>JARQST010000337.1:12877-27235 GCA_030142225.1 Pachycephus smyrnensis | reverse complement strand
AGTTGACGCTGGTTTGAGACGAAAATTGGCATAATGAAGACAAATTTATTTTAAGTAAAGCACGGACCCGCCAAGTAGTATTCGATAAGGAATCACAACTTTTTACAAATTATTGAATGACAATTAAATTATAATCAAATATAAGCAGCAGTAATAACACAAAAGAGTAGTGAAAACGTTACAAGGAATTTTGCAAATACAATTAAAATAATGAGCTGGTGCAAAGTCATATAATAGGCAGATATATAGTGTAACGGTACAGATTGGCTCACCCTCTCAGTACTCCTGTACTGAGAGGAGTACACGGGAGTTAGACACTCTTAGGGTAATCCTTTGATACAAACAAAGTCCGATAGAGGAAAACATTACCCAAAAGTACATCTTCCTCAATTAGTACAGATAAATGTCAACAGATAATTGACGCTTCCCGTTAATACATCTTACTACGAAGAAAAATAAGTAGCGGCACCAAAATCGAATCAAGGCAAAGTGAACAGGAAAGCGTGATTTATGTCCGGAAGGATAACGCACAATAAGAATCAGTAAAAAAGTATTATCGCTCGACTTAAGCCTTCTGGGATAGAACATTTCGTCGATTAACTGTTTATATAAAGTCTGGCCATTAGCATCTGCTACTCAGCCACGCACTTATTTCTGGGAACATTGTCAGAGTTCAGAGTGCAATCATAGCGATTACACTCTGATACTTCAGTAGCGCCATTTTGGATTATCTCAATTATCCTAGCCGTGATTAGTAAATATTTGCACAGAATACCATAGCACCTAGTCAGGTCAAGCACCACTAGGGCTACCTCCCACTATCATAGGCGTATCCTCTGATCCCCACGAACAGACAGAGTGATCGAGGAATAGGGAATCCGAACTGTAAACGCACCTACGACAATCCCATCCGACATTACCGACGATAACCACACAATACACTACACTATACTATCTGTCACCAATTATTCAATAACTTTATTCTATTTTATTTTATCATACTATCCTGTGTCGCCTAAGTTCTTATAATCGCCAGCCCCGAGCACTTACCTACATCCCATTTCGTACACTCATAAGGAGCGCACGAAATTGCACTATCGATAAAGTTACAATAGTGATCTATGTACTTGGCATTACAATATGATTTCAATATTTATTGTATATTGAACAATAATGTAAGATAAAAATATTAGTTGTTTTTTTAAAGAGATGAATTCACAGCAATTCTGTACTTGGCGAATTTTTTGACACGGAAGTGGTTTTTGGGCGATACACATTAGTGACTAGATTACGCAATCTTGGCCCTCGAGGCGAGTGGTGCCCTCGAGCCAGCCGATGGGGAGGTGCTTGGTGCAATTATTTTTGTTACAACATATAGTACAGATACTGTGGAGAACTTATGATAGGCAGTATAGAGAACGCTAATAGAAATCATGCACACATACGCTTATTAAAGTATACAATCTATCCTCAAATATCAGGTCATCCCATAAGTAATGTAGTCTTTTTTCAATAGTTCATATGTACACATTTCTGCACTATAGCTGAAATAGCTGAAAACCGCATTAGTAATGGGATGACCTAATAAAACGCGAGGTCTAAGGGACTTATGTACTATGAAACTCATACTCAACGCCCCTCAACATACAATTTTCTCGTGGACGAACTATAGTTATATTTGTAGGCATGGAACGAATACGTTCGTGCTATACTTTCTACAATTGAATCGGTTGGTTTTTCTTAAAGCTTCATTTTGTTCGCTGTTTACTAACTTGTAAATTTTTTTTTACAGAAACACTTACCTATCTGGCAGAAACTATACCGCTAAAGGTCCTCCGCCGTATTCTTCCCAATGGAGATCAAGCAACATACCAACGTTACATCGAAATCTGCAGCCCCATCGTGCATGCGAATCACGTAAAATCTCTCATCATTAAAACAGGCCAACAACTTCTGTCTACGTTAAATCTTTAAAAAGTTTGCTGCGCCCACTTTGCGCACCACGATAAGTGTATTGTATAATTTGTTAAAGTAAACTTAATCTTGAGGATATCGGTATGACGTACTATATATTTTAAGTGGTAAATGTGATCTAACCTCATGCGGAAACGTTGAACATTTAATCAATATATGTATTCAAATAGGTAAGAGAAATCATAATATCTTATTCGTTTTTTTTTTATAGTCTCCCACCCCTTAAGGGCCTTATTTTTCCAACCTCGTACCTCACGATTGTTCAAATTCTTGGTCCCTGTTCAATATCAACTTTCCACATGCATATTGCTTCATGTTATATATTATAGAAAAATAGTACATATTAATGTTATATTGAATATCCATTGTTATAAGAACACTATTAGTTATAACAATGATGATACAAAATTTCGGATTTTATGGTAATAATAAACAAATTTTAATTGAAAGTGAAGGAGCAATATATTATCTAGATAAGTTTCTGAGAGGGTCCTACTTCCATTCTTGTTGAAATTTGGTTTGGCAGATTATCTTTTATAAAATTTTTATAAGGAGTTTTGGTTATTCGGCTTAGAACGCCAATATTTACTTTATTATGTAATAAAGTAACTATCTCTGAAGTTCTAATATTCAAAGTGTTGGACGTTTAAAAGTAACCATTCTAAAGTTTTAAAAGCATGTAAACTTATCCAGGGACAGTTTGTAGAACTCGTCCAATTATGCGGCATTCATATGTCTAAGCTAAAAATGTTTTTAAAAACTAAACCTTTGGGGTGTTTAGTATTGGAGTTGTAACCTAATCTAACATAATCCATCCTATCCCAACCCAACCCAATCGAACGACCTAGGTTTGTTTCCCTGCGCGTAAGATCTGATCCAAATTATTCAAATATTATATATTTCGTTTTAAGTCGAATCGTCAAAAATCCATTTAGGTTTCCTTTTTTTTTATAAAAGATAACCAAATCCTTCATACCCAACAAAGTTGGTGGTAGGGTCTTTTCGTAAGCTCAGCCTATTATCTGTTATGAATTTAACACTAGAACTCCCGACGGGTACATTTTGTACCTGAGCGCATGTTTGCGCTTGTGTATCTTCCGTTGTTATGAAAATAGAAAACTGAAATTTTGTGACTTTTATTTAATTGTAGAACCTAAATTGTATACCAAACTTCAGCCTTTTGAACTTTTAGTCCTTTAAAATATGAAGTTATGCACTCGGACACAAAATGTACCTGTCGGGAGTTCTAAGTATGCGGAATCTCCGGGAGTTCTAGTGTTAATTAATGTAGTGTTGTTAAGTTCGTCACGCTTTCTTTATGTCTAATGAGCGTGGTGGATGGAATTCTGTTTTAAATTCGGGATTTTTGCCAATTTGAAATACCGAAGCACACCGTCACTGGTCAGTGTGAAGTGTAATATGTTTGTTTGCATGTGTTAGTGTTACAATGATTGTATACCGAGTGTAGCTGTAGTTTATGTTTATACATAAGTATGGACTGAGGTGGGTATTATATTCTAATTATAAGTAGATGCCACTCACCACAGGGAGAGAGAGAGAGAGAAGTAAACATATGTATATGGTATTTTGATATGTATCGTCTTTGAAAATAATCCAATTGGTGATGAGAAGTAATCCCTATCCCAGCCGGGTAAGGTAAGCACTGGAACTCAACCGTCAGTCACTACGATCGAACAAAGGGATTTTGAATTCTTCGCGGTTAACACTTATTCGTGGATTCCTTATCGGTATTATACTCGGCCCTAAGGGGAGCAAGACCGGCCCTAAGGTGTCCTGCTGTTGTACGCCAGCCCCTCTCTCCTAAACACTCCCCCCGCCCTTTATAGATATTCCATCGCCCAAAGATACCTCTGTTCGGCTCCCGCCATCCAAGCGGTAGTACGACGCGCCACCGCTAGGTGGTTACCGCGCCCGGCCTGGCCCGCACGTAGGATGACCCAAGCTGGGCATATAGACGGGGTAATAAACCCCAATTGAGATTGGAACATTTCGAACTCCTGACGAAATAAAGTGTTTCTTTTAACCTTGAGGAAGACTCAGCTAATCCAGTTAATTGCTTCCTCGCTCGCTGTGAGTCCTCGGCAGCGGCAGACCTCCTCGCTCGCTCCGAACCTCGGTAGCGGCAGACTTCCTCGCTCGCTCTGGTCCTCGGCAGCGGCAGACTTCCTCGCTCGCCCCGAGTCCTCGGCAGCGGCAGAACTTCCTCGCTCGCCCCGAGTCCTCGGAAGCGGCCGACTTCCTGGCTCGCTCCGGATCCTCGGCAGCGGCAGTGCTTCCTGGCTCGCTCTGATCCTCGGCAGCGGCAGAACTTCCTCGCTCGCTCCGGGCCCTCGGCAGCGGCAATACTTCCTCGCTTGCTCCAAACCTCGGCAGGGACAGAACTTCCTCGCTCGCTCCGAACCTTCGGCAAGGGCTGGACTTCCTGACGTTCGATCACCGATCAACGGAGACGCTGACGACCGGTGGATGCCGAAGCGATCAGGACGTAGACATCATCGGGCCGCGGGACCTCCCGGAGCCTCCCAGATCCCTAGGACTCTCGCTGCCTCCACTCGCGTCGCTCCGACCATTCTCCGGAGTCGGGAGACCCGAGAGACACCACCCGACGTCCCCCGCACTCCAGGAAAAGCGCTGGAACGGGCTTGGGGAATACCCCCCGGAAGTCGCCGGGCGCTATTTAAGACCTCGCCGACTCCCGCCAACGTCCGTCTACCTCCGGAACTACACGTTCGGCCCTTGATCATGTCTAACTCCAACCCTTCACCTACGGAGAAGCCCTCTAAGGCTCCCGACAGGCCAACTCTCGCGGTCCTACGACCACTACAAGGCTGGACCACAGATCTGATACGTTACGCAGCAATTTCAACAAAAAAGGATCCCCGGCGCCTAAAAGGCATCCTCGTTGGCCTCTTCAGGCCGGATAGTGACCCCCTACCACCTCGATCTAGGGGTTCAGTCCGCCGATCTCCGGGGGCCAAAACCCCCGCTCTCACCTAGCCTAAACCTAACGGTCCTTCTCAGGACCACTACCCCGATCAGATTGTTGGTACTCACATGGACCTCCGATAGAACCTACCCCGGGTGGTATCACTGCTTGACATAACTCGGTTCACTTTAAGTTTGGCTAAGACTCTTGAATAGAAAATTGAGTGTTAGACTGCTCTTGATGAGGCTCCTAAGTAGACTGACTCTTCATCCCGGGGATCCGCGTTCAGGAAGTGTATTACGCCCGCCGCAACGCCCCCCCCCCCCAGCCCCTTCTTGCCAACCAACACCCTGCCGTGCCCCAACTAGGTAAAGGCCAAGGACCATCGCAATTGTAACCGATCCTTGACGAACATGCGTTAATAGGATAGTTTTATTTATAATTAATATGTAGGTCATCATAATCGCGTACTGTACTCTACACTCTCACATTTCCGGGAATCACATTCGCAACACAGTACCTACCCGTGGATGCGGGGAAGGAGAGAGAGAGAGAGAGCAACAAACAGGCCAAGGAATAGGAACGACGCGGACGATAGCGCTGAATGGAATACCAAGAATTGAGTTAACGAAGGACATTCTCCGCGGCACACTTCGAAATCGCGCGCTTCACGACTCTTCCACAACATCATCTCCCTCGTCCTCCCGACTAACCTCGTCTCCCAGCTAATCAAGGGCTGCATCGGTCCAGCCGCGAGACCGCCGATTGTGGAGTTTTCAGCGGGTACTCGATCGGCCCATCGGGTGCAATACCCCGGATTCCATCATAGCATGCATCCAAATTCCATCGACCACTTAACCATGCACTAATTCCCTCCTATTTCCAAAGTTAACGATATCGGAAAACTCACCGAACATCCTTAGTTACTGATCAACCCTCTTCCAGAAAAGTTATCCCTACAGAGTCTTGAGTCGATTGTAAAGTGCCAGTAAAGTGTCACCCTGTTCAAAATACTCTAGGCCTGTTTTGATCTAGCTTACTCTAGGGCTGAGCGAAAAGTGCTTCACTTCAGTGGTGATACGTCCACGCGAAAAGAACTCATTTCTTAGTATTTCATCGAAACCACCCGTCTAGCGCAGGTGTCCACCCTAGGGCCGGAACAAGAAAATCCCTTCATCCAAACGAGCATCTCAAAATTAACTACTTGATTGTGGACCAGAGTGTCGCATCATCTCTCTCTCTTTTCCCAATCACCCGTTGTTAAGTAACTCATTTCCAACTCACTGTCTATACTCAGAGATACAGGGTGTCCCAGAACAACTTTTCATCCGGAAAATGGGCGATGAGTGGAGGTGCCCCGAGTACCCTCCCGCAATCCGTTTTCCAAAATTCGCAATAGTTTTTAAACGAAAAGCATTTAAGATGCACCAATCAGAATGCAGGATTTCCACGGTTCATGGCTGCGTGGTGGAAAGTATAGTCGTAGCTCATGGAGCTGCTGCACTACCTCCCAGAGACAAATAAAACCAACGAGCCAGAAGAATCTAGACGCCACAAAATATCAGATTAGTGAACGAAATAACTCTATTCAATACATACCGTAGAAATTGATCCCCATAGATATACCAAAATTACCAAAAGATTTACCTACTGAGGAATCACTTAAAGATGAAATATTTCCTGATCCTCGAAGATACATATTGAGAGATTATTACAATTTAAAATCCGTTGCTGATTGGACGTGCTGATTCAGTAGAACGAACCAACGAACCATCCCTTTTAATCTAATCATCGCTTGATCTTCCGGCTCCAGCGTTCGTAACAGTAGTTTATATTTAAATCATGGTAAATAACTGCGTTCACAATAGGCAAAATACTTCAATAGTAAATTTATCACATTGATATTAACTACTTTATTCAATAATATGTTTCTCTCAATTTTTTGTATAATAAATAAATTGTATGCATGCGTTGAAAGTTGCATATCCTTTTTGCCATTACTACTAAATTGAACAATTGAATTTTATTCATACTTGTCCAAAAATTTATAGTTATTTCTACTAATTTAATAAATACCATTCAATCTATTATTAAGCTACAAATAAGATTTCATAGTTTCAACCACCAAGTAAGATTAGTGAGAAGACGAAAGTATACATGTTCAAGGTGGGACAATTTTCGAATCCTAAATAGTGGTATTAGTTATATAATAGTCGCAGCGCGGATGAGGCATTCGATGTTCTCGCTGATTGGTTGGATGACCTGCAGAGGAAAAGGACTAAAGTCAACTGTACAGAAGAATCTGTCAAGTACTGCTAAGCAAAATATAATCTGGACAGTGATGTTCTAGACGGTCCTTTTGGTTAATCGAATTGAGGTTGCCTGACAAGCATCGCTAGTATCAATAGGCGGAAGGTATGGAAGTGCAAATTTATTAAGGTAATATTTTTTTATTAATAAAAATATTGTTATTTTAAAATTACAAGTTCAGAATCGATTCCAGCGGCCTCAAAAACCCTTGAAATACAGGGCTCCACAAGACGTCGCGAGCGCACGAGAAATTCCGCTAGAAGGGGGACAGAAATCGGAGGGGGTGGTTTTTGTAAAAAATGCAACCGACTGCTATTGAAACGAATAATCTCCTCAATTATTACTTAAAAAGAGCTTTGTAATTTTCAACAAGACAAATTGAAGCAAAATAATGCGATTTTAATGGGAACTCGGGTGGACGTGTATAAAGGTAGTTCACCCCTTAAACGATGTTTTTTCGAAAAACGCACAAACATATATCCCTACTTTTTTCTGCTCTTTCAAATACAATTGGTTGCATTAAAAAATATGAGCAACAGGTTTTTTATTATAAAAAATTTTCAACTTCCAACCCCTATAAATTTTTATGTTTTTACCCCGTCAGAATCGGACAAAATGCATTTTTTATTATTCGCCATGAACATTATTCTGCAATTGGTTTCATTCAAATATCTCAACTGGAAATATGCGAAACTGCGAAATTACCGCTAGAGGTGCCCAACTTTGGGGGTTGATTTCATCCCCTCAAACCGTTTTTCCGCAGATAAAAAACCATGTGTCGCTTAGATTTCGATGAAGAATGACATATCTCAAACTGAACGAAATCGGAGGGGGACACCTCGGGGGGTTTCCTTGTAAGTGAGAGATGCGAGAGAGATGAGCTCGGGATAAATTGTATATTTTCAAAATTCTGTCGTGCGGAATATTAAAAGGAGTAATGTGAACTTTTAGACAAGTAAATCATTTACTGGAGACATTAACGCAGTGATCGATAAGTGATCTTAAACGGAGAAAATTGAGAAATAAATAAATGATACAGCCGGCAACAAGTGTTAATGATACAACACCTATTTGGACAATTCTGGTGTTGTGTGTGGATTATTAATGTGAAATTAAAGTAACAGGTTTTCAAGTGTTTTTAACTCAAAGTGGCTAAACTGAAAAGACAAAACAATATTAAGCAAAAACAAATTTATAAAAGTATAAAGATAGAGGTTATGATTTCGTTGATCTTGTGAAGTCACCTACTGACGATAGCTACAACGAGGCGAGTGTGTGAGGACCCGTAACGTAGAAGTTACCGCGCGCGGTGTGTAGCCGGCCGAACGGCGTAGTGCGCGGAGTTCCCGTGCGAGGGCTAATGGCGGGCGCGCCGCTCACGAGCGAAAACGGCAACAGAGCGAATAAAGACGACTCCGAGGAGGACCCACGCTCTCGCTTAGCGCGCGAGCAAGAACGTTTCTGGCGAACGGGATCCTACCCGCGTCAGGGTATAGCGCAGTAAGAGGCAACCAGTGGTATCTGGTCCTCTTAGATATAGACAGGCGAGTGAGTGCCAGTAGGATCTGGCTTCCCTGGAAATAGGCACGAGTGCCAGTGGTATCTGGCTTCGCATGGTAAATTGTCGTACCAGTAACAATCTGGTTGATTGTTTCTCGCGGGGATTCATTATCGAGAAGACTCGGATCATCTAGCACACGGGAATGATCTTACGGTTTCGAAATATGTATAAGCTTTAGTTGTTCGAATTAATAAACACTTGTTTACTTGATATACGAGAATCATCATTGACGACGACGTACCGCATAATAACCCTGGTTCTGAGCTTAAGGGCTGAATCGGGGGTGTATTTCGCGAGTTTTCCGTAGAATGTGTCGCGTCGCTTCGTTACAAGTGGAGCATATGAAACAACGATCTCGATGACTCATGATAATCGTATAAAGTCACCTATAGCTGACGTCGGCGAGGCATAAGTGGAGCGTCTGGAACAACAACGTGTATCGCAGTGGGCATCGCGTTGGACGGAATATCTGTGTGGCTTACGCTTCGATCGTCTTCAATAATCGTGTACTGGTCAGCGAATAAAACGGTGTCAGACAGACATGAAATAATGATACAAAAATTATTTTCTATACAATGACAGATAAATATGAAGTTATATGTAAGCAATGCAAGAAACAAATTATAAAAACTGTATATGTTATAACGGGTTGCCCGGATCCACCCGCTATAATTTATTTCTATCCAGGGCCGCCAGGGAGCGCTGGAAGGCTAGGAATTTCCGAAAAATTAGGAGTTCTGATCGGGAATCGAACCCGATACCTTCGGACTGCCAAGTCAGGGCACTAACCACTGTGCCACCGAACCCACTGTACGTCCTGATAAGTCCTATTTATTTATTTTTCGATCATTCCTAGGGGACGCCCCCTCCAGCCGATAACGCCACGTTACAATGTATGTACACGATGTTTAACCTTTAGAGGATCGGCATTTTTACAGGAAATTTGTATATATGGAATCTATAGATTACAAGGAGGTGTCGAGTTTGTGCTGGCCACTAAAGTGGCCAGCGCGGTCCCAACCGTTACGATCAATGTTGAAAATTGTCCAAATTTTTATTTGAATGCTTCTAGAGGTTTTTGACATCGCTAAACACGATTTTAAAGTCAGATTGAAAATCAGATATGAAACCTAGTAGCAGAAAATAAAATTACAATCTATCGTCACCGCAGTTGCAAGTATATCTGTAGTGCGGCTAAACTCAGCTAACTCAGCTAAGACTCCAGGGTCCAGGTCTGCGTTTTTAGAGCTTTATCAATATAATATTGCTAAATTAGCTTCATATTCTTTTATTTTATGCATAAATAGTAAGTGAATATACGTGTGAAAGGATTCCACATTTATTTGAAGAGACTAAAATTGACCGTTGAACGATACATATCTGAAAAGTAGTAAGTAGTTCAGATTTTGTAAGAGTGAGTGTGTACCTGCAAGAGTGAATGTGTAATTGAAATATAATATACTTCCTTTGTTTACGCCATAACCATTGGTCTTTTAATTATTAAAACCCAAGCCCCAAATCCTATCTGAGAGTCCGGGCCCGTACGGGACGGTGACGGGGACCCCACGAAAAATAAATATAAACCCGGTGCCTTCTGCGCCGGGATTCAACTTGTTACGCAGCTACCGCGCCTCTCGCGTTGATCGGGACGTAACACATGCAAACAAATACACTTACATATGTCAATACATTATATTGAAGCATATCTTACTCAAATATGCATATTTTCCTGTGATTCATCTTAATTTGCATGTTATACTAAAATCTGTTTCTGGCCACCACGGCCTTCTAAAGGTTAAAGTACTACCACTCAAGTTGTGCAAAAATACATAGAGTATGTAACAACCAAAATGATTTAGTAAAATGTGCAGGAAAAATTGAAGAACGCATAAGAAACATTCCAAGCAAGATACAAGAACGTGGAAAGAAGAGAAGGAAGGAAGACAAACAAGCAGATTCCGAGGAGAACTATGAAGATGAAAAGACTGTATATGTGAAGTTAGACAAGATATTAGAATATGTGCAAAAGTCAAATAAAAATGAATCAATTAAAAGCGAAGAGTGCAAAGTGAGTATAGGTAAGTTGATTATGGCAGAAATAGAAAAATCACAACGATTTTCGTAGAGAAAGTGGAAAAAATCAAAAATGAAATAAATGAAAAGCTAGAAAAAACTATACACGTAGAAGTTCAAAAAGAAACCGTTAAGTTAAGACAGGAGATTGGTGAAATAAAACAAAAACTAGAAGATATGTACAAAGAAAAAGCCAAGCAAACAGATGACGAAAGGAGAATGATAGCGAGTAATATAAATCGAAGCAATCAAAACGTTTAAAAAACGTATGCAGAGAAGGTGAGAGAGAATGCAAAAAATAAAGTTATTGTGGCACCAATAGAGAAACAAACGAGTGGAGTAACGGAAAAGACTGTAAAAAAACGAGTAGATATTATAAAACTACCAAAAGGTAGTATCCTAAATATTCAAAGAACAGAAGATCACGAAACATTAAGTGATGAATTAAAAAAGAACTTGGGTGAGAAATACAAAATACAAATACCAAAACAGAAATTACCTAAAATAAAGGTTACCGGGGTAGAAGATGATCTAGGTGAGCTAACTAAAGAGGAAATTGTATCCAAGATCAGTACATACAACAGGTTAGAAACAACAAGAGTAGATTTTAAAATGAAGGTGATAAAAATAATGCAAGCAGCGGGTAAAGACGGAACGGCGCTCATGGAAGTAGATCCATATACCCACAAAGGGCTAGTAGAAAAAGGAAAATTGATAATAGGATGAAAAATATGCAGAGTCTACGATTATATAAGTATACTTAGATGTTTCAAATGTTATGGGTTTAATCACTTTGCAAAAGACTGTAGAAATGAGACGAGTTGTAGAAAGTGTGCAGGAAATCATGCCGAAAAGGACTGTAGGAGCGAGAAAAAACAATGTATAAATTGTATGAACATTGTGAACAAATTTAATCTGACAGGTATAAGCATAAGCCACGAGGCTACGAATACAATGTGTGAAACATATAAAAGAACGATAGAAAGAGCGAGTAGGAACATCCAATACTGGAATGAGTAGCAATTAAAAAAGCAAAAATATAAAAAACCATTCTTGATAGTTTTAAATGCACAAGGATTTCTTAATCATGTTACGTCCCGATCACGGTAACCCAAAATTTGTCGAAACCAGTGCTCGGTCCGTGGACACTCCTCTCCACCGTCCTCGCCTAAGGGACCTGGCGATGGCGGCGATGCCTTGTCGGCGGATTCCTGCACGCGCGCGGATCACCCGACATCTGCTCGCGTGGTGGACTTCGCCCACGAGGAACGATTCACGGGAACATCACCTCAGCACTATCCTCTTCCCTCAGGTCCCGGGGATGGTGAACCTCCGTCCCCGGATAGGTCGGGAGAGTCAGTCGTCTTCGAGCATTTGTAGTTATCACTCAAAATACCTCTTGCGGTGCATAGCTCAGTAACAATCAGTCCCGTGAATCTAGTTTCATCGTCTGGGACTCCATACCAGGCCGATTGTCGAGTATCGTGGGCAGTTATGTCGCCAGTCAGTCCCCGAGAGTGTGCGTGTGTGTGAGAGTGCGTGAAGCCGAACTGATAGCCGAATTTAACACCGCGAAGGAAGGCGGAGGTAGCAGTGATTGTAGCTCGTTAAGGTAGCCCTATATATTACGATTATTTTCGCCTTTCTTAATTAACCTAGAAATAAGACCAGTTTGTACGTATACGTTTGGGAACGAACAAGAGAGAGTGAATATGTTTAATAAATATCCTAATTGTAACCCATAAACTGGTGTTATAATCTATACCCCACCTATCCTTCCGAGAGTCCGAGCCCGTACGGGACGGTGACGGGGCACCCACGACAAAAATAAACATAAACTCGGCGCCTTCTGCGTCGAGATTCTACTTGTTAGGTAGCCGCCACGCTATCGCGATACGCCGGGACGTAACAATCACAAAGACGAAATAAAACAAATGATAAACGAATGGAAGCTAGAAATTGTATGCTTGACTGAAACTCACATTACAGACGAAATTAATGATTTTGAAATTATTATAGTAAATTATGAAGTAGTAAGGTGTAATACAAATAACCATAGAACAGAAGGAGTATTGACTTATATAAAAAGGAAAATACAATACGAAGAAATTACAAATAAGAGTATAAAAGAAAATATATGGATAAGTACAACCAAATTAAACGGAAATAGATATAGTGATACTGTTATTTATAATACATACCACTCACCAAATGCAAGCGATGGACAATTCATTGATATAATTACGGAGGAATGTGGAAACATATTGGAGATAGGACATATTTTTTTAGTAGGTAATTTTAATATTGATTCCAGTAAAAAAATGGATATGCAAAAAGATTTGAAAGAAATTTACTATGTTTAGGACTCAAGCAATATATAAAGAAACCGACGCGAATAACAGAAAGTTCGAAAACAATAATAGATTTAGTATTCTCAAATTTTTATGTATAGGCAGAAGAAGATAGAGATTTTAACACGTGACAAGAGACAATTCAATAACGAAAATTGTATAGCGGTTTTAAATGATAAGGTACAAAATATTAACTATTGTTTGGATAATGACACTAACAAGATGGCAGATAAACTTGTAACTGTTATAACGCAAACTATAAATGAGATAACACCACTAACAAAAAAATCATCAAAGAAAACTGGACAAGTAAGCCATAGTTTACAAACAATGTTAAGAATGCAATTAGTAATAGAGATAGAGCATACCGAACTAAAGACTGGAAACTATACAGACAATGTAGAAATAAAAAAGTACTAGCAATAAGAATGAGTAAAAGAGAGTATTACGAAAACAGAATAGATAGATACAAAACAGATTCTAAAAAAATGTGGAAGACAATGAAAGACCTAACAGGCACAAAAAAACAAGTAAACAATAATCGTGATATTATATTTGACGAAATAAAATGTACAGAAGTCAAAGAAATAGCTGATAAGTTTAACAAATTTTTTACAAACAGTATTGACGAGATAGTAAGGGATATAGGAATAATAGAGGAACATGAGTATAATGAAGCTAGTGTAACAAATATGAAAAGTTTAAAACAGCAGGAAGTAAGGAAATAGTATATATCATAAATAATGAAGAGAATAAAAAAGGCAGCGATGAAGGCATAACAACGGAGTTATTTAAACTAACATGGAAAGCAGCGAGTAATTTGATTACAGTTCTTATAAATAAATCGTCAGAGGAAGGAGTTTTTCCTGAAAATTGGAAGACATCAACAATAATACCCATACAAAAAATACGAGGAAGTCTAAAGGCAGAGGAATATAGGCCAATTAATATATTACCAATCACGGCTGCGACAATAATCATTTTAAAAAATGTATTTTTCATTAAAAAAATACTTAATGGATTGAAATTTTAATTATTCATTACGTTTTCAATGCATAATGCCAGTTGTAACGTCCGAATGACGATTTCATACTATCGATAAAGTAGGAAGTGAAAAACCGAATAAATCTACTCTACCGATT
>JARQST010000337.1:0-12777 GCA_030142225.1 Pachycephus smyrnensis | reverse complement strand
TATTGGGGGTCTGAACTTTATGTACCATCAATATGAAAAAAATCCCTGACCCGGTTACCTGAGGGTCTCCTTGTAAGATTTTTAATTGATCAGCTGGTTAATTAAAAAAACAGGAGGATGGTGTGTCAAATCGGATTGACCTGATAACCTCGGTCTCTGTTGAGGTTATTCGGATGTTTCAGGATTTCTAATCCCTCACGATGTTTTCTTGAAAAGTCCTCATATGAGGTAACCAATATTTCAGCTTTGTCATATTGGACAGCATGTCCCGTGTCCATCCAATGTTCTGCCAACACTGACTGGGAAGAGTGGCCGAGTCTGGTACACCATTGGTGTTTTTTTATGCGTTGTTACGTATTTTCTTAACGACGCAAGAACGTTAATCGGGGAACGTTATCTTCGGCCGTCCATTCTCGCTCATGCATCCGATGTCGGTAGGGCGCCAGTTAATTTTTGTTTCACCGGAAACCAACAAACCGGTATGCGCTGGGAGTCGAGTGGAACCGCCTCGACTCCACCAAAAACGCAACAAACAGAAATGGAACCGGTCAATTTTTAGGAACGCGTAAAATTGACAAACGCAACTGGATGCATGAACCAGAGCGAATGGTTGCGAAAATGCAGGGCCGCTCAATAGGCAGATTATGGTAGAGAGGGTCGGAGTAATGGTCTGGTAAATAGTGGAACTCTTTGAAAGTTAAGTTGAAGAAAACGCGAGTAAACAGATTAAAGATACGAGAGCCGAAGAACCGCTGAAATCGTAGTAATAGCGACGAAGGCAGGACGAGATCTGTTGTCAACTAAATAATCGGGATCCTTACACCAATTACTAAAACTGGTACGATTCACTAGAGCTGTCCAATATGACAAAGCTGAAATATTGGCTACCTCATATGGCGACTTTTCAAGAAAACGTCGTGAGTGATTAGAAATCCTGAAACATCCGAATAACCTCAACAGAGACCGAGGTTATCAGGTCAATCCGATTTGACACACCATCCTCCTGTTTTTTTAATTAACCAGCTGATCAATTAAAAATCTTAGATTGGCCGAATCCAGTGTTCCGAAACAACGAACACGGGTGTATAAGGACTCTCTGAAACAAGGTGACTTTTCAGTATTGGAGCTTCCTAGCTCTGATGATGCAGACTGGAACGTTTGCGAAACGTCGACTATACGCTGAAACTAGACGCGGCAACCGTCCGGAAGTCATGAATGTTAACGATTTGAAAATTTTTTGTAAAAGAAAAAAATGTTTAGCATGTGTTTTGTACGTTGTCGCACAGTAGTGTGCGGAAAATACCCCTAACTGGTACACAGATTTGCAGACGCTGTTTGTATCTGAAAAAAAAAAATACCAAGAACATTCTTAATCTTTATGAGTGTGCTGAGAACTGATAGCAGTCAGTGAGCTATACAAAAATTTGTTATTTCGACCCAATTCTGTTACCAGCTCTTAAAAACCGTTTACTGATGGTGCATACCAAATTTTAATTCAGTCGGCTAATTGGTTGTCGAGAAATTGTTTGTACCGATTTGAGAAACATGTAGCTTTAAGGGGGCACATCCGAGTAGACTGCGAGAAAAATAGGTGAATTTTGGGAATTATTATGTCAAAAACTATTTGTTCAATTTCATCCAGGTATTTTTTATTCAAAAGTATATATATTGAGGTGCATTAACAAATTTTTTTATGAGTATACATCCACTCGAAGCGCTGCTGTCGTGGCCGGCGTAAAACATGTCCCTCGCTGGCACGGTCTGCGGTCCCTAGGATTTCATACAGTTGGTTCTTCCGAATCATGAATTTCGAACAGATTCTTAAAATATAATGTATAAAGAGTTTCGCATCATACGCTTTTTTCAAAAAAAAATTTTTTCACGAAATGGTGACCGTTGGAACTTTACATTCGTTTTTCATCCAAAATTTCCGACCTTTCTGGCTTGACATAAAAATATTAATTGAGTAAAAAAAATCGTACGTTTCGAACTCGAAAACCTATCCGCGAAACTTGTGTTAAAAATTGGAGGAAATCGATCAAGCTGTTTTCCAAATATTTTAGGGACCGTCTTTGAAAAGTATGTTTCGAGATAATCGCATTTAAAGTTTGGCAAAGAAATGACGCGCTTGGCCACTCGATCGCTCGTCCACTCGTCCGCTCGTCCGCTTCTCGGTAAATCGCCCATAACTTTCACAATTTTTCGAATATCAAAATACAATTTACACACAATATTCTTAATATAATATTGTTATTACATTTATAATTTATGTATCATTTCCCTTCCGTACCTACCTGCTAGCAGACAAAAGGCTTCGGGCCAGTGGCGCACCTGGCCACTCGGCCGCTCCACCGCATTTCGGCAAATCGCCCATAACTTCCACAATTCTTGGAATTTCGATATGAAATTAACACACAATATTCTTAACACTTCAAACTTTAAGGCAAGTGAAAAAAAATTGACTAAAAAAATTTTTTTACTCGGATGTGCCTCCTTAAGAAAAACGCGTTTAAAGTTTTCGTACCGTTTTGATAAGGTTTAAATCAAATTATTGGTATTTACTGGTTAATCAGACAACCCGGGGCCATAAAGGGGGACCTTATTATTTCTCAAAGAAGTCTTGTTGTTTAATAAGTTACACTAGTGTACAGACACGATGGTATTGGCCCATTTTTACCCGAAGCATACCTGCTGTGACTTATTCGTCTACCGCATTCTGTGTAATTTAAATCTCTGTAACTCGCGAAATTCGTGAAATTAGCGAATTTCACGAATTTCGCTATAATGTTTCATAGACACATTTTCGAGGCCCTATACTTTAAGAAAATGCGAACAAAAAGTCGACATTTTTGAAAGTTCTAAAGAGTAATACCCCCTTCAACGAAACACAAAGAAATGAGTTCTTTTCGCCTGAACGTCCAAAACTGAAGTGAAGCACTTTTCACTCGGCCCTAGCTAAACCAAAACAGCCCTAGAGTATTTTGATCAGTGCAACACTTGACTGGCGGGATACTATCGGCGAAAGACTCGGAAAGGGTAACTGCTCTGCAAGAGGGTTATTATTAACTGCTTTGGTTCGACGGTTAGTTCTTCGATGCAGTTCCTGTATCGAGAGGGGATATCTTCATAGCTAGATGTTTTATGCTATTGGACTTTGTACCGTGATGGGATTCTTGGGTGGATAGCACTGATGGCGTGATCGCGGCCTTGATTCACAATTCCTAAATTGGCAGATTTGCGCTTAGGCCAGTGCAGTGGTAGAATTAGTTTGGCGGTGAGGTTAGTCGGGGGGACGAAGAAAGGTTGGTTCCCAAGGAGTCTTGGAGCGCGTGGTTTCGTGGTGCAACGTGTGAAACGCTCTTTGTCAAACTCATTTTTTGGTATTCCGTTCTGTGTCAGCAGAAGAGTCGTTCTTACTCGCTTGCTCGCTCGCTAGGTTCTCTCTCTCTCTCTTTCCGCGCATCCACTAGAAGGTACTATTATATGGGTGTGATTCTTGAAAATGTGGAAGAGTTTGAAGTACAGTGTATGATCCGAATATTTTCCTTAATTATTATAAATTTATGACTTATTCTAGGCAACGCATTTTCCTATAGGATCAGTTACAATCGTGGTGACCTTTTGCCTTTTTCTGGTTGGGGTGCGGTGGGTGGGCGAAAAGGGCCAAGACGCGTTGCGTCTATTGGCAAAACGATATTCCATTTCGGTACTCGTTATTACGATCCAGATACTCCTGAAATCAACTATGTATGTGATGCAACTAATAAATTTGATGTTCAATTGTATAAGAACTCCACTTTTATTTCAGATTCCGATAACGTTGCACAAAGAACCTGAAATTAATGCCAACGGAGAGGAAGTGATGAAATGCGGCTTTAAGATTGGTGGTGGAATCGACCAGGACTTTAGGAAAAGTCCGCAGGGGTATACAGATAATGTAATATGAAACTTTTTCTTTTATATGAAATGCATTTATTATAGATTTTGCATTAGATTGTTTCATGTAACTGCCTCACAACTGTTGCTTTATAAAAAATAATGATCGACGTAATTTTAAACTGCATACATATAAATTTCTAATAAATTGTTATCTCATGAGACATTTATGAGCGATTATAATACAAAGCATAAAACTAAAATACAATACTCTATAAGATTCCTTTTATAAAGGCAGAAACTTGAAACTATGATTCGAGCCGCTATCATTTGCCAGAAAATCAAAGTCCAGAATCGTCATTTGCCAGAAACGGCAGCTGCCCAAAGCCGCTTGTGTTCCTGTTGCTTGTGGCAGCTGTCGATATAGCAGAAACCTACGTTTAGCTCTGCGACTATACCTGCTGGCCCGTTCCGCTGCCGCGGGCAACAGAGACACAAACGGTTTCGGGCAGCGCCGTTTCGGCGATATTGTAGAGATTCGAGTGAAGAATCACTGCGGTGATTTAGTCAAAGCACTAACCTCGTCCTCGTACCCTCCGATCTCGGGAAAACCCTTAAAACTAAAACCTTGTAACAGTGTCTTTTTAAGTTAATTGTCTCATTTTGATACGGGAGTTTAAGTTCTAACTTTTTACTCGACGACAATAAATCCCAAAATACTCGACTCCCAGAATCCCGATTCCGGTAGTCGTCCTGTGCTTCTAATCCAGAATCACGATAACATACTTACTTCCTGTGCAGGAAGGACCACGCACTTTCCTTATGGAAATCGGCTTTCGGTTAAATTAGCACGAAATTGAGATATTTTGTAAGTTAGGAGCCATTGGTCAAAAGTCTCCATCGTCACAAAGCTTAAAAATGCTAGATTTTGGCTTAAAAATGGCATACGTATGTATATGTATTGTAACGGCGATTTCTCGCCCGTTGACAAAGAAATGGCACCCTGATAAAAAAAATAAAAAAAATAAAAGAAGTAATCAAAATTGAAATTGAGCGCCAGGTATAACAGAAATTATACCATCGAAATTGTCTCCGAAAATTTACCCTGGTCGGCTCTTCGATGGTAGGGGTCTTGAATCGGGGAGACACAGAACATCACTGAAAAATCTCGAAAACTCGGGAGGTTCACTCTAACTACACAAAATTAACATGCACTAGAATTCCAATTTAAAATACGGAACCAAAACCTGCCCGATTTATTAAACAAAACACGAAAAAGAAGAAATAGAACAACGGTTCCTGAACAAAATATACAAATTCGACATAGAGCGGGACCGAATGTCCCTTAACAGCAAACAACAGTTAGAGAACGGTTCCGTGAACCGATTACTGGACAAAATATAATATTTACAAGATGAACGGGACCACAATATCCCTTCATAAATCCGACGGTTCCGTAAGAACCAAGAAAGAACGACAAGATAAAATTTACAAGTCCCTGGTACACTGGAGAAATTAAACAGACTACTATATAATATTCATAGACTTTATATGAACTGTACACAAGATATACAATATACTAAACGATGCTATACAAAATTTTACGTTAGCCGATGCTAACGGACTCACGATACCCTGGCACTAATGAGACGATTCCGCGAAGCATGGACTTATTAGACGGTAGCGCAAAACCGAAACAAGCAATAAATAAACGATATTAGACAGGACCGATCCTCTAATTTACCACCGATTAGCGATCCACGGATCCAAAACTGATCAGGAATGCGTAAGGCATGGAGTCTGTCTCACGATATCGAAAATTTAGTCTCCAAAAACGTCACTCACCGATTTTCCAGTCGCTCCTAGTATCCTCAGTAACTCGATTTCCCGGATGCTAGTTCCCTCGAGCGGTTACGGGACGGCACGGTACGGTAAACTATACAAAATGCAAAACAAAAAGAAAACTATACAAAATTTACAAAACTAAAGAAAAAACATTGTTAACATTCATGACTTCCGGATGGTTGCCGCGTCTAGTTTTAGCGTGTTGCCGACGTTTCGCAAACGTTCCAGTCCGCATCATCGGGGCTAGGGAGCTTCGATACTGAAGTCCCCTTGTTTCAGGGATTCATTGACCAGCTGATCAATTAAAATCTTAGATTGGCTGAATCAAGTGTTCCGGAACAACGAACACAGGTATATAAGGACCTGAAACAAGGTGACTTTTCAGTATCGGAGCTCCCTAGCCCTGATGATGCAGACTGGAACGTTTGCGAAACGTCGGCAACACGCTGAAACTAGACGCGGCAACCATCCGGAAGCCATGAATGTTAGCAATGATTCTGGCCGCGAAAGCCTCAAAACTAAAGAAAAACATGTCCTTCTCTATGCTCGGTCACGCCGTGAGTGACGTTACGGATGACAAAAATCGAGAACCTTCCTGGGAGACTCGCTGTAATACATCCCCCTAGCCTAATCAGATTCGCGTTTACATGATTGTGGCTCGAACGCTCACGATCTTCACTTGTTGTCTTTGATCCCGGAACAGTAGATCCTGGGATCCTTTGCTTTTCTCGGGTATTACAGTGTCTATTCTTGAAGTGGGAATCTCATCGACTTCTTATTTCTTATTGCGCGGCTCGAGGCCACCACTGCAATCCTCTAGTTGCTCGCAGGATCGCGAAGATGCGAACAGCGTCTCTCGGCGTAGGGGCTCCTCCCAGTAGTGCTCTGCGGCCTTGGCTGCAGCTACCGTGCAGGCCGCGATCCCTCAGAGCCGTAGTAGTTTTTCTCTGGGCCCAGTGAAACACGTCAGGACCGTATAAGGTTCTCTTTGGGCCTCGTAGCTCACTCCAATCTCTTCAATTTCTTGGCGAAACCGGCTGAAGCATGCAAAATAAAAATCAAAAAAACGATCTCACGAGGGAAATCAATACAAATTTAGAAAACAATATTGTCCATCGCCACGGAATCGCTCTCCAACCCCTAAGGCCCCAGGATGTAGCTGAAAATTAGATTCCTCTGCCGATTTTGTGACGTGCATTAAAATGCCACGTCACAGTGTATATACAAAAAGAGTACACACAAATAATCACGCGTACGCATAAAGCATGTATGTATTTACTACACGCAAGATTACATGACCTGAAATGCCAATATTTTTTTCGTCTATATATAGCAGTTACGCATCTTTCAAAAGGCAATAGAGCAAAATGTGCCCATTTTTAAGCTTTGTGCCCATGGAGACTTTTGATCAGTGGCTTATAAACTACAAAATATCTCAATTTCAGCCAATTTGATCGAAAGCCAATTCTATAAGAAAACTGTGTCGTCCTTTGTCAGGAAGCAAAAGAATGGAATCGTCATTGCTAAAAAAAGATGTATGCCTCGTGACGTTGTGACGTATTTCACGCGATCTAGCCTCACCGGGAAATGCGAGACAACCGGCACACAACTTACGCGATTCCTACGCGTCCTTGGCCACCCAGGGGCTAATAGGTTCTACCCGATCACTAGCTTGCTGTCGGGCGCCAGGTTCCAAACGGGAACCACGTATCAACTCAAAAAAAAACAATTCCGTCTAGTGTGCCTCCCTTGGCTAACTCAGCTACGCAGAGGCGGCGAGATCCGGAACAATAGGTCGGAGAGGTCAGACGATCACGCAACACAGAAAATAATTTCGTTAAACGATCTTTCCAAATAACAACAGAACGGTTCGGTTTATTTGAAGGCCGGCGGCGCGAAGCACGACGGTCTCGTACAGCGCCGAATGAAATTAATTTAACAAACAAAAAAAAAACAATAAGAAAACAACAAGTTCAACTAGACTCAGCTCGCCTGTGCGGCTCTCCCGCGATTCACGCGATACAATCAATTTCCTAATGTGGAACGCACAAGAACAAACAAAAACTGAACGATAGGTACTGCGCGTACTTTCGACCGTTAATTTCAATAATCAAAGAAATTTCAGAAAATCTCACGGCGGCTAATCCGCGGACAACAATCGAACAGATAACCGACCGTCAAAAACCTGTACGCATTCTACGCGTCGTGAAATCAAAATCGCAAGTTCCTTACGGACGGAAAGACACGGATCAATTCGGAAACACTACCACAATTTCAAATCAAAATCGAAACAAAAATTCGAACCGTGAACCCTGCCGGTCGACGGATCTTCGTGCCTTGGTCAGAAACGAATCGAGGGGTGTCACCCCTCAGCATGTCCTCTGCACGCGCAATCAAACACGGAACAAACCGCAAATACCAAGACTTGCACGAAAATGCGTTGCTCACAAAAGTCAACATGCAGTCGCTTACCGTGGCGTTCCCTGGTCGCGTAATCCCAGACCCGTGGCTTCGGCCAAATTGCACAACGGGCACCACGTAACGTACTCGTACCAACCAAAGGACAAATGTTCGAACACGCGTACTTCGTCTAGTGCAGTCCAAGCAGGATTGATTCTCGATCCTCACGCGCTTTGTCTCCGCGTGAGGGATAGCACTCCCTCCCCTAGGATAATGGGCGGCGATTCGCCCTGCGGACGAATCCTTCAACCCGAAATCCGCGCTACGCGCCAGTTTCGAAGATGTCATCGCGACAATTAATATTTATCATAATAAATCGTGGACAGTTCCATGGTATCTGTCCCACGACGAGTTCCCTTCCTCATTGCGCGAGGGTGCACCAGGCGTCCCTGGATTCCCAACTCGCGGGAACATGTTTTCGCGAAACCTGACGGTGGGCGGTAGGCCATAGGGGTCGGTAGCGGAACTCATTTGTCGGGCGCTTCGCGCGCCACTTTCAGTCGTCGTGGTTGAGACTTAGCTGGGCAGGGCGCGTTGCTGCTGCGTGACGACACGGCTGTCCCGCGTTGCGCGCGCCTCCTGGGCCAGTAGAGCTGCTCTCCAGAGATAGCGCGAGTGTCGTCCCTCGTGCGTCACAGGTCCCTCCTCCCGGGACTCCAGCTGGCTCTTCCCTCTCTCTCTCTCTCTGCCTCGATTCATTTGGGGCGCGTCTTCTCGGGCACGGCGAGCGAGCGATCTATTCGAACTCCGGCAGAGTACACAGCAAAAAAAAGAAGCAATAAAATATTGTGTCATTTCTTTAGGAGGCCCTTGCGGTCGGTGGATCCTGCCTGGACTTCTGTCGTGGCCTTACGCCACTTTCGCGTTTCGGAGGGGTCCGCCGAGGACCTGACGGGTGCAATTCACCACGTCACAACGTATATCTCTATCGATCCTTTCCCTGAACCCAGGCCGTCTACTTCTACTGGCGTACCATCATGCTGAAATAAAAAGTAACGAGGCGTCAAGATGTCGTTTCTACATACCACTGGATACTCCTCTCTCTGACCAATTTCCTGATGCCGATACTTATACTCTTGATACTCAACCTCAATAAGCTGACAAAGGTAGATGGAAACGTGAGGGCGATACAAAGTGCTGCAATACTTGGCAAATCACAACGTAGAAATATCATACCTTCCCGTTTATTGTCAATTATTCCTCATTGTACAATAACGATTATTCCCATGCGTATACCGTGCTCTCCAACGGCAGAACGGGATCCTTCCTAATCGCACAATTCAAGCATTATCTAATCCATGCTCGGGTCGGTCGAGATTCTAATATAGGGCCCTCGTCGTTGCTTAATATTCTCAAAATTCCATGAATAATGTGAGAGAGGAATCCCTCGTATTCCACTACTCACCGCTTTCGGCGTTTGTGGGAATGGATATGCCAGAGGTCCTTGTGAAAATCTGTGTCCCAGGAGTGATCTCCCATCATCTCTTCATTATTCTCCCCCGGAGCCTACACGCATCAAGTGCACTACTCATTCTTAAATTCGTATCATTTGGATCCTACATCACACACATCGTAAAAATCACACGGTTTCCAAATTCATATCCGTGTCTAATATTTGTTTGTTTAAGACACGAGAGAGATTGATTTCGGTTCGCTGAAACCGCCAAAAGGAATTTTCGAATTGCAGTATCGACCTCTGTTGGTTCATCCTAGAAATTGTTTATCTCTGTGGATTTGAGGACGCTAAGTATACACTGCTCCGTGAGTACGGTGATCCGTTATTATCAGATCTTCCCATTTGAAGGAAGACCTTATTCCGATTTATCCAGCAGCATGCATATTTCAGAACATGAAGATGAGATTTGGGGATGAGTCGTTTAACTATTGGGGAAAACAGGTTCGCCGTGAGGCACCATCACTGGAACCATTAGGTTACATCCTTATGCGTTCACCATTGCAAAAAAATTTAATTTTGTGGATCCGAACTTTCAAACTAAAAGTGTTCAATATTTGAATACGTTACTGGCCCACCTGTATTCTTATGATTTTTCCCGTAAATTTCAACCCGATTGGTTGAGCAGTGTATTCGGAATTTTGGATAGAGATATCCGACACTAAGTTTTTGGTTTTTTCTGCATATGCCGTTTCAAAACTAGAAGTCCTAGATATCTGCATCATCTGCAGGGGCGACCAGGGTAAAACGGACCTAAAAATGCTTAGAAATGAAAAAATGTTTTTTGAAGGTCTTGAGGAAGTAGAAATCAGTTCACAATTTAGGTAAAACATCTAAAAATTTTAATCAAATTGAATTATTCTTATATGGTATTCGATGAATTTGTAATTTATGTTTATTTTCTCCCCTTTTAGTAAATGTTGAAAAAGTAACCGCACACTTATTATATAAAAGTAACACGTTAAGTGCCGAGCCCACTTTGCTTACCTTTCCGTTTACGCCGCCCGATACTATCAACTTGAACGATACACAAGGTCACGATACTAAGGATACTAATTCGGTATCGTCGGCCACTGGTGACCGATATGGCACTTAACGTGTTAAATAACCCGCTAAGAGAGTGTATCCATGCCAATCGTGATGTTGTTATTTCTACTTACTCTAATTTTGTATGTTCGGGTAATAGAATCAACGTACAAGGTTCTAAACTATTTAATATCGAATAAAATAAACGTTCATCAATTTATAATTAATTCATACTGTGTTGCGCATGCTCTGCCTATCAAAATCTATCAGCCATGTTACGCCTTATTCATAAATGATTTTTGCCTGTTAATGATGCATGTGAAATTGTTGTTTCGTTGTTCACGTCACTCGAATGATGACAGTTTGAGAGGTGCAAGTTAATATCAGTGTTTGAGAGTTAGTGATTTATTTTTTACTTGAAAAAAAATTAAATAGATTTGGTTGAGAAGAAAGCTGGTTGATCGGTTTTCAAAAACGCGTATTGCAGCGCAGTAATGCATTTATTAACCCATTAAGGCCCGTGGCTAGTACAGTAGAGATTAAGAGGAATGTTGTAAATTGAGTAATACATTTCCGCATTGTGGTATTGCGTAATCCGCATTAAACGTAGCCATCGAATCAACGGTCATTACAAAGAAATGGAAACAATTCTTACAGAATGATTATGCATTCCGAAGTGAGGAATTCGCAACAAAAAGACAACAGATTATGAAAATTATTAAATAATATGCCTCCGAAACCCTAATATACAATAACGTCCAATTGAAGTGGAACAACTTATTTTTTATGTATTTCCGGTAAACTTTGACCGATTTTGAAAAACCAAAAACATATTTTTTTCAGGAAATTTCCTCCGCTTTCGAATGGTAAAAGTTTCATCCCGATCGAATACAAAATGGCCGATCGGCAGGGGTTAGAGTGAAATCGTGCATTTTGAGAATTTTCGAAAAGTGCGAAAACTGGTAGTTCTGGAGAGAAATTCATATTTCTGATTATAGCACGAGAAAGAGCATTTTTCGGCAATCAAAAAACCCTTCCTATACACCCCTGTAGCATCATTCTAGGGGGAGTTACACCTCCTTGAAGTGAAAACACTTAATTGACCATAACTTCCGAACGCGTCAGGCGATCTGGTCTAGTTTTTGCGTGCTAAGATCTTTAACGATACTACAGATTTTCGCAAAATTATTGTTCTCGGAGGCGATCCCGTGACGGAGATCTCGAGACGTCGCGAGCGCACCCGAAGCTTCTCCGCCATTTTTCATTAGGAATGCGATGAAATAGAAATGTTATATTTATCCCATGTTGTAGCTGAGATTTTAGCGATTAAAATGCGCTTTTGAACATCCCAAAATGAGTTCGTTAAGGGCCCATTCTAGTGTAAAAAAGTTTTAAAATCGATTTTTTTATTTTTTCATTTTCCAGAAGAATGGACCTTCAAAAATATGATGTTCAATTTTGCTTGCGAAATTCGAATTATTTCGGTCGCTACAGCCTTTCTTAGAAAAAGGGAATCGGTGCGCTCCGTGTCATCTGGCGCGGACGGTGCGCCTAGCCGGGATAGGTAATCGTTCGTCGGGTATTCATTTGTTTTGTCCCATTCATCTCTTCACGGGAACTTTCTTACCTTTAGTACCTTTTTGGATTTCAATATGGATAGATCGACGAAAAAGAAGGACGATATATGTTTGGGTCAGGGTAAGGCTCTAGAAGTATAACTGCACGGCCTCTTGTTAGAGGAAAACCAGTTTCAAAGGAGTAAATCTACATTCCATCGAAATCGATACTCAGAAGGAAAGTACCCGAGGTGGCCCCCCTCCGATTTCGATGAAACTGTAGGTGAGAAGAGTGCTTCGAGGCATGAACTATGCCCACAAAATTAGCGGTTACCGATTACCGCGAAAACTATGCGAAAAACAAAAAAATGTTTCATACGGAAGTTGCATATTTTCGAACGTACTGCACCTATAGGGATATTTGATCCCCTAGAACCGAAAACGGGCCGCTAATTTTGTGCGTATAGTTCGTGCCTCGAAGCACTCTTTTCACCTACAAAGTTTCATCGAAATCGGGGGCGGGGGGGGGGGGGGGGGCCCCGCGGGTCCTTTCCGTGGGTG
>JARQST010000336.1:924-18645 GCA_030142225.1 Pachycephus smyrnensis | reverse complement strand
GGCGCTCTCCCCTGCCGGGCAACTCGTTTCGTCGAGACTCTCTCCTCGCGACAGGTTCGAGCACCCCGACCTCTACTCATCCCAAAACAGTGTGTATTGTCGAGAACTTTAACACAACGTGCGAATCTATCCGAGACCCTAATCTCCAAACAGGGCGGCGACTCGGGGAGAGCCGGCAAAGGCGTAAGCGGTATCTAAATCAATAGCAAGAGCCGTTTGTGACCGTGAATTGAAAAATCACGTCACAGTTATTATAATATATGTGTTTTACACTGTTGACCTTAAGGTCAATAATTTACTTAAATATTACGTACTTGACATTATAATATGATTTCAATGTTTTTTGTATGTTGAACAATAATGTAAGATAGAAATATTAGTTGGTTTTCTTTAAAGAGAGGACTTGACATCAATCCTGTATTTGGAGAAGTTTTTTACATGAAAGTGTTTTTTGGGAGTTATCACAAGTTTTTGTCCTTCAGCAGGGTATAATAATGAAATTCTAAGCACACGAAATCTGATAGGAAATGAATGTGTCTTCGTTACAATGCAAATATATATCGTTACAGATATTGAATGTAAATACATTGTGACGTCGGTCATCAGAGAAATATATTGCGTTGCCGGAAGTGATGAAAAACATTCAAATTTAATATATAAGCCCATTTTCCTTAGAAGCGCCTAAAGATATATCCGTATTTGAAACAAAAGTGTAGTCTTCAATGCAAAGTGCAATTCATCTGAAAGGACTGTATAATCAATCCATAATTACATAAAGTGAAGAAACAATTAAGCAATATAAAAAAATTTATGTACGCAATATAATAATAAATGCATGCAAGATTGTACTTCAAAATGCCGTCCAGCCATGTCATTTGAAATAGGGAACATGGCTAAATAAGATAAGATAAAGATCATCAAATGGTTCGTTACAGCGGATATGCACTTGGCGCCCTCTTTTGACATCGGAGATATTTTTGCCCATTACTTCACTATTTTAGGAAACTTTCGTATAAAATTTGTAATAATCACATATCCACCTTTATTAACATTAGTATACAACATATTATGGTCCTTCATTATCTTTGAGAAATGTTAAGTCAGATGATATTATATATAATTCTTCTATTGGGAAGAAAAACGTCTACTGCGAAAGGTGAAGCTGGAATAGATCAAGTAATATCGCATTGTACTTCGAGATACAGGAAAACAGATTTTTTAACACGTAATCACATATTTCAATACAAATGGATACACTTCCGAAAAACCTCCACCGAGTAGAAGGAAGTCCATTTAAATAATTAATTTTGAGGCCAAACTGAGCTTGGATTCCAAGTTTCAGGAGCGGTTTGTGTTGTTTGTCAATGCTTTTCGTTCGGAAAAAACTAGCAAGCAGCATAATAACACTGAACACTGAGCGGTCAATTTTCTATGAAATATCTTTAAAAAATCTACACGTCACACTATTACAAAATTATTGTGTCGGACGCGCTCGCTTCACTCGCTTGCCACACTAGATGCAAAAAACTGCGTGAAGGAACAGCGAGACATCCTAGAACTCCACGCCCATTACTTACAAGGAAACCGTTCGAGGTATCCTCCTCCGATTTTGTTCATTTTTGGACACGTTATTCTCCATCGAAATCTAAGAGACACGTGTTTTTTTTTTATCGGCGAGTAAAGAGTTTTAGGGGGTGAAATCAACCCCCAAAGTTGGGCACATCGAGGGCGATTTTCACAGTTTCACATATTTCCACCAGTAGGGATATTTAAATGAAACTAATTGGAAAATAATGCTCGTGGAGAAGAATGGAAAATACATTTTGTTCGGTTCTCATGGGGTAAATTCATCAAAATTTATAGGGGTTGAAAAGAACAAAATTGGTATAACAAAAAAACTATCGATCGGATTTTAATGAAACAAATGCATTTGAAAGAGCTAAAAAAAGTAGGAGATATATGTCTATGCGTTTTTCGAAAATACCTCGTTTAAGGGGTAAACCATCCCTATGCATTCGTAACGAATCTCCCATTCAATCCGTATTATCTTGCTTCAATTTGCATTTCCAATTGTTATAAAGCTTTTTTTATGTGTTAATTGAGGACATTAATCATATCAATAACGTCCGGTTGCATTTCTAATAAAAATCACACCTTCTTACAAATCTTCTTAAAAATCATACCTCTAACGTCCGGTTGCATTTAAAAAAAAACACGTATCTCTTAGATTTCAATGGAGAATAAGTAGTAAAGCAAGGCGGGTTCTGGATACAGATTCCTGCACCGACATTTACCGACATTTCAAAATCCTTCGTAGGGTCGTGTCCGTACTAAGTTGGTGCCGTGGACTCCTGGATTATCTGGGTTACGTCATCGAGACTCCCCGATTCCAGGAATTTCGGTTCGATTCAAGGAATTTTGTGTTCGATTCCAGGAATTTTTCGTTGAATTTTGAGAATTGCGCGCGATCGAGAACCTTTTAGAACCTTCGACGGTTCGTATCCATGCTAAATCGTGCAGGATCGTTCTCAGAGCCGGCAGCCCTCTCGCATAACGTTTCACAGCACCCCCCCCCCCTTCCCTCCAACCCCTGACAAAGTCCCGGAACCGTTGATGATTTACGTCCTCGTTACGTCGACCTTGAATGTTATCTCGCAGTTCGCGCGCATCGAGTCAGCGAACGTCAAAGAGACGACGAGCGGCCCTTTGCATATTGCCGAAAAAGCGGTTCCAGGAATTTTGCGCGTTCGATTCGGGAGGAATTGCTCATCGAGACGGGAGTGTGAAGGATCGAAAGTTTGTTAATGAACGAAGGAGATACGTTTACTTGAGGTGTAAAATAAGGAAACTTGAAACATATATTTTACATTAGTATATTTTGAATCAATCATCGATCTCTATTCAAATGATTTTTTATCTCGTTGCTTGATTTGTTCCTCGATTCTCCATCGAACTCTCGGTTGAGGATGTGTTTTCAGAAGCATTACTTGCAGTATTGGCTCGACCTCCTCTTACAGGATTTTCAAGCAATGTTTCGTTTCTAAATGAATTATTGTTATCGAAAGTGATGCGATTGCGTCTTTCGAATTCAGGTAGATCCGACCTGTGCACCCACTCATGGTACCGATCTCTACGGAACCGCTCTTTCTCTCTCATAGTCCGATCTCGTTCTGCCCCTTGCGATTGACCCTTACTTAGGTTCAGTTTTACAGATGTCTTCTCAACGACTATCCTTAGCGAACTAACTGTACAATACAGCCACAATCTTATTTAAAATGAAAGTTAAGGTCAAATCTTTAAGTTGAACAGTTCACATATTTCCTAAAGTTTCAGTAACCATTTATTTGAAAAATTCTAAAGTTTATATCAGATTTTTGTTCTTTTTCTATAAATACAGTTTTATTCATTATAGGAGTAATAGACACTGTAGGGGTTTTAGGGATAGTAATATTAATAAAATTTCGATCACTTGCAATGATTTATTCTAAAGCATAGTGAATATAATGAACAATATTAATTAAAATTAATTCTCACATTCACCTCTCATATTCAACATTCATTCTCATTCGCTATTTTTTTCACACTCATTACCGCTCAATTTTCGTTTGCACACTCTCTCGCTCTCTCTATCGATTATTTGCGATGATTTTATTATAAAACACAGCGATTACAATGAACAATATTGATTAACTCTGAAACGATGTAATATTTGTTTGACACCTTCTAACGGTACACATGGGTCGTTGGAGTTCGCGACATATTAATAAAGAACTTAAAATTTCACCAAAAATTCTAAAAATATTCACAGATGTTCTTCAAGGTCTTAGCTCGAAATTAAACTAATAATAATATTATATACTTAATTTTGAAATTATTAATTTAATCGCTGAACCTTTACAAAATACCCCATTGTCAAAATGTCAAAAACGTGAACGACCCCTGTGTACCGTTCAACGGTTAAAATTTATTCTAGCATTCAACATTCATCCTCATTCATTATATTTCTCACACTCATTCTCGTTCAATTTCCGGTTTCACACTCTTTCTAATCACACACACACACACACCCACGCACGCACGCACGCACGCACGCACGCACGCACGCACGCACGCACGCACGCACGCACGCACGCACACTCCATCCTTGCGGTCAATGTTCAGTGTAAGGTTGAGGTTGATAAGTCGATCTTCGATTAACCTGAAATATAGAATACAAGGTTAACTATTTTGATAATTGTGAAGATGGGGTGAAATGTGATGAAAATAATAATTTCTTACTCATTCATCGGATAGCCTTCTAAACCAGAAGTCATTGTTGCGAACAATAAGTTTAACAGCCACAAAAATCATATTAGGATAATTTATTAAAATAGTTCACTCGAACGAAAATATATATACGGTTATTCATGATAAACGCACCACTTGAAATTAGTTCGACACTTTTAACACCTCTTACTTGTCACCGATTCACACTTCTTGCCAGCAGCGATTGCAAATGAACCATGATCTTACTGCAGAGTCTATATATTGTAACGCCACTTTTTACGGTGCCGCACAAATAAATGGCACCGCTAGAAATAATTAATAAAATAAACCAGAGTTACACCGCTGTCTCCAAAGGACACCCTGGCCAGCTCTTATGCGGTGGGGTCCTGGGTCTGGGAAACAATTATCAAAATCTGAAAACTGGGGAGGTTCACTCTAAATTACAACGAACAAATACTAAAATTTCCACCGATCCTCCAGCGCGCCACCGATTAGCAATCCATGGATACAATAATGATCGGGAATGCGTAAGGCACGACACTGCGACACGGTCTGTCTCCCGCTAATGTAAATATGGCCAATTCACAAAAGCGTCACTCACCACCTTCCTAGTCGCTCCAGATATCCGCAAGACACAATCTCCTTGATACTGGATCCCTCAAGCGGTCGCGATACGTCACGGTACACTATACAATACTATACAAACTAGACAAGACTAGAACAAAATGATACGAGACTATACAAAATTTACAAGACGAATGCACGTCTGTCCCTAGGCTCGGCCACACCGTGAGTGACGCTACGAATTTGGAAAATCGGGAACCTTCCCCAGAGTCGCGCTGTAATACATCCCTTAGGCCAATCAGATTGGCGGACACATCGGCTTCGCCAGAGCGCTCGCGATCTTCAATTGTTTTCTTCGATTCCGATAAAGTAGATCCTAGCATCTTTCCTGTTTGGGATGGCTGCAGTGATATTTTTGGGAGGCGGGAATCACATCCACCTCTACTCCCTCGATGGACGGCTCCAGGCCGTCACTGCAACTTCCGGATGCCCTCTGGATCCGTAAGACGCTCGCCGAATGTCCCACGTAGTTAGCTTTCCCGGGTGTGTCCTCCGGTCTAGCTGTCGCGTCGCCTCGCCAGCGCGCTCCGCCAGGCCCGTAGTATTCAAATGTTGACAGGATGCTTTCGGATCCGCTTGAAAAATATAAAACACAAAAAAAACGTTCCCACGAGGGAAATGAGTATAAATTTAGCAACTAATATACAGTCCAACGCCACGATATTCCTTCTCCACGCATAGGGTCCCACGATGTAGTCTATAATCGCAGAATTCTATGTTTTGTGATGTGCATCTCAAAATGTCACGTTACAATATATATATCAAAGCTTCTGCATGTCGTTATCAACTGCAGTGAGGTGGCCATGCATTCGAAATGTCGGAAGTATAGGATTACTCAAAGGGTAGATAAGTTATGTAAGTTACCTTTGATAATTAGTTAGATCAACTGCACCTGACACCCCCAACAATTGAGTTCCTAGAAATTATACCTTTGATAGGTAGCACATTCAGTCTAGAATAATAAGATAAATCCAGACGGTACCCATTTGATCCGAAAGTGTTAAAGTCCACCGGCATGATCATGCGTCGACTTTCAGGAATTTTGCGGAACCTTTGTATGATTGTTATTATCGAAGGAGAGAAGCGTACAACATAATTTGAGAGACACTTTCATGCGTCTCCGAAAAATAATTCCAATAGGATATAACTAATGAGAGAGAGAGAGAGAGAGAGATATGAATTTTACCTATAAATTGACGCTTCGAGTGTGCACTATGATTATTCTGAGTGAACCCTTCGAGCGAATTAAAGATGGATAGCAAGAAGTATACTAAGTTGATTGAGATTATGGAGAAGGCACACCGAATTTTGAAGGATGGATCTAAGTCTGTAGAAATTATAAAATGGATTACATTCGGAACACAAAATATTCGACTTTTAAATAAAATCTTGAGGAAGAACCTGCTACCAGTGGGGAAAAAAGTTAAACTTTTGACGATGATTTCAATACTGAAATCTCTCAATGAAAAATTGAAAGAACATCAAAGGATAGGTGGAGGAACTGCAAGAAAAAGAAGAAGCGATAGAGTACGTTGGGATGACTTGGAACCTGTCTTCAGAGGAAGAATAACGACTGGAACGATAGCGAACTTGCGACATAAGGACTTGGAGCATTTTTTGGAGGATTCGAAAAAACTGTTCACCATCCGACTGAAGAACACTCTTAAAAAGGATGGTAATGTGAAAGTGAACGTTGCGTTATGTTGTAAGTTTGAAACTACGAAAAGTGGTGATATTATCGAACAAATGAAGTTTTTTAATACCAGAAACGAAGTAATCCTTCCGACAACGGACATTAATAATTGGTTTAACGAACAGGTGAAAGACAAGTTATTAGTTAAAATTGAGGATTTCCAGGAAAAGGAATCAGGCTGGTCATTGCTTGAAATTATAAATTTAGTTGTCAATATTAACAAATACGAACCTCTACGTGGAGGTCTGTCGACTTACCTCGAGCTGCCTAAAGATATACAAAAGAAAAAAACGGTTGTAAATATTAGGAACAGTGACTCATTTTGTTTTTTATGGTCTGTAACTGCAGCTCTTTTTCCAGTTGCTAAGAACGTGAGCTCCATTAGTTCGTATCCACATTTCAACACTGTGCTAAAGTATGATGGTATAATTTTTCCGATTGGTTTAAACAATATACCGAAATTTGAAAAATTAAACGATTTAGCAGTTAACGTTTACGGTGTAGAACATGATCAAAGAGGGGGGAGTAGCGAGATAGTCCCACTTTATCTGAGTCAGCAAGAATCAAATAAATCTCCAATTCATCTTCTTATGGTAGAAAGTGAACTTGAGATGGACAGTGACGATGACTTCGATATCGAATGTTTGTCAAAAGGTACGATTCACCACTTTGCTTGGATCCGAAATTTATCTCGACTGCTAAGTTCTCAAATTTCTAAGCATAAAGGTTTTACTAGGCTGTACGATAGATGTCTGTGTCATTTTCAAACTGAAAACTCTTTCGAGAAACATAGACTTGACTGTACAAATATAATTAAATGCCGGGTAATTTTACCAAACGATGATGAAAAAATTATTACATTTAAAAATTACATGCACCGTGAAACAGTGCCGTTCGTAATCTATGCTGACATCGAGTGTATTTTACAACCAGTTGTTGGTGTGCCTCAACCCACGAACATAACGATGCATCAAAACCATGTTCCGCACAGTGTTGCGTATTACATACAGTGTGCCTTTGACGACTCTTTATCAAAATTTAAAAGTAACCGTGGAAATAATTGTATAGAATGGTTCGTGGACGAACTGAAAGATTTAGCACAATCTTTGGAATATTATTTTAAACGGGTTGTACCTATGGAACCATTAAATTTGCACCCTTTCCCTTTTCACGGGAAAGTATCGCGGTGCAGCACACCAGGGTTGCAATTTAAATTACAAAAACTCGCACACTATCCCCGTGGTATTTCATAATTTATCAGGCTATGATTCACATTTTTTGATTAAGGCTTTACCTGTTTCGTTTGAGGGTTCGTTTAGTATTTTACCGATAAATAAAGAAAGATATATTTCGTTTACAAAGAGTGTCAAAGACACTGCTATCAATTTTCGGTTCATCGATTCATTCAGATTTATGGCAAGTAGTATCGAAAAATTATCATCCTACCTGAATGATTCTGAGAAAATAATTATGCGCAAACATTGTAACAATGCAGAGGAATTAAATTTGTTAACGAGGAAAGGTGTTTTTCCATACTACTACGGTGATTGTTGGGAAAAACTTGAAGAACAGCAGTTACCCTCCAAAGAAAACTTTTATTCGAAACTAAATGATGATGGAATTTCAGATAATGATTATTTACACGCATCTAATGTTTGGCAAACTTTTGGCATTAAAACTTTAGGTGAATATTCCGATCTGTATCTAAAAACTGATGTTTTACTTTTGGCTGATATTTTTGAAAATTGTAGACATAGCTGCTTCTCTACATACAAATTAGATCATTATCACACTGCACCTGGACTTGCTTTTGATGCGATGCTCAAATGCACAGGCATTGAACTTGAACTCCTCGACGATGCAGAAATGTTATTGTTTATCGAGAGAGGTATGCATGGCGGTGTAGCCTAGTGCTCAAATAGATATGCCAAGGCTAATAATAGATATATGGGGGCAGATTTTAATCCGAGCAAAGAAGAATCGTACCTTATGTATTACGATGTCAATAATTTGTACGGTGCAGCTATGAGTCAATTTCTACCGTTTAACTCGTTTGAGTGGGAGCAAAATTTGGAACAACTCGATATTCGCAATATTCCTGATGACTCTCCGATAGGATACATACTCGAAGTTGATTTAGACTATCCTGAAGAACTTCAAGAGTATTACAAGGACTTACCACCATGCCCAGAGCATTACGCGCCTACATTTCCAAGATGTAATAAAACAAAGTTGATGACTACACTTATCTCGAAGGAAAAATACGTAATTCACTATAAAAACTTGAAACAGTGCTTAAGTCTGGGTGTCAAATTAAAAAAAAATTCGTCGAATTCTAAGATTTAATCAAGCACCATGGTTTAAGAAATACATAGATTTAAACACAGAACTGAGAAAACAATGTAAAAATGATTTCGAAAAGATTTTTTACAAGCTCATGAACAACGCTGTCTTTGGTAAAACAATGGAAAACGTTAGAAAGCAAAAAGACATTAGACTCGTTACTAACAAGGAAACATTCCCAAGTGGCCCACACCGATTTTGATCATTTTTGTATATGTTGTAGAACTCGAAAATCTAAGGGATACGTATTTTTTTTTATCGGCGGAGATTGATATTTAGGGGGTGAAACTGCCCCTCAAAGTTTGGCAAAAAATCGACCAAATGTTTTTTTTTCATAGAAGCGCTCGACGGATTTCAATGAAACTTGGTATGAATATATCTCGTGTTAGCAAGATCCAATAACGATACCGACTGACACGGTTGCACCCCTTTAAGGGGGTTAACTACTCTTAAAAAATTTTTTTTTATATTTCGGAGACAAATAGTCTGATTAAAATGCGAGTTGCATGACCATTAATACTCAACTAATATAAGAGTTTACATATTTTTGCTTTTCTTCCAAAAATCATTATTTATCAAGGTAAATATATTTCAAAAACAGGCAGTATGTATAATACATTTTCTCTATCAGAGCACGCCATAATCATCTTATTCAAACATTCATCACGTAGACATCGAAATTTCGTTAGTTAAAAACACAGTTCTTATTGAGTTAAGAAATATACAGCTTATGCTACCGGAACTGCCTGACAAAAGATTCTACGCCGCTATAATCGTCCCTTCTGTGTAATCATTTATGTTTCCATGAAAAACAAGATGATATCAGTTCGTTCATATCTTCGCTCATTCAGTGATTATAAAAACTCACGAATGTCCAGATGCAATGTGAATATGTGAAAGTACTCGAAAAGTATCAATCCTGGCAAGCAACAAAACACGTAGTCAGTGAATATTTTTGAAATATATATTGAAGAATCGAGAGAACCTGGAACACAGGGGTGCAGCGGATAGAGTACTGGCCGGCAAAGCTTGGAAACGCGTTTTTGCTAAAGACGCGAGCGTCGCTGAAAAGGCGGCTGCTTGGACTGTAGCGAACGTAATGAACGCTAAATCGAAATTCGGTATGGGGGTCAAGAAGAAGAAGATGAAGAAGAAGCCTAAGGCTTTAACGCTAAGGAAAGTTATCGAGGCAGCCAAACGTTCGATGATTCCAAGCAACGATGCTCAAGTAGCTATCGAGTCTGCTCTCAAGGGTGCGCAAGCTGTCGTCAAACGAGCAGGTGGAAAGCGCAACGTGCGTACACCGCGCGTGCTACCTATACCGTCCAAAGTCGGAGACTTCCTACCCTTTCTGATCCCTGTGTTTGCGGGTCTCAATGCCGCTGGAGCATTGGCTGGTGGTGCGGCACGTATAGCTAGAGCCGTGAGCGATGCGAACGCAACCAAAGAACAACTGAAGGAAAGTCAACGGCACAACTAGACTATGGAAGCCATCGTATTAGGCAAATGATTGTACTTGAAACCCTACAGGAAAGGACTACGTCTTCATCTAAAGCCAAAAAACTTGAAGTGAAACTACCACACCGAGCGTTAACCGATACGGATCTGCTCAAATACGCGAAGATCATAAAGATTACACATTTTCGTGGAGTCTTTATGCGCAACGCAATGCCGAAGAAGGGGTCGCGCAAATACGAATCGGCGATCGTCAATCTCGACGACGAAGATGGCTCTGGAACACCCTGGATCGCGTACAAGAAGATGAACGATCAAGTAATTTATTTTGACAGTTTCGGTAATCTTCGGCCACCGCTGGATCTGATCGAATACCTCGGTGTTGGTAGTATAAAATACAATTACGAGCGATATCAGGACTATGACACTTTCGAATGCGGGCATTTGTGTCTAAAGTTTCTGTGTGGACAGCTAAATCGTAATAATAATAATAAGTATCGTCTATATAAACGTGCTGCGTAATTTTATAACGTCAGTCAAACGTTTACAACCATGGAAGATTCATTCACGCTAACTTTATCAGGCACCTCTTCCATACTCGAAACTCAATACTTTCCTCCTATTGAGCTTTCCCCGTATAAAAATTATGCTCTGGGTCTCATCGAGTTGCTGACCTTCAATTCGATTCCTAACGTCGATACTGGTCACAACAAGCTCTACGTGGGGGATGAAGTTATCACTATACCCACTGGAAGCTACGAGATAAAGGATATCGCGAACCATGTACAGAGCGCGTTGACGGACAAGAATATCGTCATTAACATTAAGCCTAACAATAATACGTTGTGCAGTGAAATTAAGTGTAACCGTGATGTCAATTTTCAACCCGAGGATTCCATTGGCCGCCTGTCGGGCTTCGCTCAACGCGTTCTTAAGGCTAATAAATTACATACGTCCGATGAACCGGTAGCCATTCTTAAGATGAACGCTCTGCGAGTCGAATGCGACGTTACTACAGGTGCTTACATAAACGAATGTAAGGTGCATACCATCCACGAATTCTTTCCAGTCGTACCACCAGGATATAAGATTATAGAGGTGCCGTCGCACGTCATTTACCTGCCAATAACGAGCAAGACAATAGATCACCTACAGCTTCGAATAGTCGATCAGGACGGAGACTTGGTGAATTTTCAAGGAGAAGTCATAACGATAAGACTATACGTGAAATCGACGTGATAATGGGGATCGTGTATAACAGAAAGCTTGGCAGTGGCTATAATAGTAAGCCGATATGCCTAAAAGGAAGCAGTCGTCAACCGCTTCTCAAAGCGCTAACACGTCAAAACGTGTTATTCTTGAAGAATCTGGGACTCAAGGTCACGCCAATCGGAAGAGTAAAGTAAAACGCTCGTTCTGTTGCATTATTTTCATCTGCTGCTGCTTGCCATGGAGGAAGAAACGTTGAACATTCGGACACCTATCGTCTTCGATGAATCTATAGCGCACTGTGAAACGCACGCGCATCAGCCTTACGCCTCGTCAACGTTCAACAACAGTGATGAGATTCGAATCTCCGTTCAGCATCAAGACTTATGCTTACTACCGAGCAGAAGCTCGCTGCACGTGTATGGAAAGCTCGTCAAGGAAGATGGTTCCACAGTGACTACGAACACGATTCTGGTCAATAACGGCATTTGTCATCTCTTCGAGGAGATTCGCTACGAGATGAATGGTATAGAGATCGATCGAAATAAGAACGTTGGTCTCACGAGCCTTATGAAGGGTTACTTTTCCCTGACTCCCGGTTTATGCTCGTTAATGGAGAACGCTGTTTGGAGGAAAGGAGAGAAATTGACCGATGCAGCTGGTTACTTTGACGTATCCATATCGCTGAGTATGATACGAGGCTTTGCCGAAGATTATCGCAAGATCGTCGTTAATGCTAAACACGAGTTGATCCTGACAAGAGCAAAGAGCGACGTCAGTGCCATTGAGCAAACTGCTCCGGAAGAATGCAAAGTTGTAATACAAAAATTGATATGGTTGATACCATACGTAAAGGTTTCGGATCGCCGCGAATCGTCCTCGAGGTTCGATGCGTGAATCCGCGAGATAACGTTCAAGGTCTGAGAGCTGCCCTCTGAAACCTGCCGGGAAAATTCCTGGAATGGAATCGCTAACGAATTTCCTGGAATCGATCTCGAGGTCGAAACCTGCAGGAGCTTCTGGAAGTTTCTCAGGGCTGCCGTCTGAAACCTGCACGAACTTGCACGGGGTTGGAAGGCAGGGAGTCGTCGAAGCTTCTCTGGGGGGATGAGGGGGATACCGTCTCGACGCCCAACTCTGCGAGATAACGGTCTGAGAGCTGCCCTTTGAAAACTGCCGGAAAAATTACTGGAATCGAATGGTTGACTCGAATTTGCGAATTTCCTGGAATCGAATCGTCGACGAATTTCGGAGAATCGGTCTGAAACCTGCACGAGCCTGTACGAGGAGGGCGGGGGAGGGGGAATCGTCGAATGCCGTTTGAAACCTGTACGAATTTGCAGGGGGTTGGGGAAGGAGGGGTCATCGAAGGTTCTAGAAGCTTCTCTGGGGGTAGAGGGGAAAGGTGCTGGCCCAAAACGTCGTGCGAGAGGGTCTCCGGCTCTGGGACCGATCCTCCGCGATTTAGCACGGACACGAACCGTCGAAGGTTTCAGAGGGTTCTAAAAGCTTCTCGATCGCGCGCGCTTCCTAGAATTTGGCGTAAAATTCCTGGAATCAGACGCAAAATTCCTAGAAACTACCATGAATCCTCAGAATCGAGGTTCTTGATGACGTCAGTTTCGGGAATTGAGGAGGCTCACGACGCCAACTTAGCACGGACACGATCCTTCGAAGGTTCTCGAATGTCGGTAAATGTGGGTTACAGGAATCTTGATTCAGAACTGTCCAACTTATACTACTAACGCTGAGGCAAGTTTCCCGCGAACCATCCTCGCGGGCGAAGTCCATCGCGCGAGCGGATGTCGGATGATCCGCGCGGGTGAGGGAATCCACCGACGAGGCATCGCCGCCGTCGTCAGCTCTCCTAAGGCGAGGACGATGGGGAGAAGTGTCCGCGGTCCGAGCACGGATTTCGGAAAAATTCAAAGTTACCGTGGTCGGAACATAACACCAACATAATAGACGGCAATAAATGGCTAGCATATAGAACATATATGAGTGTAAGATTCGTTTCATGGTACATATGTACTACAGTAATGATATTCTGTAAAAAAATGTTTTAAACCCAGGGAGTTTTGACACCAGGCACATCTAATTACGGCCGCAGCACTGCATACAGCACATTCGCCGAATGTATGATGAAAACGCAATTCAACGGGGGTTGCAAATACTAAGGGTTTTTCCTCTATGTATCCACTTTGAAACCATGCAAATTTGAACAAATCAGCAAATCGAGGTGACGAAAACTGATTATGCGTGAGTGATTGCAAACGAAGAATATTATCCCTAGTATGGAGATTAACTTCGTATTCGAATAAAATAACCATAACGGCCGAAATCAATAAACGTCTAGTGGTTGAAGTCGAGCCGTCGTCCATGATCGTATGGTCAAGAGCGCAAAGTTCTTAGCTTTTGGTGTGACCTCTCGTACGGTCTCGACACATTGGCCACTCCACGAATCGAGTAGTAAGGTTGTATTATCTCCAGTATTAGGAAAAAATACTTCCCGCAACCAAGTTTATAAGAGTTCTTTCGTGACCTTTCCTGATTTTTATACGCTGATGTAAACATTTTCTAGTCGAAACATACACTCTTGTACTCGTGATCCCAATTTCCCAGTGGGTTCATGTAGGACTATAAAGATTGGTGATAGTAACTTCCCGGTAGCAGAGATAATGGGTTGTATAGTATAACTATATGTTGTTGACGCAGTGGACTGCATTGTAGCTTCAATATCCTTCGTTCCTTGTACAGCCAGCGTCCGACCAGCATGAATTTCCAAATTAAACCCACATTTATCGGAATAGAAGACGTTCTCTTCACCGCGAAAACCAATTTCTTCTTTCACTTTCCAAGATCCATTAAAGATCGTCCTACGTCTTAAATTCTCATCGTCCGTCGGTAACCGTCCGTCTATTATCCACAACGTCGCATGACTCTCAACGTCTCAGGGTGCAAGTAACTGGCTGATCCCGGGTAAAATTCCGAAAGGTTTGACCCTAAACAGGCCACTCAAAAATCGGTAGAGTAGATTTATTCGGTTTCTTACTTCCTACTTTATCGATAGTATGAAATCGTCATTCGGACGTTACACTTGCTTTACTTGTGACTTCGGTTACTTTGTGGAACACAACTGCATGCTTATTTTTGAAATTTGTTAATTAGTGAATAGATGTTTCAACGTAAGTAAATCTACCTCACGACTACTTTGCAAGGCCCATCGTTAGACATCTATATCATGAATTAATGTTAGTCTCTCGGTAGCCACAATAAACTTTAGTGAAGTACGTTCCGAGATTTGCTGCAACTTATTCATATAAGATCTTCCTGCATTCACTTGTTTTTCCCATCTTCGTAACGGTCTTTTAGAAACAACTTTTTTGTATCTACAATATGTTACACTGTGTCCATGCGTAATCGCTTTATTTTCCCGCTTCTCTAATAATCAACTGCAGCCTTTTTATATTCAAAGTCGACAAATTCACTTTCGAAGGAATACATTGGTTCTTCTGCCGATGAAAATTCTGTTCCTGTACTTTCGTCTTCTTCTTCCCAAGCATGGTCGCTAACGGCTTGCGCTTCATGTACAAGCAACTCACTTTCGAATTTCAAAATATCAATGTTTTCCACATTTAATAAAAATTCTCTCTTGCTAGTTCCCTTTCGGCGTCATTAATTGGAGTGTCTTTGCAAGGGAGAACGTTGAACGAAGCCAGCAAAATATTGATGGCATTTATTAGATTAATTTGCACTATGGTAAAATCTTTTTACAAAAACAATTACAAAAGTTCGGAACTTTTCTTGAATATGATGCAAATACAGCACGGTGTAGCATCAAACTGAACAGCGCTTTTCTTGTTATCAACATCCACTGTTTACCATTTATTTCTAAATTTAAGCCGTAACATCTACCAAATTATTTATGTCCTAAAATCTTTTGTGCTTTGGGTATATTTTATGTAAATGTTTTTCGTGGCATACTTACGTTATGTTTCACTTGTTATTGAAATCATTATTTTGCTTACATAATTTTATTTGCGTACGCAATCCGAACAGATACGGGCAATTGAGATTTGACATTGCTTTCATTCTGCATTTTCAAAACGTGATTCATATATTTAGCATAATATAACGATTATCCCGCTACTAATTGAGAAAAACAATATTATAACGAACTTTATCATACACGTGTTAACGCCAAAGTATTTATTCTTCTGAGCACCGTTTATTTGTCCCTTTTTCTCTTTACACACAATTCTACACTCTCTCTCGTGCAACTCATGCGAATACTGAAAACTTTTCTTTTACTCTTCCCTCTCACACCTCTTCGGTCTCGCCGCCTATGCTGTCACCCTCTCATCCTTATCATTCCTCGCAGTCATACAGTGCACATCCATACTGACTCGGTCTCATTCGCTCACTCACACCAGCGAAGGCTGCGAGAAGTCGCACACGCACTTTCGTTAGTGCGAAGTAGGATGAGGAAGTGGGAAGGTAGATAGATGATAGTGAAAGGTGAAGGGTGTAAGAAAGTATTTAAATCGGGCAATTTGAATTTGTATTTCAGCTTTAGTGAAAAAGTTGTGAAGAATTAAAATTAATTTAGGCGACATTTCTTTGAGGAAAAGGTTGCTACAGCAGTTAATAGGGATTTTAAGTTTACGTAGAGATCTGAAAAGTGGAGATCTAAGGTGTATAAAGCGAGTAGTACACGATAAAGAATCACTTAACGTTTTATAAATTATTAGATGACAATTAAATTATAATCAAATATAAGCAGCAGTAATAACACACAAGAGTAGTGAAGACGTTACAGGGAATTCTGAAAATATAATTTAAAATGATGAGCTAGTGGCAGATCATGTAATAAGCAGATACGTACTGAATTATGTATTTGGCACTATAATATGATTTCAATACTTTTTGTATGTTCAATAATAATGTAAGATATAAATATCAGTGCTCTTTTTCTAAGGAAGGAAATTCGCAGCAATCCTGTACTTGGCGTACTTTTTTACACGGAAGTGTTTTTTGGGAGATATCACAAGTTTTTGTCCTTCAACAGGTTATGTTAAAGAAATTCTAAGCATATGAAATCTGATACGAAATGAATGTGTTTTCGTTGCAATGCAAATATATATCGTTACAGATATTCAATGCAAATACATTGTGACGTCGGTCATCAGAAAAATATATTGCATTGCCGGAACCGTTGAAAAGCATTTAAATTAATATAAGCCCATTTTCCTTCAATGCAAAGTGCAATTCATCTGAAAGGATTATATAATCAATCCATAATTACATAAAGTGATGAAACAATTGAGCAATATAAAGAAATTTACGTACGCAATTTAATAATAAATGCATGTAAGATTGCACTTCAAAATGCCGTCCAGCCATGTCATTTCAAATAGTGAACACGGCTAAATAAGATAAGATAAAGATCAACAAATGGTTCGTTATAGCGGATATGCACTTGGCGCCTTCTTTTTACATCGAAGATGCTTTTGCCCGGTATTTCACTATTTTTAGGAAACTTTCGTATAAAATTTGTAATAATCACATATCCACCTTTATTATCACTAGTATACAACGTATCATGGTTTTTCATTATCTTTGAGAAATGTTAAGTCAGATGATATATATAATTCTTCTATTGGGAAGAAAAATTCTACTGCGGAAGATGAAGCTGGAATAGGTCAAGTAAACTCGCATTGTACTTCGAAATACAGGAAAACAGATTTTTTAACACATAATCACACATTTCAATACAAATGGATACACTTGTTACGTAGGCAGTAGTGGCTAGCGAGGCCTTTAAATTTGATAATAGAAATTTAGAAGCAACCAAAAGAAAAGGAACGGCCAGAGATAACGTGAATAAAAATGAGTGAATTCCGAGCGGCAAGAATGCACTCAGTGATGGGTACGCTGCTAGTTTAAGGGGGAATGGAACGGCTCGACGAATTCCGAGTTGACGGTGCTGCCCCGCGTTGTGGCAAGTCGTAGAAATACGTGACTATACTTTTGCACGTTTGTATGATGTGACGCCTTAATGATGCTCAACAGATTGCTACGTTGAAATAAAAACATTCCCTGTATAATTTTGGCTACAGTATTCAAAATAA
>JARQST010000333.1:27194-41930 GCA_030142225.1 Pachycephus smyrnensis | reverse complement strand
CCGAAGTCGTAAAAGTCTTCTTGCTAAAATCAGGTCCAGCCACCACGATCAGAAGAATCTACCGCTGACCCAAACTTTTCCTTCAGGCCCGGAAACGTTTTCGAACGCATGCATCCCTCTCGCTGACCTACCGGCACCAAAATTTACCCCCACCCTCCTACAGGGTCCATGCATCCACTGGCGCCAAGATTTACCCCCCTACCCTTCTACTTAGGCTACGCCCCAAGTCTCGTCATAAAAAATGTCAGCAGCGAAAATGAAAACGAAAAATTTGCGCCTCAAAACCTTTCGGCCCCACCCCCACCCCTACTTAGGTCACGCCCAAGTCTCGCCATAACGGATCTATTACTACTTCAGTGTCTTCCACATCATCATAATTTAGTTAAATATCAAAACTTGATTCAAAGTAACAAGCATAATGTTTACACAGTACAACAGAAAAAGGTAGCACTGAGCTGGAATAATGACAGAAGAGTAATTGTTCCTGGTACGACTGACACCTTTCCGTGGGGTTAAAAAAATTGTAAATAGGCTTATTATAAAATGTATATAAAATAAATAACAAGATGTAATAAATATTTCAGTTTTTGTTTATTTCAAACACCTTAAAAATCCGAATTATTAATCCAACCGTTGTGCGAATCATCGAAACCTAACCATTTTACGAAAAGTCTATTTCCACGTCTCCTCAGTACCTTCTCCACAAGATATATATCAGGATACTTGACTCTGTCGAGTTCCTGTTCATAGAAACCGCTGTTGTAAGCTGAAACACTTCGGATTGAGAAAGAGCCTCGAAATTGCAACGGTATTCCCGTTCAGCAATTTCGAGAGATGTCGAAATTACCAAGCCGCGCAAGTGATGCGCGATTGATTACCATATATGGTAAAAGAATGCATCTTCCCCCTAAGGTGACCGAGGCGATGTTAATTAGCTGGATCGAAAGCGCAGACAGTTCTGTACGTACCACAGAAGGAACATAATCGCTGAGCCGATTAGACTTTCAAGTCACCTAGCTGTTTGCGTCAGGCTCATTTTGTTAAAGAGTGTGAACGGGAGTGAAAGATATTAGATGAAGAAGAATCAATTTATATTGTAAACGCCAAAAGAGTGAAAATAAAACCTAATCAATATTCCTGAAGTAAGGATTCCAATTCTGCACTCGCAATGAACCGTTCACGGCTACCTAACATCCCGAATCCCAACATTTTCAACACCGCCTTCGATGGGATGATCCTGGTAGTCCTTGAGTTTGTACGTATCCGGGGCGGTATTCTTCACTAGATTTATCGTGAAAATTTCCGTTGTCCAGTTGAGTATATAGCCTTTTCAAAAACGTATTTAAATTTGCTTATTCGTACTCTATCTCCAACTTTAAACTGTGATCGTTTAAACGTGAATTTGACTTTGAAATTCTTGTACACCCGTTGTAGTAATTCCTTTTCGTTTCGAGCAGTGACGTCCTTCGGCTTCATACCAATGGTACGATGCTTACTGTTATTGAAAGAGGACACCAAGTCCGATAAGATGTCTAACCACTGGTGATTGCCCCGTAGACTAAATTGCACCCACATTTTGCTTTTCAGGGTACGATTAAAGCGTTCACAAATGGATGCCTTCAAGTTACTGAATGTCGAGTACAGGGTAATACCTGATTTGGCATCAGATCCTTGAATTCGGAATTGTAAAATTCCCGGCCTTCGTCAACGTGTAATTTCTTCGGGGTGCGACCCTGCCCCAGTATAGATTTCATAGCTGCTGTCACGTTCTTAGCGTTCTTACTCTTCCTCGCCACGGTCCAAGCAAACTTCGAAAATATATCTAAAGGGTGTCCCAAAATTCACGCAAGAAATAATTTTGATTGAAAACACAGGTTTATAATTAAAAATTGTAAATTAGGTATTGATTCATAAAGTATACAGTATAGGGTTATGTATGGAATAGCATATCGAGTAAATTGCCTCGACGGCTTTGCTGGCACATACGCACTCTTTTGTTGAAATTTTCCGTGACTGTTTTGCATAAATGTGGCTGAATTTCGTTGATACAGCGCTCAATTTCCTCCTTCAAGGCGTGGGTGGTCGTGGGCTTGTTGCCATAAACCTTAGACTTCAAAAAACCCCAAAGAAAAATGTCCAACGGCGTTAAATCGCATGATCTGGGCGGCCAATTCTGATCACCAAAACGGGAAATTACACGACCAGGAGTAATGACTCAGGCAGTAATTGAATTGTTTATCGGGCTGTATGGCATGTGGCACCGTCTTGTTGAAACCACATGAAACCCTGAACTGTCAGCTGTCACGCTGTCTTTTTTTTTCGTTGGCAACACTTTACCGCACAAAGGGCGCAAAATTCAAATCTTGCGTGAATTTCGGGACACCCTTTATAACGGTTAGTAGATACTTGTAACCATGGTTCTCTCTCGCGTACGCTGACATGTCAACGAGATCCGCTTGCCAGGTCTCATCCAGCCCACGGACGTCCACGTGTCGACGTTTATAATTTTTTCTGGCAGGTTTATGCAGTTCCTGCACCATCGCTAACTTTTTTTCACCCATTCTCCAGTGCATTCAGTCTGGCGTCCAGCTGGGAAATGATCACGGAATTGCGAATCGTCAAGTCTTTTCCCGTCTCGATATCAATTTCTAGGTACTTCAACGCTTCCTTCACGGTAGAATCTAGAGCTTGAATCATCAGATTGTCGTTATCGATGTCATTGCGCATTCCAGCCGTCACGTGAAATACGGTATTAAATCCTGCTTTACTACAGTTTTCATGAGATTCAAGGTCACAGCATCGTTTTGCTCCTCGGTATTGGAAACGTTGCACAGTTTCTTGTTATTCATATCGTACAGTCCAGCAGCGGTGAACTTAAATCGAGCTCCAGGAAGACCACGATTACTCGTAACCGAGGTCCTGCTGCTCAATTGGCGTCCAAACACGTCAAAGCTCATATTCGAAGCGACGATCATTATCGTTTTACCGAATTAATAAATGATACCTGCCTCGCGCAGTTCTTCAATAATCGACAAGATTTCATTCGAGTGACTAGGGTTTCCAGCTTCCGGAGACGCAACAAGTAGGCGAAGACGAGCCACCGGTTCATTGGAGTCATCCCAGTATACGTAATCCGTTCGTCTATCCTTTGCGGTAATCATATATCGTGGTAGTAGTACTAGTACTGGTTGTAGTACTTTTTATATGCATTCGACGTTAGACTAATGTTTTTGTAATTGTCTAAGTCATCCTGACTTACATTAGTCTCGTCGGATACCTTCTTGAATAAGAGTTCGACCAAACCGATAGTTTTCAGATAACTCGTATCACCTATATGAATTCGATTATCCTCGAAACTTATAGGTGAATCGCTAACCATCAACCTGTTCTTAGAGAGTTTACGCACACCGTTGACGGTATCCAGATGTTTTTCCCGATTCGATAACAACATCTCGAGATACTGTTGCATCGAATCGTTCTATTTAACGGCTGATTCTGCATCATCCTTATCTCCTTTTTTACTTCAACATCTTCGGCTCCTTCTTCTACTTCAACATCTTCGTCTTCTTTGTCACTGGCTCCTTCGGAAGAATCATTTTTTGCCGACTTAAAGGATTCATCGACCGTTTTAAATGTAAAGCATTTGCGTCTTGATTTATTTCATCTTTGACTTCATGCTTAATCTCGTCTTTGATATGATTACGATCCGTTCGAGACACGTTGACTAATTTCAGCAGTGGAGTCACTATCGCTTTGAATACCTCACTCATCGTATGTTCGACATTCTCTCTGCCCAATTTTATCTTTCTATGCTTTCTGCGAATCGCATTGCTGGCCTTAGCGATTTGACGTAAGACGTCTTTTCGCTCCTGAAATTATCGCGCTCTTGAAGGCGCGTAAGCAGCCGTCAAACAAGCAGGTGGAAAACGCGACGTGCGTACACCCCGCGTACGTTCCACCCGTACCATCCAAAGTCGGAGGCTTCCTGCCGTATCTCTTCCTTGTGTTTGCGGGTCTCAGTGACGGTAGAGCATTGACCGGTGGTGCGGTAGGTATAGCTAAACCCCTCAACGATGCGAACGCAACCAAAGAACAGTTGAAGGAAAGGCAGCGGCACAACAAGATGATGGAAGTCATCGCATTAGGCAAAAGACTGTACTTGAAACCCTACAGGAAAGGATTCGGCCTTCACTTAAAGTTAAAAAATTTGAAGTGAAACTACCACGCCGAGCATTAACCGATGCGGATCTGCTCAAGTACGCGAAGAATATGAAGATTTCACGTTTTCGCGGAGTCTTTATGCAGAACGCTATGCCGAAGGATGGATCGTACAGATATGAATCGGCAATCCTCAATCTCGACGACGAAGATGGCTCTGGAACATACTGGGTCGCGTACAAGAAGATAAACGAGGAAGTTATTTATTTTGACAGTTCTGGCAATCTTCGACCACCGCTGGATCTCATCGAATACCTCGGTGTTGGTAGTATAAAATGCAATTACGAACGATATCAGGACTATGACACTTTCGAATGCGGGCACTTGTGTCTGAAGTTTCTGTGTGGACAGCTAAATCGTAAGAATATATCGCCTATATAAATAAGCTGCGTAATTTCATAACGTCAGTCAAACGTTTGCAACCATGGAAGATTCATTCATGCTAACTTTATCAGGCACCTCTTCTATACTCGAAACTCAATACTTCCCTCCTATCGAGCTTTCCCCGTGTAAAAATTACGCTCTGGGACTCATCGAGCTGCTGACCTTCAATTCGATTCCCAACATGGACACTGGTCACAACAAGCTCTACGTGGAGGACGAAGTTATCACTATACCTACCGGAAGCTACAAGATAGAGGATATCGAGAAATATGTGCAGAGCACATTGATAGATAAGATTATCTTCATTAACATTAAGCCTACCAATAATACGTTGTGCAGTGAAATTAAGTGTAACCGTGATGTCAATTTTCAACCCGAGGATTCCATTGGCCGCTAATTGGACTTCACTCAATGCGTTCTTGAGGCTAATAAATTACATACGTCCGATGTACCAGTAGCCATTCTCAAGGTGAACGCTCTGCGAGTCGAGTGCAACGTTAGTACGGGCGCTTACATCAACGAACGTAAAGTGCATACCATACACGAATTCTTTTCGATCGTACCACCCAGATATAAGATTATAGAAGTGCCATCGCACGTCATTTACCATTCGATCGCGACCAAGATGATAGATCACCTACAGCTTCGAATAGTCGACCAAGACGGAGAGTTGGTGAATTTTCAAGGAGAAGTCGTAACGATAAGACTGCACGTCAAGTCGATGAGATAATGGGAATCGTGTATAACAGAAAGATTGGCAGTGGCTAATAGTAAGCCGATATGCCAAAAAAGGAATCAGTCATCGACCGCTTCTCAAAGAGCTAACACCACAAAACGTGTTATTCCTGAAAAATCTAGGACTCGAGGTCACGCCAGTCGAAAGAGGAAAGTAAAACGTGGATTCTGCTGCATTCTTTTCATCTGCTGCCTGCCATGGAGGAAGAAACGTTGAACATTCGGACACCTATCATCTTCGATGAATCTGTAGCGCACTGTGAAACGCATGCGCATCAGCCTTACGCCTCGTTAACGTTCAACAACAGTGAGGTGATTCGAATCTCCGTTCAGCATCAAGACTTATGCTTACTACCGAGTAGTAGCTCGCTGCACGTGTATGGGAAGCTCGTCAAGGAAGATGGTTCCACAGCGGCTACGAACAAGACTCTGGTCAATAACGCCATTTGCCATCACTTCAAGGAGATTCGCTACGAGAAGAATGGTATAGAAATCGATCGAAATAAGAACGTTAGTCTCACGAGCCTTATGAAGGGTTACGTTTCCCTGACTCCCGGTCAACGCTCGTTAATGGGGAACGCTGGTTGGACAGAAGGAGAGAAATTGACCGATGCATCTGGTTACTTTGACGTATCCAAATCGCTGAGTATGATACTAGGCTTTGCCGAAGATTATCGCAAGGTCAACGTTAATGCTAAACACGAGTTGATCCTGACGAGAGCAAGACGTCAGTGCCATTGAGCAAATTGCTCCGGAAGAATGTAAAGTCGTAATACAAAAATTGGAATGTTTAATACTATACGGAAAGGTTTCGGATCGTCAAAAGATAGAATTGCTGAGATTCATCGAGAAGGATGCACCCATCCCCATGAGCTTCCGCACCTGGGAACTGTACGAGTATCCCCTACTCCCTACCACATCCAAACACGTGTGGACCGTCAAGACGTCCAGTGAACTTGAAAAACCTCGATACGTCATGTTGAGATTCCAAACCGGCAGAAAGAATAAGAAAAATAAGAATGCCAGTCACTTTAACCACTGTAACGTCAGAGACGTTAAGCTGTTCTTCCTTTACCCCTATAGAAATATGAACCTCGACATTGATCGTAACCAGTTTGCTCTGTTGTACGAGATGTATGTAAACTTTCAAGCTAGTTATTACGGCAAAGACCCTGAGCCCATACTGAGGAAGAGTGATTTCCTCGCCTATGCTCCACTAATCATCATCGTTTGCTTCAAGCAAAACGAGTCGTTTAAATTTGGACCAGTCGATATTCGTCTCGAATTTGAGGCGGATAACAATTTCCCCGCTGAGACATCGCAGGAGCTAGAAGGTTCTAGAAGGTTCTTGAAGCTTCTCCGGGGTTGAGGAGAAAGGGACTGCCCCAAAACGTCGTACGAGAGGGTCGTTGGCTCTGGGAGCGATCCTCCGCGATTTAGCATGGACACGAACCGTCGAAGGTTTTAGAAGGTTCTAGAAGCGCGCAATTTCTAGAATTTGTCGTGAAATTCCTGGAATCAGACGCATAATTCCTAGAATCCACTCATTCCCAGAATCGAGGGTCTTGATGACGTCACTTCCGGGAATCGAGGAGACTTACGACGCCAACTTGACATGGACACGATCCTTCAAAAGTTCTCGAATGTCGGTAAATGTCGGTTACAGGAATCCTGGTCCAGAACTCCCCAACTTATACTACTCAGGAGTCTGACCAAAAGAGGTAACCTTGGAGGAGCTGTCTACTATAAATAAATCTAACCAGGTATGCGCGTCACGTGTGTGGTGGCTGGCAGAATGCTGAACAAGATACAAACCATGACTATCAATAAACGAGTGCATGTAGAAGCTGTCGGAAGACATCGAGAGAAGATCTGCATTGAAGTCACCAAGAATAATCATATTAATGTACGAAGAAGAAAAACGGGCCAAAACCAATTCGAAGTCCGTGAAAAAACGAACTTTCGGCGGTCGATAAACAGCAGCCACAAGCACTCTGGCAGCTCCCGAGATGTCTACCCCGATAAACAAAAACTCAGGACGAGAACAGTATCCTCCGTCAGATGCCGCGATAATAGACGCACTTAACGATTCGTGAACGTAAATGGCAACACCGCCTTCACCCTTGCCAATTCGATCGCAACGAAAGATATTATATCTTTGAAGGTCAACCACTAGATCGGGCATATGTGGTTTCAACCGTGCCTGTGAAATCGCAACAATATGAAAGAATTTTGAGTGAAGGTAATCACGAAATTCGTCCATATGTGCGACCAGTGACTGTGCATTAATGTAGCAGACTTCCAAGCCATTTGATGGATACCGAGTAGGAATTGAATTAGGAGCTGAGCATAGTGATGCCACGTTGATTCTTTCTAAGTCATCCTTATGGTTGATACGAAGTGATGCAGAAGAGCCTTCTTTCTTAACGAAAATATTCCCGCGATGGGTCCAGACACGTACTTTGCCGCCGACCTTCGCTCGAGCACGGGCCAGCGCAAGTAGCTTCAGTTTAGCGGAAGATAGCCTCTCGTTAATGTAGGTCCTCGACGAAGGTAGCGAAGCACTGACTTTAGAGGCAAGGAGCACTGGCTTCTTCCTCTTATGCTCAATCCAAGCATCCCTAGTGAAGACCGAGGCCAGGCGGACAATGATGGTAGGCGTGCGATCAGATTTCGTAGGAAGACGATAACAATGTCTCCAGGAGCTACTGCCAGGTCGATCGCCTTTGCCACTTTATGAACAGTATCCAGAAGAGGTACGTCGAGACTGCTAGGTAGGCCCGAAACAACAATCTCAGCGTTGTGAAGTTGTTGAGAAACCTGCCCAACTTGCAGGCCAAGGACCATACACTTCTTACAGGACTCAGTTGACGAATTTCCAGTGTGACAGTGGGCCTCCAACTCATTCATCCGACTAGAGAGTGCAATGTTGCGATCCTCCAGAATTTGACATCGGGAGTTGAGAGCAGACAAGTCCTATCTAATCCTGTTCACTGCTGAGGACATGTTATCAGACGTGGCTAATAGTCTCTCAACCATACCACATAGGCCATCGATAACCGAGACTTTTCGTTTAACCCTTTGGGTACATTTGACGAGTGAGACTCGTCATCTGCTTACTTGGGCGAAGTTACGGTGGACGAGTCTGACTCGTAGAATCCATGTAGCGACAAATTAAATCCGTCCCATGGGCATAAAAATCTTCAAATAATTCAGTACTCAAAGGGTTAATAGCCGATAGATCTTTTAACTGTTCGCAGACTCTCTGCAGAGCAACAGTCACAGCCGCTAGGTCTGACGACGATGAAGCAGAAGACGGTGCAGAAACAGAAGTTTGATCCACGTCAGCCACAGTTTGGTCCAGGTCAGTAGACAATATAGGTGATCCATTCAGACGCTTACCTAGCGAAGGAATATTCGTATGCCCCAAGGATGACAGTGGTGGATACTTCAGTTTGCAAGTGCAACATAGAAAAGAGTCAGTTGAGGATCCACTGCGTAAGATACATCTCCTGTGACCATATACCTCACAGACGAAACCTATACACTTTAATCCTTTCTCGCAGCTCATGAACTGCTTGTAGGCAAAGCAGTTTACTCTTGTCATAGGCGAACCAGGTAGTCTTGAGGCAATGACAAAAATCAGTAGAGAGAGTTACCGGTGGGCCAGCCGAGTCGATAAAGTAGAGCTTCAAGATGACAGGTGTCAACAGGGAGTATCAGCTTGCCTGATGTAAGTAAACACTAAGCACATATACAACGCCAGTTGCTAATACAGACAGCAATAGTGTTCAAATGTCACAACGAGGCCACATTTCAGGTTTAGTTCAACTGCCAAGGTTTTCACCGACAGTAAAATAAGTGCAGCTGACAAACTACTTTACGGCACCGAGGTTACAATTGCAATCTCGCAACAACCGGCAGGAGTTCTGAGTGTTTTTAGTTCTTAACTTGTGATTCCATCGCGCTCACTGATTTTAAGCACACCACAGGAGTTATTTAAACTTAACGACGTTTTCCACACACTTAATTAAAGAAGTCTTCGAAGGAAAAAAACAAAACTTTTGGCAATTAAAACCTAATGGAAGAGCACATCACTTGCAGATCAGTTCCACATGCCTAGGCATCAAAAAAATACAATTTACATATAATTTAAGTGAGTGATAACAGAGCTATACAGTAATTTAACTTGGCCCATCAGCCTTCTTGAGAGTCAAAGGGAGAGGGAAAGGGAGACGGTGATGGAGGGAGAGAGAGGGAGCGACGCGGAGAGGGAGCGAGGGAGCGGGGGTGGGACGAGAAGGGAAGAGGAAGATGGACGATGGGAGAGGGAGAGAGAGGGACCATCCCGTATGGTTTTACGTATGCTTTTCCCTTTCAGCTTTTACGTTTCGGGTACTAGAATAAATTTTGGAAGAACGGAAAATACGTCGCAGTATCCTATCGCAGAGTCATCAGGAATATTGTGAATATCGAGTTGTTCAAAATTTTGCTCCCATTCGAACGAGTCAAACGGTAGAAATTGACTCATAACTGCACCGTACAAGTTATTGACATCGTAATACATGAGGTACGATTCTTCTTTGCTCGGATTAAAATATGTCTCCATATATCTGTTGTTAGCCTTGACATACCTATTTGAGCACTTGGCTACGCCGCCATGCATACCTCTTTCTATAAACAATAACATTTCTGCGTCATCGAGGAGTTCAAGTTCAATACCCGTGCACTTCAGGATCGCATCAAAAGGAAGTCCGGGTGCGGTGTAATAATGCAGAGGTTCTAATTTGTATACAGAGAAGCAGCTGTGTCTAAATTTTTCAAAAATATCGGTTAGAAGTAAGACATCAGTTTTTAGATACAGATCGGAATATTCGCCTAAAATTTTAATACCAAAAGTATGTCAAACATTAGATGCGTGCAAATAATCATTATCTGAAATTCCATCATTATTTAGTTTCAAATAGAAGTTTTCATTGGAAGGTAATTGCTGCTCTCCAAGTTTTCCTCAAGAATCGACGTAGTCGTATGGACCTTTCCTCGTTAATAATTTAAATTCCTCTGCACTGTTACAGTGTTTATGTATAATTATTTTCTCGGAATCATTCAAATAAAATGATAATTTTTCGATACTACTTGCCACAAATCTGAATGAATCGATGAACCGAAAATTTATAGCAGTGTCTTTGATGCTCTTTATAAATGAAATATATCTTTCTTTATTTATCGGTAAAATATTAATCGAACCCTCGAAGGAAGCAGCTAAAGCCTTAATAAAAAAATGTGAATCATAGCCTGATAAATTGTGAAATACAACGGGGATAGTGTGAGAGCTTTTGTAATTTAAATTACAACTCTGATGTGCTGCACCGCGATACTTGACCGTAAAGTGACAGTGATCACGATGCTTGATATCTTCAAATTTGAATGATTTTTCACAAATATGACATATCTCCGCAAAATAAAATTCATTCTTCTGGTGAGAGGTTAATGGTTCCATAGGTACAACCCGTTTAAAATAATATCCTAAAGATTGTGGTAATTCCTGCAGTTCATCCATAAATCACTCTATACAATTATTTCCACGTTTACTTTTATATTTTGATAAAGAGTCGTCAAAGGCACACTGCAGGTAATACGCAACACTGTGCGGAACATGCTTCTGATACATCGTCATGTTCGTGGATTGATGTACACCGACAAACAGTTGCAAAATACACTCAATGTCGGCATAGATTACGAATGGCACTGTTTCTCGGTGCATGTAATTTTTGAACTTGAAACTTTTTCCTTCTCGCTCGGTAAAATTACTCGGCACTTATTTATATTTATACAGTCAAGTCAATTTTTTTCGAAAAAGGTTTCAGTTTGAAAATGACACAGTCATCTATCGCACAGCGTAGTAAAACCTTTATGTTTCGAGAACTTAACAGTCGAGATAAATTTCGGATCCAAGCAAAGTGGTAAATTGTACCTTTCGATAAACATTCGATGTCCAAGTCATCGTCACTATCCCTATCAATTTCACTTTCTACCATAAGAAGATGAATTGAAGATTTATCTGATTCTTGCTGACTCACAATCAGATAAAGTGGTACTATCTCGCTACTTTTCCCTCTTTGATCATGCCCTACACCATAAACGTTAACTACTAAATCGTTTAATTTTTCAAATTTCGGAATATCCTTTAAACCAATCGGAAAAATTATACCATCATACTTTAGCACTGAGTTGAAATGTCGATAGAAGCTGGTTAAGTTTACATGATCCTTAGCTGGAAAAAGAGCTGCAGTTACAGACCATAAAAAGTAAAATGGATCATTGTTCCTAATATTCACAACAGCTTTTTTCTTTTGTATATCTTTAGGGAGCTCGATGTAAGTCGATAGACCTCAGTGTAGAGGCTCATGTTTGTTAATATTGACAACTAACTTTATAATTTCGAGCAATGACCAGTCTGACTCTCTTTCCTGGAAATCTCAGTTTTAACTAATAACTTGTCTTCCACGGGTTCGTTCAACCCAATTATTAATGTCCGTTGTCGGAAGGAGTATTTCGTTTCTGGTATTAAAAAACTTCATTTCTTCGATAATATCACGACCTTTCGTAGTTTCAAACTTGCAACATAACTCAACGTTCACCTTCACATTATCTTCCTTCTTAAGAGTGTTCTTCAGTCTGATAGTAAACAGTTTTCTCGAATCCTACAGAAAGTGTCTCAAGTCCTTATGTCGCAGGTTCGCTATCGTTCCAGTCCTTATTCTTCCTCCGAAGACAGATTTCAAATCATCCCAACATACCGTATCTCTTCTCTCTCTCTCTCTTACAATTCCTCCACCTCTCTTTTGACGTTCTTTAAATTTTTCGTTGAGAGATTTCAGTATCGAAATCGTTGTCAAAACTCTGATTCTTGCTTCGATTTGTAGAACGTTCTTTTTCAAAATCTTATTCAAAATTCAGATATTTTAAGTACCGAAGTTGATCCACTTTTTAATTTCAGAGGTTGAGTTTCTGTTCTCCAGAATTTTGTAAGCTCTCTCCATAATCTCGATTAATTGCTTACAATTCGCAGAGTCCATTTTCCGTCGTTAAAATTCCCACAATACAGTGTACTTGAATAAGGTTCGAATATCAATGGTTAGTATGCGTTATAGGTGGTCTTTTATAGGCCTAACGCATTCCCTCATCCCTTACTCATCTTCTTTTCAGTTATAATAATAAAGTTAAAAGAAGTACGATAACGTTTGTAGTTATGCCAAAGAATTTAATTGTCAAACGTACGTACCGAATAACTTATCTATCCTTTGAGTAACCCTATAACCCGACGATCCGACAGCATTGTTCACCTCATTGCAGGCGGTACTACAGAAGTTTCAAGGCCTAGGTTTATCTCGTTATTCTAGACTGAAAAAAAATATCGAGAGCTGCATTAACGTCGGTGGATCCTAGCTATCAAAGGTACGTTTTTCTAGGAACTTCTCGATGGTTGGGGTGAGAGGCAGGGTGAATCTAACTATCAAAGGTACGTACCGAACAATCTTACCTCTCCTTTGAGTAACCCTATATTTCGGACTCTCCGCAGGCATTGTTCACCTCACTGTTGGTGATGACGACATGCAGGAGCTTCGAGATTCGCTTAGCAAATTATTCGTTAGGACTATACATTGAAGATATATAAGGGCTGTATTAAGATTGCAGTTCACTTGCGTAGTGCTGCCAGTGGACAATGAAAGTGATATCGAAAAAAAGTAACTATTTTAACGTGAGGTAGCTTTGATCTGAAATAATTGAAATTCTATATTATTACAGCGAAACAGATATTACAGAGAGATCTTAGAAAATTTGTTAATGAATCATGCTTTGCGATAGAAATTTGATGTGAAAACCTTCCTAATTTTAATTTACACACACGCACGCACGCACGAACTTCCTAATAAACATAAAATCTTAATAAATTATCTCGATTTAATTTTGCATAAATCGAAGAGTTTAAAATACGTGTTTTTGAATTAGAGAATATGATACGTGCGGGTGCATGATCGACAAGAGTTTACTTTATCCTGAACTAATTGAAAGTGTATTTACAGTGAAATCTTAGGAAATCTGTTAACGAATCATTATTTGTGATAGAAACTTGATGTGAAAACTGAAGAAGTCGGCACAATTATTTCTTAATTACAGAGTGCAGTGCGAGCGATTGCATCATAAGCGACCCTTTAGAATTTTCGTTCCGAGGGAATGGCTCGAAAGATCTCCTGAGAGTGCTGTGAGGGATGCTGTTTCGGTTGCTCTCTCTATGTATCACGTAAATAGGAGAAACGAAATTTTCGTAGATTTTGCAAATGTTTTGAATAAACTTTCTGTCGACGGCAGGGAATTTTGGTTCAGGAAACTCAATCACCAAAATGGAATGGGTAAGGAAATATTTTTTTCTATCTCATTTGAATAACTATTAGAATAATCAATCGTATACTTTCTATTTCAGCTTCATCAGAAAACGATTCGTCAAACCCCTCACTATCACTTCAACAACGAATGACGCTTCAGTCTTATCATAAATTGACGGTTAAGCCTCCAGTAACACCTCATTGACATGATAATGATAATGCTTCAACCTTATCCGAAAACGACTGATCAAGTCTCATCGAGGGATTCATATAAAAATAATATACCATTTTCTACATACTATTATGGTAACTCTAAATACAAATTTTAGAAATTATTTTCACACATGGTGTAATTAATCGCATCTATCGTTAAGGTGGTGGTGTTGGTAGTCATCGCAGTAGTATTATCCACAATATCAATAAATTTTACTAAAATAACTATATCCCTAAATCTCTTTTTTATCCCTACAGTGCCTATTACTCCTATAATGAATAAAACTTTATTATGAAATAAAATAAAATAATACTGTAAATTTTAAAACTTTTTGAAGTTTCTGAGACTTACGGAAATACGCGAAATGTTCATCTTAAAGATTTATCTTAAAAATAAGGTTGCGATTGCACTGTACAGTCAGTTCGTAAATGATAATCGTTGACAAAATATCTGTGAAACTTAAGGGGGAATGAACGACTCGACGAACTCCAAGTTGACGGTGTTGCTCCGCGTTGTGGCAAGTCGTGGAAATACGTGACTATACTTTTACACTTTTGTATGACGTCACGCCTTAGTGATGCTCAACAGATTGCAACGTTGAAAGAAAAACATTCCCTGTGCAATTTTGGCTATAGTATTCAAAATAAGTCCCACAGGCGCACGTTGGGACTAGCCGTGCTACTACTAGCGCTTGCTGTGGCGAGAGGCTGAAGTTTTAGGTGGGGCAAATTGGCGCGTTGACGGCTCCGCATGTTCGCACCCAAAAATCTCGATATTCGCTACACGGAGGGAATTCCC
>JARQST010000333.1:0-14781 GCA_030142225.1 Pachycephus smyrnensis | reverse complement strand
CACAAGTCGACTCGGGAAGACTCTGCTAGAGTGGTGAGTTTATGAGAGTCGATACGAGTCGACACAAAAGTCATGTATATGGAAAGCACCCAGCAGAGTCTTCCCGAGTCGACTTCTGTCGCCGACACACGGCGACACAAATCAAATGGAAAGCACCCATTGGAGGAAAAGGGCGTGAGTGAATATCGGAACGCACCCAAAGCTGTGAACGCTGCATAGGGCCCGGTCACACTCGTCAAACGCATGTTCGAACGCGAACTGCCGACCAATGGTAGACCACAGGAATTCACGTTGTATTATTGGTCGGCAGTCGCGTTCAAACGCGCGTTTGACGAGTGTGACCGGGCTCTTAGGAGTGTGTAACCCTGGTGAATGCTGCGAAGGTGGTATGATCTACGAAGGGTTAATTTCTATCGAATAACAGATAACCTGTTTGTTCCCATAAAGATATTTTCATCGTCCTATTCTAAATAGTTCAGTAAAAGAGCATATTCAATGAAGTAAATGTAATTCAGATAATACTGGCTTTAATACGGATATTAAAAAGGGACTCGGGAATGTTAACGGCCATCTTGAATTTCCAATTACAAAAATCATAAATTACATGGAATTTATGCATTATCTTCGTCAAACTGGAGTGTATGCATATTTGTGTAAGTTCTATAATTGCTGAAATGGCACTTTATCGTAAGGAATAAATGCGAAATAAAGGCGTGAGATGCATGCAAAATATTGACAAAGCATTTTAGACGTCATAAAATTGCATGTAACTCAAACCTTCATTTATCAATTATTCCGCATAAAAGTATTATGTAACAGTGTATTATGGAAAAATATGATATGAGTGCACTGCGTTTGCATGAGAATTTATTATTACATTCTTATAAATTTTGGGGTTATGATGTTCTCCCCAGTCCTTTAATAGATAAAAATAGTGTATACTAAAGTGTTTCAACGAGTTGGCAATTGCGATTTTTTATTTTAGATAACAATGGCACACGATAAGAAACCTGTACGACGAAGCAGATCTCGAGAGAGAGATCGTGATCGAGAGAGAGATCGTGATCGTAGAGATCGCAGGCGCTCTAGGAGTAGATCAAAGGATCGAAAGAAAGATAGGAAACGTTCCAGATCAAGAGAACGTTCTCGAGAACGGGACAGGTCACGCGACCGCGATCCAGATAGATCAAAAGAAAGGAGGGATACCAAGGATAAATCAAAAGATGAGAAAAAACGGAAGTCAAGTCCTATATTTGTGATAGATGATGAAAGCAAAAAAGAATCCAAAGTTGAATCTAAAAAAGAGGAAAAGGAAAACGGGGAGAATTTGAAAAATTCAAAAAAAGAACCATTGAGTTTAGAAGAATTATTAGCTAAAAAGAAAGCTGAAGAGGAAGCAAGAGCAAAGCCAAAATTCCTTACGAAAGAAGAACGCATTGCCTTAGCATTACAAAAACGACAACAGGTAGTAAATAATATCAGGAAGCAGCAGGAACAAGACCGTAAATTCAATATTCAAGCTGAAGGTTCTACCTTTACTAAGGAACCACGAGAATGGGACGAAAGAGACAGGTTTCTGTTAGATTGATGTAATTATTACTATAATGGAATAATATATTATTCCTAATAATAATTTTACCATTATGTAGACGTCGAGAAGGACAGCGACAAAGAGAAGAAGAAGTTAAAGACAAAGACAAAGAAAAGGAAGTTGAAGCAATTAAGGAGCGGTACTTGGGCCTAATAAAAAAAAAGCGCAGAGTTAGGAGATTAAACGACAGAAAATTCGTCTTTGACTGGGACACCTCAGAGGATACTTCAGTTGACTACAATAGTATCTACAAAGAAAGGCATCAGGTTCAATTTTTTGGAAGAGGAAACCTTGCTGGCATAGATATTAAGGCACAAAAACGAGATCAAAGTAAATTTTATGGAGAACTTTTAGAAAAAAGACGAACAGAGGCTGAAAAGGAACAGGAAAAGTAATATTTTTTTTTGAATGATATAATAGAAATTTCTTATCATTAAATTTTTTTTCTTTTGGTTAAATAGAATGCGTTTGAAGAAAGTCAAGCGGAAAGAGGAAAAACAAAAGTGGGACGATCGTCACTGGTCGGAAAAAGCATTGGACGAAATGACAGAACGGGATTGGCGTATTTTTAGAGAAGATTATAATATAACTATAAAGGGTGGTCGTATCCCAGATCCTATTAGATCCTGGAAGGAATCTGGGTTTCCCAAGGAAATTTTAGATATCATTGATAAAGTTGGGTATAAAGATCTGACCCCTATACAGAGACAAGCAATTCCTATTGGTTTACAAAATCGTGATATTATTGGTGTAGCTGAAACTGGTTCGGGCAAAACCTTAGCTTTCTTAATTCCGCTTTTATTGTGGATTACTAGTTTACCAAAAATTGAACGTTTAGAAGAAGCCGACCAGGGTCCTTATAGTATAATACTTGCACCAACACGGTAAGAACAGTGAATTAGTATATCTGAAGAACTCTTCTCATAAGCTTCATAAATGTTTCAGTGAGTTGGCTCAACAAATTGAGGAGGAAACTAATAAATTTGGCCAACCTCTGGGTATCAGAACCGTTGTTGTGGTTGGTGGCCTTTCTAGAGAAGAACAAGGATTTAGGTTGAGAATGGGTTGTGAAGTGAGCATAACTCGGAGTCTTGGTAGACTCGTAATATAGTCTCAATTGAATCTTCATGTAGAAAGTAAAATATTTTCTATTTATAGATTGTAATAGCTACACCTGGAAGATTAATAGATGTCTTAGAGAATAGGTATTTGGTACTCAATCAGTGTACGTACATTGTACTCGATGAAGCTGACAGAATGATAGATATGGGATTTGAGCCTGATGTACAAAAAATTCTGGAATATATGCCAGTTACAAATCTAAAGCCTGACAATGAAGATGCTGAGAATGAAGAGAAGCTCCTAGCTAATTATAATACAAAGAAGAAATATCGACAGGTATAATACGAATCGACCTTAGAATTTAAAAAAAACAGGTTAAAGAATAAATGGATACACTTATGTATTTAATTGACATGATTTCGAAGAAAATTTTTTGTTATACATTATATTACATCATAAAACATTCACTAATTTTTCTTTATAAACTTATTTTTGTTTGGTTACAGACAGTAATGTTCACAGCAACTATGCCTCCCGCTGTAGAACGACTCGCCAGAACTTATTTGAGAAGACCTGCTGTAGTGTACATTGGTTCTGTTGGTAAACCAACAGAACGTACTGAACAAATAGTACATATTATGGGAGAAGCGGACAAGCGACGTAAACTTATGGAGATTCTTAGTAGAGGAGTCGAACCACCTGTTATTATTTTCGTTAATCAGAAAAAGGGCGCCGACGTTCTTGCCAGAGGATTGGAGAAATTGGGAGTCAGTACCTCTTATTCTGGATACTATTATTTTATCAAACTTTATATTTATTTTATTATTTAATATCTCATATTTTCACAGTACAATGCTTGTACTCTTCATGGTGGTAAAGGCCAAGAACAAAGAGAGTATGCTTTAGCATCATTGAAAAGTGGCTCTAAGGATATTCTTGTTGCAACTGATGTGGCGGGACGTGGTATCGATATCAAGGATGTCTCTATGGTTATCAATTATGACATGGCTAAAACTATTGAAGGTAATACAATCAATCATCACTGAATATTAATTTATAAAGGACCACATTTATTTATCAATAATAAAATTATGATCTGGTTGCTATTCTCTTGTAGATTACACTCATCGTATTGGACGAACTGGACGCGCCGGCAAAGCCGGTCTTGCTATTTCTTTTTGTACGAAGGATGATAGTCATCTATTCTATGATCTAAAGCAAACGATACTTTCTAGTCCCATTTCTACATGTCCTCCAGAGTTACTCAATCATCCGGATGCACAGCATAAACCAGGAACGGTCGTTACGAAGAAACGCCGTGAAGAAAAAATATTCGCTTAGATTAAAAAATGATTATTTTTAGAGACATTTTACTGTTTATTTCATGAAGAAATTTATTAAAAATTCTCTAAATCATTAACGACTTCGTTAATTAATACAAATATTCAATCATTTACAAATTGTATAACAGCAACTAGCCGAAATTGCCTATGGACGGTCTGAATCTTGTCTTTTTGAGGACGGATCAACACTTCAAATTTAAAAATAAACTACATTTACGCATCATGTTTAAAATATTTAGTTACTACTGATGAAATGAAAATGACGAATTACAAAGATTTTTTAGAAACGGAAACGTCTGGGATGCCTCAATTCTATCTAATCAGTTGTAAGTAAAGCAATTTAAGGGTCCTTTGTATCCAGATCGGAATTTAAAAAATAACCTCTGCGACACATTTTGTGATAAAATTTGAAATAGAGTATAGATCTGCGGCGATAACGAAGGAACAACAAGGCTCTCTCGTAGTAACAAAAATAATTAGTCCAGGAGCTGGGTATAGGTTTTGTATATACTGAGAGGTCCCCACAAAAACCTGTGAAATTTATAGATTTTGATCCGTAGAATATGAATATGTTGATTAGAATCTCCAAAAAATGGTACGTTTTGTTTAAAATGGTATTAATCAAATAAATGTCAATTACCATTTTTTTTCTGAAAGTTTGCCAAATTACCAAAGAAAATGTCTTTTAATATTTTTGTCTAAATCCAATAGTTTCGGAGTAATTAATTTTTGAACGCGCGTTTTTGTTGGAATTTATGAATTTTTAGTTTCCAACCTTGGCGATGTCAGATAATTTTTATTTTTGGGTTTTCAAGGAAGTAGTATGAAAATATAGGAAAAAATTAGTCAGTGCTGAAATAACTATAATTTTATATTAAAAATTACAGCTTATTCATATTTAATACATTAAAGCATATGATTCTCTAAAACTTTAATTTACTCAAAACCATATTTCATGTAGTTGTCATAAGGTTCAAGGAGTAGAGTTGTTCGAATCAAAAAGTTACAAAAGAGCTTTTCTGTTCTTAACAACTTATTTTATGGCGTGAATGTAGGAATTTTTTATTTTTTGAAAATTGACAAAACCACCTATTTTTGTGAAAACAAAACATTGTCTTAAAAGAGTATAAATAATGCAATATCTCAGCCATTTGTTTTCAAAATCCCAACATTCGAGCAATAAAGTATGTTGTTAGAAACAGAAAAGTTCTCTTGTAACGTTTTGATTCAAACAACTCTACTTCTTGAGCATTACGACAACCAGATGAAATGTAGTTTTGAGGAAATTAATGTTAAAGTTTTAGAGAATCATATGTGCTTTAATGTATTAAATATTAATAAACTGTAATTTTTTATATAAAATTATGGTTATTTCAGCACTGACTAACTTTTTCCTATACTTTCACACTATTTCCTTGAAAACCCAAGAATAAAATTTTTTTTCGGAATTTTCAAGGTGACTATGTCCCCTTAAAAGCAACAGTTTGCAATTCATTAAATAAATTGTTATAACTATTTTTTAAGACAATCCCTTCATGCAACAATTGTATTTTTTAGGTTGATCATACCTAGAAGAGTCTTTTCGATCCACTGATATAATGAATTTAAAAAGGATTTGAGCCTTCCTAACAAACCCAAAGTGAGGCTTGCGTATGACACTTCAGCACTGCCGATATGTGTACTTTGTGTTTGCTGGGTTAATAATTAACCATATTTCGTTAATCAAAAAAAGAATGTTAACATGCCTATTTTCGTATTTTTCATTGTAATATGATTAAACAGAATACCACTTCGTAAATCATAAAAAAGTTATCTGGTATCGCCGAGGTTGGAAACTAAAAGTCCTTAAATTCCAGGAAAAATGCACATAAAAATAGCGGGGCAAGATTTGCCTTGAAGCACAACTGCTTGAATCATGCGGTCGCATCTTATATATTCCACCGTTGCAAAAAAAATAAGTTCGCAGATGTAGAACTTTCAAACTGGAAATGCTGATTTTTCCTGTAAACTTCAATCCGATTGGTTGAGCCAAACATTTGGAAACGTAAATACGACATTAAGTTTTTGGATATTTGCGCATGTGCCATTTTGAAACCGGACGTGCTACATCTACAAGTGTTCCTGTGCTATCTACATCCGAAACTTAATTTCTTATGTAAATTTCAAGTCGATCGGTTTAGCGTTTTGTCCAGAATTTTTTATACGGAGATTTGATATTAATTTTTAGGATCTTTGCACATGCACCATTTTAAAACCGGAAGTGCTGGACATCTGCAAATGTGCTGTTCCATTTATATCCAGAAATCGATATTCCCTATATAAATGTTAGCCCAATCGGTTTAGCCGTTTGTTCGGAATTTGTACCACAAAATTTTGAATGCTCTCAAGGTGCAATTTCATGCTGACGCTTGACGCTGGTTTTGAGCGTCAAATATAGTCACGTGGTATAATTTCGACGAAAGCGTCATCTGGAAAAAAAAGAGCGTCAAATCATCACGTCAAAGTGCGGCGGTACGGCGTCAGCGTCAATGTTTAGTGTCAACGAAGCTAGCGTCCAAAAAAATAATAAATATCGAGAGCCGACCTATCGATTGCCATGTATGATTCATAACCTCCCTGAATAACTATAACAAGAAAATTAAAAAACTGCACTATTGAACGGTTATATTTCCATGGCACGTTTTGTTTCAATATCTTTCTGCCAAATTTTATGCGCAAATATTATGATATCACTTAATCATGTATCGATTATTGTCGAGTTCGACTTTATTTATTAAGCGTCACATACACAGCTCGAGCGTCTGAACTAAACATTGTTTAGTTTTGACGCTACAATTCATCCAGATGGCGCTTTCGTCGAAATTATATCACGTGACTATATTTGACGCTCAAAACCAGCGTCAAGCGTCAGCATGAAATTGCACCTTCGCACACGTGCGCGCGCGCGCATCCCCATTTTTCGATGATGAATGCATAAGACACTCCAACGTGTTCTACACCGTCGTGCCTAAAAACGAATTACTCTGAAACTATTAAATTTTGACAAAAATATTGAAGATATTTTCTTCGAACATTTGGCTGAATTTCCAGAAAACAAAATGTATATGAACTCGAATAAAAATGACAATTGATATTTGTTTAAACAATATCTTTTTAAACAAAGAGTACCATTTTTTTAATTTTTAACATTATATTCGTGTTCTACGGATCAAAATCTATAAAGGGCAAGAGTTTTTTTTGGAGACCTCCCGGGGAATACAGAACCAATACCCAACTCCTGGACTGGGTTAGGACTCTGTTTGTACCATCAGTGCACAAATATATTCCAGATTAAGTGCATAAAAATACTTTCTCACCTATTGCTATCACCGAGGAGATACTAATGAAGAGGCATAGCCTTATCGGTCTTTGCATCTGACATGGTCTGTATAGCTGTTGGACATAATGGGCATGGGACATCTGCTGGAACCAGCATAGAAGTTCTGGAGGAAGTTGATGTGCCATACATTTCGTTTCAGACATAGAATGGATGGGCATTGACCCTCTTTACCAGTATGTTCTCGGTGGATAGGGAAAATATATGGACACAATTTTATGGAGGCGGTGGCAATGGTGGTACATAATTTGAATCTTTAACTTGACATTCAGATTCCCAGTCCTCCGGGATTATTGGCTTCACTAAATCCAAAAAATCATTAAACGGGCAAATCGTAGAGCATCCTGGAAGGGTTAGAGAATATGGTTCGAGTTTTGTAGAGTTTTTCAAAAAGATCTGTAAATAGTGATATTGTAGATAAATAAAACGACAATAAAATCTTATGAAAAATTATCTATGATTTACCTGAACATTCCAACCATCTTGATCTTCATGTAACTCCAACATGGTCATAATATTATAATCAGGCATTTGCAAGTCCCAAATTCCCAAACTTCCCAATAACGAAGTAACGCTACCATCGTGGCCGCTATACATATACATTTTCCTTGCGTTGGGATTTAAGATACCTTCGGTTTTATTTCGCATCGATTCTACGATCACGCGTACCAAAGGTCCACCACGTAATCTTCGCAGAAGAGGGTTCCATATCTTAATAATATAACTGATTTTCGTCAAAGGTTCCAGTTTCTCAGGATAATAATGTTTAACCCAATCAGGAAAAGTTAGGTTTAAATCAGCCTAAAAATATAATATTAAGTATTAAGAAAGAAAATTATAACTATAGGTTAATAGCAGCCTTTTTATGTTAAGACGAGACTTAAGGCTGCTGCTCAGCTATTCTATGTGTGTGCACGTATACGATGTGATGACATCAAGAGCCAGGAAAGCTTTATAACCATTTTTATTAATTGTTCCCCATTAATTCGTCAAAATATTGGTTTAGCCACCTACCTTATACGGTAGGGAATCAGGGTGATCTTCAGTTAAGCGTATTTAATGTCTTAATTTAAAGAAAAATGTACGAAAATCAAGCAGATATAATAGCGGCCCCCGTGATGATTCGACAGGTTATTAAAAACTGATTCTTCTTAGATGTTATTCTCGAAAACAAGACTTTTGTGAATTTTGAGTCAAGGTGACCTGGCTTCCTTGGCATATAAGGAAGATGGCTGAACTAATATTTTGATGAATTAATGGAAAGCAACGGAGAAAAATGGTTGCAAAGTTTTCTTCCCTTCTGGCGTCATCAATCAATGTACGTATGCACCCATAGAATAGCTGAACAGCAGCCTTAACCCTTTCGAGACGGATTTTTTTTAAAGAAAATAAAAGAGGCAGGTTACATTTCTAATACTTCAGGTGATGAATTTATTCATTATAATAGGGTAAAAGAAAAAAAAATGATTTTTTTACATCAGTGCAAAGTTACAGCCTGGGACATATATGTCCCACTTGGCCTGCGTACTGGTACATATATGTCCCATTAGTAATTTAGTAATTTAAGGAATGTAACAATAGAGGCCCATACACAATGAAGCAATGTGCAAGAAATTTTAGTAGATTGATAGTTAGCATCTACGATTAAACTTGACTGGGATATATGTGTCCCAACAGTCTCAAAAGGGTTAAGAGGTTAAATATCTTAGTCGGGTCAAAAATGAGGTAATTTTTCACGATTCTTTTTTTTGTAAAGTACATAATAAAAATTATTTATTTTTTCCACATTTATTAAGCATACACTGAACTACTAAAATATGAAATTTGGTTAAAAAATTTTGAAAATTGTTAATGTTCTCCTGTGTGATGATGTACCCTGATGCAATTCCGTACCGAGCCCTCAGTGTCGACATAGATTTTTCCACAAAAATGATTTAATCTAAAAAATGTAACACTTTTTCGATAAAATAGCATAGTAGTCATAGTCTGTCGATGAATTTTTATCATTTTCGCCCCCATTCGTTTTTTTAAACTAATACTATTTCCGTGTATTTTCAAAAATGACTATAAACTTACGTCAGTAGTACTTACTACGCTATTTTATCGAAAAAGTGTTACATTTTTCAGATTGAATCATTTTTGTGGAAAAATCTATGTCGACACCGAAGGCTCGGTATGGATTGCAACGGGGTACATGATCGAAGTACAAAATTTACAATTTTCAATATTTTTTAACAAAATTTAATATTTCAGCAGTTAAATGTATGTTTAATAAACACGGAAAAAACAATTTTATTGTGCATTTTCCTAGAAAAACAGTCGTGAAAAATTGCTAAGGTATGTAACACTGTAAGGGAAACCTCAGTACTATAGGGGCTAACCTTACACACCGAACCATTACTAGTAAACAGGATTAATCCCTGTGTTCAAAACGAAACTTATGGCATATCAACCCCCTCTAGAACTTCAATGCTGGATTTACTATATCACCCGTGCCCACTCTGCCCAGTAGCTATCAGACGCAAAGTCCCATAAGGCTGGTCCTCTTTATTAGTAGCTCCTCGGTCACATGCATCTATGCTTTGCTTTAGTAGGGGAAAACGGGATAAAGGCAGTCACTCAAGGAGTTTTATTTATTTTTCTAAAATTATTCGTGATCAGGAATCAGCATAGAATAACATGAAACCTTGAAGTATCCACTAAGTCATATTGTATTATTAATCAATATAATGTTTTTTATTAAATTATTAATAGCTCTGCATCTGGAGATATAGCCTATAGATGCGTTCTCATGTCAGCCGGACTAATCCTACTAGTCGGAAAACTCGAGGAAACTAGATGCATCATTAGTCAGATTCCCGAACTTTCCGACACGCACGTCTAGTCCGATGAAAATTCATAAGAAATTAATCTGTTAACACTTGCTGATTTGGAATAAAGCTACTCACGGATAAAAAGAGGAAGAAGAAAGAAGAACTGAACTAGAACATAATTCTTTCCAACGTTATAAATCCATTTAGAAGCAAGGAAGAAGGAGGAAGACGAGAAATGCGGAATTTTCAATATGACATACTTTGGAACAAGTATTTCAAAATTTTCATTTGTTTCTATCACTCCCAATGAAATTATCATGTGATAGATAAACAGGAAATTCAATTTTATGTATATTCAAAGTTTTGTATTGAAAATTGTAAAGTATCACATATTTTTCCATTTTGTATATGTCATGAAAATAGTAATGTAGGTTTGGTATTATAGCCAGTGCTTTCAGTAAACAATTAATATTCAATTATTTTACAAAACAGTAACAGATCTTCGTATTATGTAAGTAGAATATGTAAAATTTTAAATAATTTCAAACCTCAGCTCTGAGAGTGCCGTAGAGGGACATTATATCATCTGGATTCGTAATATTCAGACCCGTAAAATTCCTGAGTTCTTGATACATTAATTCGTTTTCCTCTTGAAGCTTTGTAATCTCAGCAGACTTCATTATTCTGTCCAATTCCTGAAAATATGCTGCACATGCAGTGGTCAAAAGAAGCTGTAAGGAAATTTAAATATCATTACATTATACAATTAAATAACATTTTTTGTACTCAAATTTCCACAAAGGAGATACTAGTAAAGAGGTCCAACCTAATGGAATGGTGTACTCAATTAGTTCAGGCTGTGAGCGAATTAAACAAAATTTGTTGGAACTTTGCTCAGATTTAAAAAAATTTTGGTACACTTGTTAAGAATAATACAAGTAACACGGGAAATATCGGTACCATTTTTAAAGACTGCTGCTTTTGTTGCTATATGGAAATTAAGAAATAATACTTCGTTTTGACCCCTTTAAACTGGGATAACTTAAAAAGTATTGAAAAAGTGTCGAGCAAGGAAGAGAAGTAATTGCAGGTAATGAAGTAACAAAGAGAATGAGTCTTGATTGAGCTCTACACGATTGTTAGTCGCCGATATCTTAGTTATTTAATGAAGTACAGCACTAGCCCGCGCGCAATTTTAAACAAATGGCTGTAACTTCTGAGTGGTTTAATTTTTTTTAATTTTCTTTTTTTAATGTTAAGGGAATAAGTAAAGGAATATAAGATAAGCAAGAAAGCTTTTTTTCCTGAACATACAAAAATTTGAAACTGTGGACAGCCAAAAATTATTCATATTATTTTGTTTCGATTTTACAATTCGGTAATAGTATGACAAATCTGCAAATCGGTAAAAATATTAAGAAAAGTTAGCACTTTGACATGGAATTGAGACCAAAAAATTTGGGTCATTTTTTAACGCGTTAACGATATTTTTTAAATAACAATTGTATTTTTCTCGATTTTTATTGATAAAATTTTTGTTAAGTAATTAAAATAATTAAACAACAATTAATATTGAAAATTGCAATAACGGAAAAGCGGGTTGTTAAAAACATTTCAAAATTCGTAAAGGTAATGAATAATCGGAATAAACAATATTAGTAAAAAAAATTGTATGAACAAAAATCGAAAAAAATGCAATTGTTATTTAAAAAATATCGTTAACGCGTTAAAACCCGACCCAATTGTTTTGTGTCAATTCCATATCAAAGTGCTACTTTTTCTTAATATTTTTACCGAATTGCAGATTTGTCATACTATTACCGGATTGTAAAATCGAAACACAATAATATCAATAATTTTTAGCTGTCGACAATCACAAATTTTTGTATGTTCAGGAAAAAAATTTCCTTTCTTTTCTTATATTCCTTTACTTATTCCCTTGACATTAAAAAAAGAAAATTAAAAAAATTAACCACCCAGAAGTTACAGCCATTTGTTTATAATCGCGCGCGGGCTAGTCCTGTACTTCATTAACCGGTTAAGTGGTAGGTTGTTTTTCAGTTTTCGTGCCAAAAGTGGTACACGCTAATTCTTTACAAATATGAACAAGAATTTGTTTCTTGGGGTTTTTGACGTCGCTGAATCCACTCGTGAACTTATTTTCCAGACGTATGCAAATTCGCACACGAATCGGTTGAAAATGAAGAAAATTATTCAAATTTGTACATATGTGATACAATACCACTAATGGCATGAATTTTTTTTTGTACATATATGATATAATACCACTAATGGCACGAATTTTTTTTGTAGATATATGATACAATACCACATAACCGGTTAAATAATTAACATCTCGGCGACTAACAATCGTATAGAGCTCAATCAAGACTTATTCTCTTTGTTACTTCATTACTTTCTAAGTTATCCCAGTTTAAAGGGGTCAAAACAAGGTATTATTTCTTATTTTCCATATACAGTCGAACCTCCAATAAGTTACAGGCTCGGGACCGTGTTACCTCCCAAAAGTTATACCTATCGCTAGAGCTCACTTTTCACCCCCTTTAGTTCGATCGTGCATGCGCAACAATCAGTGCGCACATGGTATAATTCTGAGCATGCGCAATGGATGAAAGTTGGAATGCAAGGGGATAACTTATGGGAGGTCAATTTATAACTTATGAGAGGTTATAACTTTTGGGAGTATAACTTATAGGAAGTTCGACTGTAGCAACAAAAGCAACAGTCTCTAAAAATGGTACCGATATTCCCTGTATTACTTGTATTATTCTTAACAAGTATACCAAAATTTTTTTAAATCCGAGCGAAGTTCCACAAAATTATTTTTAATTTGCCCACTGCCCGGACTAATTGAGCATGGAAAAACTACTATAGAACCAGTATACGAATTCAAGAGGGCAGTGTTGCACCACAAGCCTCACGTGACACATAGAATACTTGGGGCTCGATTGCGTATCTTTCACTATGGTGAAAATACGAAAAGTGAATAGCTGTTAGCCAATCGTTATGGTTGTTTTCTTTTGACCCCAACACGCGATTGGCTAAGAGCTATTCACTTTTCATATTTTCACCACAGTGAAAGATACGCAATCAACCTCCTGGTCCTCTTTACAAGTGTCCCCTTGGTATCTTAGTATAAAGCAAGTTGTACAAATTATACATTATCTTTATCCTTGGGCTCATAATAAAGAGTAACAGGTTGCCATGGCAAATCCTCTTTAAAAATTTGATTTTCCTCTGGTCTCCAAAGAGCAGCAGCTTCCAACATAGCAGACATTTTTGTTCTATCTACTCCCGTGCTACGTAGATAAAATATATCTGGACTATAAACAGTACCCAAAAATTTACCATATCTCTTGCGAAGATAAAGACCTTGATTATACTGATTCAATTTACCCTCCTGAAAAACAAAATTAAATTATGTTGGACTTACACTTCCAGATCTGATAAAACACATGACATAATTAATTGCTTTTTTTATTATTGTTGCAATAACATTGTAACTTGTTACAATAACTACATGTTTCAGAATTATCAACATACTCTTTCTAATATATACCTATGTAATGAGTAATGATGAGTAAGTTACTCTTCACCTCATTAAAAAACCAACATTTAAATCTGATTTTGTCAAAAAGTTCTGTTGAAGAATATCACATCATAATGGTAAGAATGGTAATTTCACAATGTATGACACAAGATATGCTCCAATTAAAAATACAAAATTATATTGCACCAAAATTCTTGCAAATACATATAGGACTCTTCTTTCCGGTTGCCTTTTAAAGTGAACACAAGTTGTGGTTATGCAGTTTCAATAAATACACACGAATAAGGCTAGATCCTCACTACAGGCGCACAGCGCTTTTGCGCCACGTTTTCGATGAGTGGGAGTGAGAGGGAAAGATGCGCCCTCTCGCTCGTTTCTCTCTCGCTCTCTGTTCCACTCACGGGCGCAAAAGTGCTGTGCGCCTGTAGTGAGGATCCAGCCTAAGAACGCTGATGAATCGTTTCTTGAAGTACCCTAGTACTAATCAGATATCACCCTAGTGTAATTCTGCTGCAAATCTTGCAAGAGACTGTGAATCTTTTGCAAGACTTGTAGCAGACGTATGCCAGAGTGGTTCCTGATTTACTTGATTGCTACTAGGGTAATGTTTCATGACACTATCGTCCAAAGGTTTAACCCCACGTATTTACGGAAAATTCCAATAATTTGATTCAAATGTCTTATAATGTACTTTAAAATATATATAACACCGACCTGTTATTGTTATAACGTTTTCGACTCACTGCACTCGATGTGTACTAACAAGGGAAGTGCACACTTTGGGAAATGAAGTTCGGGATGGGGTTTCGTGTGGTAGTAGTAGTACCCTAAACTCATCCCATGCTTAAGCCATAGGACCGCATAGGCAGCCAGTTCCGAGAAAAATCGGTTCAAAGTTTGTGTAGCAACTTGATATGCCTAAGTGTTTTCTCCATTGCCAAGCGGCTTGGTAGCCGAGGCGGTAGCGGGCCAGCTTGGTAAGCCAAAGGTTCCGTGTTCGAACCCCTGCTCGTGAACTTTTTTTA
>JARQST010000331.1:0-42500 GCA_030142225.1 Pachycephus smyrnensis | reverse complement strand
GTACAAGAGTTGACTCGGGTAAAGAGACTCGGCGGGCCGTGCTCTGTACAGCCGGTTGCCTGTACTTGGCGCGAGACACGACCGAGTCTCTTGATGACTACGTTTCCATCGTGCAGGATTTAAGTACGATTAACCAATCATGTGCAACATTTGAGAAGAATACAGAATGTTTCTTCTCAAATATTGACCACGATTGGTTAAACCTCTCGAAATTCTGCATGATGGAAACGTAGTCAATGTGTCTATAGGAATTTGCAGTGCTATTGGTTGAGCGACACGTTTGAACGCGTGATTTGTGAGCTGACAGGGCTTTTATGGCACCTTCACAGTTTAATTAAATAAGCCGATACATACGATTAGTCGTATGTGTTAAGAAACTCGAATATCTAACAAATTGTCTAATTTTGACAATTTCCCAATAGGTGCGACTAGTCTGACAAGGCTATGAAGGCGTTGTTTTTCGTACAAACATGACACATGAAATTAAAAGTCCAACAAACAATACAAAAATATTTGATATTCCATTATTTGGGAAGAACAGGAAAAACTATTGAATAACAATGATAAATATCAAAATTTCTAATCAAAATATAAGAGTAGTTAGACTTTTGAATATTCGTATTTATTTAAGATATTCCCTTCCTTCTTGTCTTTCAATATGAAATTCAACTAAATCGAACATGTTTGTTTGATCCGGCGAGCATAACCTGCAATGCCACACCATGATTATAATCAGAATCAGCATCTAGCAGGCGACAATAAATATTATATTCACACAGAAATATATATATTATAACGTAACGTAACAGGCGTCGGCGGAACAGTCGGAAATATCATTAAAGTGAAAGGTACAGTAATGAAAGAACTGGCGCGTCTTCCTTTTCTGTCTATTTATCGAATATACACACGTTAAATAATGCGGTAAGTAATAACTGTAGTGGGATTGGTGGTTCCTCTGACTTAAATCCACAATCGAAAGAAGTTATAGGTAGCTTTTTCTTTCACGCCCGGCGGGATGATATAAATAAATAGTATAGCTTTTGTAATTTACGATAGGCGTAGAATGTTCGAATGCGTTGACATCATCATTTTATGAGATGTAATCTTTTTCTCATGTATATTCTCGCTCAACGTTACTTATTACATCCCAACATGCCATTGATTGATAAGGCAGTCGATACTTATCCTATGCTCATCATTATTTTGTTTTCATTACTATTGTTTCTTACATTTATTCTTGTTCTGAAGCGTTCGCAATATCGTATCTATCATGTTCTTGTGTTGTTTGCACTTGAGCATCGAAAGAAAGTCTCGTACGCGGAATTATCTCATTCCCTAATCCTCCTTCTAATGCCATTCCTAATCCCTTTTTAGATGCATTCAAAGGTAGCATGTAGTCCATGCGTGTCCCCGTGACTGTCGCCCTCCTTTGTTCGTACTCATATTTCTCTTTTAGTTTCTTTCAGCGATTTCATCAATTGCGAATGCTCTGTTCATACGATCTTGTGTTTCATTGCATGATTGATAATGCCTATAAAATTTTCATTGAGTAAGTTCAATAGTCTTTTTTTTTTTTTTAGTCGTAGCGAACATTAGATCTGAATTGGATTATTTTTATGATTTAGTCAGGAGTTTCTGATTATTCATTATTCCCATTGCCGGGCCAGCTTCTGGCCTTTCACCATATGTAGAGTAACAATCTTGTTTTTATCGAAAATCACGTGTGCACATATGACATAATTAAGTCGCAATTTTCGCAACAAAACGCAATATCATAGGTTCATGTATTACTACACAAAGTAGTGTAACGTGTGCATTTACTCGTCATGCGAGTTCCACGATTTGTGTCTGTCGTGTTTCGTTTCGAAGTTATTTGGTTGATTTTCGCATACAAAATAATTTTATTTACAGATTGATAATGTTATTAATTATTTATCAATAATTCCTTTATACTAACGTGGAGATTAACATAATTAGATATTACTACATATATAATAGGTATATGGGAAACTTACAAGATGGAGGAAAGGATAATTTTTTTTAAAGAGGGTATTTGGGTGTGGGATCATGGTGGCATGAGATTTCAAGGTCTATTTACAAAAACGCAACACAAATGAATAAATATCTCTCAGAACTAAAATAAGTGTTTCTTTGTTTTTCGGAAGAGCCGACGTCGTCTCGTCCTGACTGCAGAGGATTTCATTCACATTCAGTTTTGGAAAAAATGTCATATAAGTATCACTATATTTTTGGGGCATGTCAAATCATTGAATATACGAAAAAAAAAAACTAAATCCAAAGTGATTTCCTTCATACAATTGTTATCCTTAATTTGATATTAAACCTTGGACGAAAATAATAGTGCGGTGCAGAGAAGAGAAAAAAATACAAAAGTACGGCAAAAATGTTGAATATCAAAAAGGAAACGAACGTTGAGCATGGAATTTTAACAATTATATAAAACAAAGGAATTAATGGTCATTTTCCGGGATGAATTTAAAGTAGCATCTATAGTCAACACAATAATTGTGGAACCTCGCAAGTCCATTAGCAAGACAAGGTCGAGTGGACGAGCAGATGGTTGAACCAAAGAAACAAAAGCAAAGTTCCTCTATTAGCCTTCCGTCGCTTCCTCCTCCTGGAAGAAGAGACGAATTCTGAGGGCGGAGCAAAAAAAAATAGACAAGCAAGTCCTCATAGGGAATAAATCGGAAAAAAGAAATAATCGCGAAGTCAAAGTAGTGGAAAACTGGCTGTCGTTACATATCTCATGGATAAAGCTACGAACAATAATGAGATAAGACTTTCTGGACAGATGGTCTATAAATCGAATACAATGGATTATAACGATAGGTGATCACATATAACTGGCTAGATACATAGATAGAGAGGAAATAAATTTGCTATCGTTTAAATCCTACCGCATCTAAATTTCACCTGAGTAAGAAAATGTCTCTATCCGAAAGCACTTCACTGCGAACAATTACGTTATACTTTGGCTAACGTAAGAGAGATGCTTTCGCATGCGTCAGAAGAGACGAGCAGCACTAACCGCGGAATATCACGCGCAATTCCAACACCAGCAAAACGTCACTTCTCTGGCCTTCACAGCGAAAGAATGGTTTCCGTCCGTTTCCCACGATAAATCTTGTTCGTTAAGAATGAGATTTCTCGTGTGTTACGTGTTTTCCTGATGAATCGGGGACATTGAAAAATCTTGAAAGCTCGTCGTACCATTGGTTGCTGGATTTTTCTTTTTCTTTCTATCTCGCTCTCTACTATTACTACGTGTTGTGGGACTGCTGAGACTGGAGGAGCTTACTCGAGCTCTTGTGATGGCCTGATTGATGTTTCTCCTGCAACATAAAAAGAGTGCTCGTTTGGAATTTTGGAGCATGTTGTGAATATTGGTAAGAGCGCGCACTCCGGAAAGTCACTGGTTGATCCTTGTTATCTCAATCATCACAATCACCTGTGTTTCATTGCATGAGCTGAAAGGACTCCGTCACTTTGCGAAAAGAACGATTCTTTCAGATATTTTATTAGAATGTATTTGAGTTAATTTTTGGCACTCTTGTTTCACATTAACGTCTGTGAATATTTTATGTATTTTTTAACGTTATTTCTTTCTATAGTGAAAATGAGAGACTGGGTCTTTGAAACGTATTCTATAATCCCAACGAATAGACTTCACTGTCTATTCAGGTTTTCCGTAACCAACACTTGTTTAATTTAGATAATTATCTTTTGCAAGATATTTAAGATCATCTTGTAGGCATCTACATGTGAGTCGAAATTATAAATCGTATCTACCTTCTTGAATGTCAATAGGAAAACTTCTTTCAATATTCGCAGAATTCATAATGATACATACCGCAGTGTCAGGCTCTCACCATCCCCATCATACTCAAAGTACATACATTACAGTGGAGTCTCTCACAGCTTACTTAATGCGGAGACATGTAAGGTAAGCGAATTACCAATCGCGTATTCAAAACGGTCGTGGCAGTTCTCCCTCTCTCGCACCCGTGACCAGTGACAATGCTCAGGTGTCCTCACCCCCGACCTTCCTTAAGCTAGGAGAATGTAAGCTGTGGGAGACTCGACTGTATTGTAAGAATGTAATATTAAAGGAGGTTTCAAATATTTATGGAGACATACAACAATATTGATAATGAGAGAATCAACAATTTATACATTACTTTCGGTTGGCCAACCAAAGTTAATGTAACACCTGACTGGCCAATCATGTCACCCATGAATACTACAAGATCCTACATAAGGGACAACCTTTGCCGAGACGCACTAGTATCGGAGTGCCTTCCAAGCCCTGATGAAGCAAGCTGCAATGTCTGCAAAATGTCAGCAAGTGAAAACATCCAGTCGCGGCTCCAACCCGGAAGCCAATTGTAGCCCATTTATACATTATTAGTCAAGCATTGCTAATTAGTAAATCTACAGGCATACTACCATTTCATGCAGCTATTATATTTTTAGTAATATAACAATGAAACAAAAATAAAAGTCTAAAGATGACGAAGAAGAAGAGGAAAGCAAGTAACCTAGGCAACACATATAGTCGGTCCACGAAATCAATGTGTTTTTTTGACAATTCGCTAACAATGCAAACCTTAGCAAATCACGCGTGGCATTCCATAAAATCACGGAAATATATGCTAAACTAGAAAAATAAAATATATTTCAGTGCAAAACCATGCTAGTGCATACTTTGTAACAAAAATGTTATGCTGAGCCACAACGTGGCTTGCTAGACTTCATTGTTTTCGATCTGTCAAAAAAAAACACACTGAACTCGTGGGCATTGAACTCTACTCAATTAGACGTCTTACAGACGACTTTTCCTCATTACGTATAGTCTGGGGAAAAAAATGAAAGTTTAGATAATTATTACACGTATTACAAACAAAGCGAATGTTTCTATTAAAAATTACGTCATTACCTCCAACACCAAAACGAGCAAACGAAAATGTGTGACGATATCAGAAATGATAAATGGTATCCACCACGTCTCATTTGTATACGAGTCCAATGTGTTTTTTTGATAGTTCGCAAACAATGCAATCCTTGGCAAATCGCTCGTGGCTCTGCATACAATTTTTGTTACAAAGTATGCATGTGCATGGTTTTGCACTGAAATATATTTTATTTGTCTACTTTAGCATATATTTCCGTGATTTTATAGAATGCCACGTGTGATTTGTTAAGGATTGCATTGTTTGCGAACTGCCAAAAAACCACATTGAACTCGTGGACCAACTATACATGTAAATATGTGCGTATACATAATAAATTCGCAAGTGTGATGTATCGAATGATTATCATAAAGCCTGGTGTGTTAGTACACAATGCAACGACTGTATAAAAAGAAAATGGTACACAAATGATGTACGTATAAATGGTGTTAAAGAGACAAAATAATTACTAAGGTATTTTCTTTCAGTAGAACTTTTATTTACTGAGAGATCATTGGACGTGTCGCGTACGATGTTTTCCTTCTCTCATCGACATGATCAGTTAAATCACGAATTTTATCTCAACCATTTACTACTCGCCGACATTTTATTCCTTTAGTATTAGTTCTATCAAATTGTCCATATCCGAAAGAGAAGTCGACACGATAACTAAGTAATGGCAACTCATGTGGCAGTGTATTATAAAAAAAAAAATCGTTCATCCAATGAAGCACCAAAGCAATCCTGTCTATTCTTCATTTGTTTATATCGCTTTCATTTTATATCCCCATATAATACGCACGCACATTCATACATCCATACTTTCTCTCTACAATGGCGTAACAAACAAGCATCGCTCGAAAATATTCCGTCTAGTCGATACAGCAAAAAAGTTACACCGTACGCGACACGCAGGATAGATACATTGTGTGGATTGCATTAATGTTGAATTCTGCGTTACATATTTGTTGAGGGCCGGAACGTGGCATGGTGAGGCGGGATAGGGCTAAAAAATAGACTTACGGTTACTTTTCATTTTAGTCGTTTCTTGCAAGTCTCCCGGATTTTTTGGTTTACCGAACTCATTTCACGATAGTATAAAATCTAATATATTTGTGGTTCTATGATATGAGTAAGCATTCTATGATCATGTATATGATTACAATCCCCCGTTTAGAAAAAGTTCCTAGCGTGTGCTCTCGTAGCCGAGCATAAGCTCTTCCCTTTTACCTTAGCAATTATTTTGTCTTCTTATAGAAGTATTTATATTTCATTAATGTTCTCCAGGTCTCTTTTCTATGTCCACGCCTGCCCCGCCTTTTCTAGCGTCGTGTGACTTTACAAGAGGTTAAAGAGCTTGGAGAATAATTTGAAGGAATTATTAGGGAGAGGAGTTGCTCTTCAGTTACTTATGTTATCACAGAATTTTGTTTATGTTTAATATTCCATCTTGCGTTTCCTTCTACTATTTGACTATTTCCATTAATTCTCTTCGCCCATATTTTCTCTATATTCATTTCAAAGAATTTTCCTAGAGCCTAGTTTTTATGATTATATACTTTAATCATATTTCAGACTCGATTCAGGATTTAGCGTGTATTAGTCGCCCGGTCAATGGTTAAGCCAAAGCTTATATATTGATTAAAAAAAATTATATTTAAATAAGGTACGTTCTAGAAACCGCGGTTATGCGTTTTAGCTAACAAAGACCATGTTAATGCGGTAGTCGTGGCAGTAAGAGCCTTGGCGACGACTTGGAGGTTGTGTTTCCGAACTTATTGCAAGTGCTGCAAAAATCGTTGCATCTTTATTGAGATATATGACAAAAAAGAGATAACGATTTTCTCAGTATTCACAACAAGTTTTACCACACCCTAGACGAGAATTGATACAAATTTAATAATTACAAAACGAAATTATAAAATCTTTCTTAAAAGATAAACTACAAGCAGAATTGTGAACAAGAATGGTAAAGGTATTGGACCGTACAAATATGGGAAGAAGTGTATGCGAGACTTTGAAAAATAAACATGTTTTTGCCAATAATAGCAGAAATAGCAAAAATAGTAGTACTACTAGTAGCAGAAGTAGTTTATAGTAGTAAGAAGAATAATAAATGTAATGTTTATAGAAATATGTAATAGATGTAGCGACAAAACTTGTAGTACGAGTGGTAATATTTGTTATATAGTGAATAGATCAACAATTTTAGTAGTACGGTGCCATTCGTCATAATAGTAACATTGTAATAACAATTAATAATAAATGGCAACGGCTATAACGATATATAAATACACGCTTTATAACCACAGAGCGCTGGAACGTATAGGAAATTCTTTCGATTCTTACGATTCCTCAGTTAAATATTATCACTCTCTTCAAAGGCTTATAATCGTTGTTTCCATGGTATTGCCTTATATTTTATAATTCTCACGTATGTCCCTATTTTTTAAAATCACTTTATGCCCTAATAATCTTGTAAGCGCGTCCCTATCACCCGGTAAGGATGCAAATTATACCGTGAGAAACTTTACAAATTTCTTTTCCTTTTTTGTTCATTTCCTTATTTTCATTTTTTTTTTCTTTTTAAACGTTATGCTCGCGCACATATATACATGTAAGTTATATGTATATATAAGCATACAAATATAGATATCTATACTATGTACACATATAAGTTTGAGTCTTATTAGAAGCATATCGTCGAACAAAAAGAAATTAAAAAACTGTTTCAAAGAAAAACTAATACAAAAATTGTAAGTGGAAAAACTTGTCTTTGCGACGGTACCACGAAAAAAATGTTCTTCGTTATAAAATAAGGTTCGTTTTTGTGCAGTAATTTTTTCTTACCCCAATGTATGTCAAAGAATTGAAGTTTAATTGGAGTCCCTATGTAAAATGTTGATCCGCACACATCCGTATGCACACGGACTCAATTTTTTTCATTTGTCATATAAACTAAGACACGCTTTCGCGTTTTGAACATAACACTATAAAGCGGTAACACAATAACGTCTCTCACATAGTTCATATAATTTATCGCGTCTAATTTGTTCGACGCGTTACAAGTTTTTTTGTCTTAACAATATAATTTAGAAATTTCTCGGAGTGTGGATAAGGATATTATCCAAGGAATAGAATATACAAGCAAGGAGGTGAAGAGAGGAGGCTAAAATAAAAAAAATTGTGGAATTTTTAGCTGAAATATCGAGTTCGTCTGGCAGCTAATACGTTAACATAAAAAAAATGTATACGTAATTAATTACATGCTCAGAGCTTTCTACCCGTATACATACTATACTTGTAAGATGCATCGGAAGGAGGAATAGTTAAGAGCAGAAAGATAGAATTGTGTTATCACGTTTTAAGGAAATATTTTAAATATATAATTAGATTAATTATTTCAAATACATAGTAAGAACGAACGGTCCGGCCGTCAATGTTATGTTATGCTCAATTTTCAAATACTACAGTTCACTGTTTGCAAAACGAATCACAGCTCTACCTTCAAATAAAATTACCACTAAATCTGAGGCTCTCAGGGCGATCGTCAAAGCATTTGCTCGTCGACTAGATCTCAATAATTCTATTGATAACTGAAATCAACCTCGATTTCTTCTCAATTTCTTTGAGGCTAATTACTTGCCAGTTAAAGGTATAACATAGACTGAATGCTTACAAAGTATTCTTAGTGATTTGGAGAAAAGAATTGAACAGTGAAACAACAGATTACGAATAGGAAATAGTTATCACAGGAAAAAGGCAATAAAAAAAGAGAACACAAGAAATGACCTTGATAAGTTAGGAAAAAACCAAAAAGTCAATCAAAGACATTTTTCGAGGCCTTGGGAAGTACCGACAACGAGCGAGAGAAGACAAGTAAACAGTAGCTTACAGTAAGAACTACGACAGAATGATGTCTACAGAGTCTACTAAAATAATAATATAGGAGTCTTCTTCAGCGAATCTACTCCGGAGGAGGAGGCGGTGGTGGAGAACTCGGTGGCGGTCCACTAGGTAATGGAGGAGGGCTATTGATTTTAGTTTGTGCAACTTGATTTTTTTCCGTTCCATTTTGTTGTCGAATATTAGGTGGCAGAGTTGGAGGTGGAACGGATGTGTCTATGGCACCATCCGGTGTTATTATTACGTTAGCAGGCGGATACATGGGGTATTGTTGCTGGTAGTGCTGATAATACATAGCAGGATCATAGACGTAATTTGAATGATTGTATATAGAGGTTGTAGGATAATTAGCAAAGAAATAAGGTTCAGTCGATTGCAGATGGTGAGACTGAGCTGGACGGGCTCCGTGAGGATAACCCATATCATGAAGAGGTGGAGGAGGATGAATTGAATGTTGGGGATTTCTCAGGTTGTGACTATTATAGGAGTCTGACTCGTGGGTGGTGACGTGCTGATAATAGTTATCGCGAAGTGATTGGCCATAAAGGGACGGCTGGGCGCGTGGAGCCCGTGGGGAAAACTGACGAGCCACTCTCCCGCCTCCACGTACCTTGTTATTACTGCTTGAACTATAGTGTCGGCCATTTTGTCGCTCCCCAGGTCGCTGCGCTCCGCTGGTAATGTTACTGCCGCTACCTCCTTGAGAGTGCTTTTTATTTGGGGGACCTCCACCCAGCGTGGGACTTCCAGTTGACTCCCGATCTCGATCACGCTCTCTCTTCCGACTCTCCGAGATAGATTCTAGTCCACTGCCAGCACCAAGATTTCCAGTAAGCCCACTACCAGAGCTATTACTCCTTGATATCGCATCGGTTCGTATCTTAATTTTTAGAGGGGCCTGAACAACAGATTGTCCTGTTGAACCAGATACGCCATCAGCACCTTTGAGGCGTTCCTTAGGAATCTTGATTTTTAATCCAGTGCCCTGAGGTGATTTGTTTTTGTCCGGGTGCCCTGCATTTCCTCCAGTTACTGCACTCGACTCAGTACCGCTCAAATTTATTTTGTCCTTGGGTATAGTTATTCTGATTGGTACTGCTGCAAATACACCCTCGCCACTGACGTCGGCCTTGTTCTTTTCCTTGTCTCTATGCTTCTCTTTATCCTTATCCTTGTGTTTGTGCTTGTGTTTTTCTTTAGTCTTATCTTTATCTTTGTGCTTGTGCTTTTCCTTCTTCTTTTTCTTTTCACTTTTGTAATGCTCGGACTTTTTTTCCTCGACGACGGCGACCAAGTTACTCGTCGCCGTTGGCATCGATACTGGAACCACCAAGTCTCCCTCGGCTTGTACTGGTGTATTTAGAGCACTGATATCTACAGTTGAAATAATTGAGGAGTCACTGACTACCGGTAGCGATATACACTGCGACTGCATTGGAATTTGTTCTTGAGACAGTAAAGTCTGAGACGATATATGTGCCTGCTGCTGCTGTTGTTGAAGGCGATGCTGCCGTTGAAGTTGCTGTTGTACTATTGGATTTAACTGTACACGTTGCAGCACCGACGGCATTTGTGCCATCGGTTCCTGTAGAAGGGCACTAATGCTCTGAGCAGATTTCATAGTAGACAGATACTCTGATTTCACCTGTGTCGAATGTTCCACAACAACGGTTGACTCACTGTTTACAGGTTCCTGCTTCACGTTGGTAATAAGGGGCTCTTGCTTAACAATACCTGATTCTAGTCCATTTATCAATGTTTGCTGCTGCTGCTGTCTAATGGTACTTTGAGATATAGCAGCCACTTGATTAACAAGTGGTTCCGGCTCGAATGGCTTTATTAACTCTGGAGGCTTTAAATCATTAGCCACTGAGGTACTTCTGCCATTTGTAGATGTTGGATTATCCTTAAAGGGTTGTATAAGGTCAGGGACTCGTCCAAGCATCTTCATAGCATCGAAACCGGATACCTCTTCAGTTTTGATCTTCGGTTGTTGATCCGTTTCGCTGGTACTTAATGTTCTATGCCTCTTATTTGAACTGGAGATTACATCATTAGATAATCTTTTCGAAGGCGAGGGATCCTGCTGCGGAGGACCTGGTGGACTTGCGAATGGCGATACAATGTTCAGGCTTGGCAGGGATTCTGCTATTCGCTCTTGTTTAGGAACTTTAGCTGCCGCTGGTGGCGTTTTCTGTTTTGACTTTGGCCTCTGAGAGTGCATGTCTCTCGACGTAGGTGTTTTCTCTGGACTGAATAATGATTTGTGCTTTCCTGGCGGTGTTTGCAACAAGGGCTGCTGCACTCCCGATAACAATCGCTCCGGTTCATCGTGTCGCAGCCGTTTCTCTGTTTTATGGTCGTCCACATTATTCATTGAAGACTGTTGTGATGTACCGTTCTTTACAGTGTCCTTTAATATTTGAGAGACTCCATGCATTGAGTGCTGATTCGGTGCTGGCTTGGACGGCACTGACTTCTGGAACATCTGAGGTGATGCTGCAACACGGAAGAAGTACACAATATATAATAAGTGAGTGTCTGTCGCTAACATTATGTGTTTCTTGTCTACTCGATGGATAACATAATAGAAATAAAAAGGAATGAAAATTACCTTGCAATTTGTCTGGTTGATTGTACTTGGGATGATGGGACTGTTTTAACATATTAGCAACATATTCTTCCTTCTGAATTTCCGGACGTGGCTTAGGTGGTGGCAGAGGCTTTTCAATGAGTTTTCTGACTTCCTCGCTCCTTTGCTCAAGTGAATCTGGCTTACGTTGTCGTTCTATTCTTGCTGGTTCTGGATATTTTGTGTAAAGTTTTTGTTGCTCAGCATCCTTCCTATGTTCTGGAGGCTTATGCCTGGGATCATAGGATGACCTTTTGTCATGAGGTTGATGCTTACAGTCAACGTTACTTAACCTATGTATGCTGTGATTATTGTTACTGAGTTTCTCCTGAGGATTTCCATGTGCTACCACTTCCTGAGATGGCAAACTAGATTCTGCTCTTACGGCAGAAACCTCCGACAGAGAATTAGAATCCGGATTGGAATCCTTTGCCAGATGTGTCGCATGAGAATGGGAATACATGGTACCGCCACTAGTGCCACTACTTGAATTGTATTCCCTAGCAATTCTTTGTCGATTAGGGTCTCGATTAGGATCCCTAGGTTGGTTATTAGCAGAATGTCTATGTGCCGCCATCATGCCAGTTTTCATCTCTGGTCTATGATTGTGATTATGATGCATGCTCGGCTTCTGACCGGGTGGCATAGGATGTTTATTGGGAAGTCCAACACTGGACACCGGCTTATGATGATGAGAATGGTGCTTATTTAATTCTGACACATGAGCAGATGGATTGGTCCCTGAAGCAGTAGCGACCGCTACGGCTGCAGCAGCGGCAGAAGTAGCAGCAATGGTTTTTTCTCTCTCAATGCGCTCACGTTCCTTCTTCTCTCGGTATTCCCTATAGTCCACCTGTGGCCGCCCTGGTATAGAAGAGGACAATGGTTTCTTATCCTCCTGTTTGTCGGAGAGGTACGGTCGATTTGACTGGAACGTTGGTCCTCCATCACCAGTCGCAGGACTCTGGACTTTTCTGGGCTCTACGTCCTATTAAATATTTGCGATCCCAATGAATTCTCAGGGCGTCTCATGAGAGTATATTGCTCCTTTTCTTTTTTGATTAAATTAATACTCACAAATGGGGAATTTGGCAAACTAGGGTGATTAATGCTGGGACTCTGAGTGGCGGATATGCTCATGATCTTTCTTTTGAGTCTGGATGGGCACTTGTCGAATATATGGAGGAACTCTGCGGTGAGCTGCTGCAGAAGCTCTGAAGTAACACTCCGATCGACATACCAAAACCAGTGTTTTCCCTCGTTGCTTTGAGGTATCTGTGCACATGGCCATTCTTGCCTAGAGTAGATCCAAAAACCTAACATTATGAGGATAACTCACCTCCCAATTAGACCATTTGCAGGCGAGATGTATGCAGAAACAGGCTACGACCGTAGGTTTGTACTGAAGGCACATGGTCGTCAAGTGTAAACTGAAAGAAAAAACCAATGATTAAGTCGCATACACTCTCTTACAAGTGCAAAATCGATTGAAATATAAACAATACATCAAATCTCGTGGCCTCGAGACGCAATTCTCGACGCGGATCCTCATCAGACCCTATTACAGTAGGATATACTGAAACCATATGGGAGAATTTGGAAATCAGCATCAGAATTAAAACTTTTGCAATTATCAATTATGTAATCCAGTCATTTTTTCGCATAGCATACGAAGCTCGTAAGCGTTGTTTTTTTTTAATTCAAAGTCCCGTACTTGCTAGTTCTAATTTTTAAACATTCTACTAAAACTTCAGTAACGTAAACCCATATACACTGTATTCCACTACTTGTTAATTCTCCTATCGACGTATAGCACGTCTTTGAGTTCTTTGACTTGACGAGTAAACCGACCTAAAGAAGTTTTATGTTGTAAACGTCGAGGAAAATATTTTATGTGTTATGTCTGTCACTCATAAGCCAACATCGAGATTTTTAAAAAGTTCTACTGAACGAAATCAGAATCCAAAATGATAAAGGAGAAAAATAAATAGAAGAAAAATCAAAAGGAAAAACGAAGAATAAACAGCGAGAATTCAGAAATATTCGAGCGAGTCGTTATCGTTACTTCGTAAGATTAAAACGATCGCTGCTTATAAATAGTGCATTTACCTTTTAATCCTTTCAATCCACACCGTGACATTAGCTTATGATATAAGACTTCATTCCGCATTTGTTTTTGATTTTTCTTTGCCATACGTTCTTTATAGCATCAGACGTATTTTTAAGGCTAGTCTGACAATGCAACATTCGTTTCTATTGTCATGAAACTTATTCCTTTTCGAGGACTTACTGCAGTTCAGTAAATTTATCAAAATTTCTTTAATTCTAGTCTACTCTCTCATAGAGTATTTTTGAATATTTTTCATTTCTAGTAAACTAATAATCGTGAACGGTTATAAAAGCATTAGGTCGAAATGCTGTGCCAGTAGCCAATGTGTCTTTTTTTTCTTTAGTATTTTCATTACGTCTCGTCCCGTACACGAATAACAGTAAGAGAGATACTAGGAAATAATTCGTAGCCACCTGTTAGATGCCATGAAGTATGAAGTCTGGGCTAAGTCCTTGCTCGCTGTAACAAGAACCAGGTTGCTTTAGAAAAGTCATTCTAATGCTACGAATATAGAAAAAATGTTGCATAATGTGTTTACTCATTATCAGCACATCAACTGACCTTTAACCAGGTGACAACATCTAACAACGTGAGTGTGAGGATGATCTATGGCTACATCGAACCCCAATGTTTGCAGTAGGACGTTCTCATTGAAAACCAGATCTTGAGCGTGTTCGAGGTATTGCTGAAAAATAAATTGGTGCATAAATCCATCTAATGGTACCGACATTTCGCCCAGAAGAACAGCTAATTTGTATTTCTTGTAATTATAATCTTATTATTATTTACCTCAGATTTCGTATCAGGTGGGGTCTGATCTCTGTGAAGACACATGTATGCCACTTTGATAACATGTTCCAACTTCCTTGGCTGCTCCTCGACTTTTGCAGCCAAGAAGAGGGCCGCCGCTGCTATCGCATTTCTGTGGAATTGTGATAGCGAATGGAACACGTAGAACCGGTGCATGTATACAATAGCCGTATTGATACATAATTGCGATCTAAATTGAAGAGATTAAGAAAAATAGTATATTTCCTTAGAACACATTCAACATATTATAAGCTATAGCCGGGCTACGATATCAGGTGCATATTTAGGTGACTGTTTTACGCTATAGATCACAAGAAGCTGATTAACAGGAAACTGCTCTCAAAAAATGGTCATACATTTAATTTAATTGAGAAAGTATACAACATCTATTATCTGTGCAAATTTTTAGGACAGCAGAACGGTAGCAAAGGTTGCTTCTTTTGAATTTAGAGCCAGATTGAATTTGCTTTTTAGTAATGACCCTGTTTAAAATTCTACTACTCATGCTGGAGTTCAATATGTGATCCGGACGAGATTCTGCAGATCATTAGTGCATCTATTTTTTCTAGAGAGTCATCTACACTTAAAGTCAAGGTCATGGTTGAAATCTCCTCTATTAGATATTGTGTTGAACAGTTAGAAATATTACCATGAGATATATTATTATTTCATAATTAATTTACTTAATTTTTCATATACTTTTTGCATTGATGCTTTGAAAATTTATAATTTATTACAGTTACTTGTGATTCATTCAACTTGGGCAATTATATATGTATTAAATTAAAGAATATCGAAGGAACGATTGAAAATGTGTAAAAATTAAAGTTTTTACTGGTGCCATTATTATTCAATTAAGTAAGTATGGAACAGATAGAATGTAAATAACATTCCAATGACAAATGAAAAGACACTTCGAGAACTATAAATGTTATTATTAATCATCAAATGGTAAATTTGTAAAAGTAGAAGGGACAAGATTTTTTTTAATGAAAACAATTTAATCTATGTAAAAGTACATTTGCACGTAAGAAAATATTCCAAACAGCCCATCCTTAGAAAAGAAATAACAGATTTGATTTTTTCCTATAAATTTCTTGTTGAAAACTTAAAATATCAAATATTTCCACAATTTGTTTATTTCTGCATTACGACGATGTTGTTGAACATTGCATTCATGAAAACTATGATCATACAATCAATTTAATCGTGCAAAGACAATTGAGAGTAATAAAATATTTCAAACTCATAAGAATATATATAAGCTCTAGTTAGTGAAATACTAATTCTGCCACCAATGCCAAAATATATTAATATAAATGAATATTTTATACAGAAAGCATTGTAATTGAAAATTATAAAAATGTAATATAAAAACTGCTATGCTGAATAGTTGCATGTCATGATAATAGCTATAAAATGTCATATTACCCTCAGATAGGGTTAAAGCAAACATCAATACAATTCATCTGTATTTACATATATGTAGCTCAGAAACTGTCTTCTGTATTTTGATATAAAAGATCAATACACAGAGTATACACCTGCAGGTATAACAGTAAATGCAGATCCTCTAAAAAAAAATATTTTAAAAGGATTTGGAAAATACTTTTTTTTAACTTTAACATAATTATTATGTATAGAATACAAATATGTATACAGGTTCTAGGTTTTAGATATATTTCAAAATTCATTATCAGTATTACAAGTATAGCTATGTCTCCTTCATATGCATATAGAGAACGAGAGACACAATAATAGGTTTCCAATTATTCAACTTGTGTCGACTTGCGTCAATACAGTCTCGCTATTCGCTGGCTCCAGAGGAATATTTTCGAAATGACCAATGATGTAGCTTTGTGTTTACACAAGTTAGGTAATTGGAAAGCACCCACCAATACTCGCAGTACTTCAGTACTTAAAAGGAATTATTATACATTTCTTTCTGGCAGTATCACAACAAGCAGACCAACTGTACCAAGTAAAATTACTGTAGCACACTGTAAAGAACATGTATTGTTTTATTAAGCAGATTTTATTATAAATAAAAGTGCAAACAGATAAGAAAGTGATTAAAAACATATACTGTAATAATGTATACTAAAAAATTATATAATGAACATTTTCATACAGAAAAAGGTTTGTGGCAAACTTTGTCTAATTATTCAAAACAAAAATTGAGACAATACTACGATAATACGTAATTCCTAGGTTTTTTACATTTTGTGCAACAACAAATCTAAGTAGAAGTAAATAGATATATCAATTGCATAAGTGTGTTAAATTGTTATTATTTCTTCTATTGGCATTACTGTCAAACACCTTTTAATAAACAATCTTGGTTTATGACTCTATTACATATCACCAATCTTTTCTCATGTAACCACATGCCATTCTCCATAGCTCAAAATTTGCAAAAGCCACAATTACTATCAAATAATTGAAGGATTGCACGAAAAACAGAATGGAAACCACTCTGCGAGTCATGATACTTCAATATGGAGAATAGCAGGAAAATGTGTGACCTCAGTTCCTACTTTTGCAGTGTTTGCTTCAACAAAAACTATAAACAGAGGGTTTCCACGATACATTCAATGTCATTTGTAAAAAAGGCAAGAGGATAAATCAATTTCTAAATGAAAGTACAAGGAAAGAAGCGAAGGAAAAGCAATGGAGCGTTATGGATAAGAAGAGCGAGGGGAGATGAAAAGGATGCTCAGAAGTAGCCAAGTAGTAAGCACGTAAAAAAAGGTTACACGGCAAGCCGTTGTCCCATGTCCTGGATGAAATTAGCCGCTTGCTGCCTGTAGCTTAGTTCCTTATCGGCGTCGATCCCACATTTTCGACTTGGCGTGTTTGCAAGCTGTTCTTTCGTAAAGTACCATTTTTCGTCAGCCGCCATTTATATATACACACACTTCACCTCACACAACTCGTTCGCACAAACTTCAAGACGCTGCGACACCACACTTGTTTTTTCCACCACGGATCCAGACAAACTTCACGCTGTACTAAACGGATGTGCGCTAGTACGCATGCTCATGCGCTACAGCCGGTAACGTAGTCAACTACACGAATGCGATCCAGTAGTGCAGTTTTAGACAATTCACTACCTAAATTTTTTTTTCTTTATGGTTTGTGGATTATGAAATTATCCATTTGGACCCCAGTTTTTTCACATTAGATTATAAAATATGGGTATGGGTATTGCTATTCCAGATGAATTTCAAATTTCTCCAAACTAATTCTGACATGTAAACGCTATTGAAATATTAATGAGTTTGGAACAGGCTGGATTTACACCACATGTAAAGAGAACTACATTGGAGATTATATGATATCATACATTGCCTTTTTATAACACCCTTTATGACAAGCATTGAATGTTCTATTTTCCTTTTAAATTTAATACTCTTCATAAATATTTATAATTTCCCTTTTTCTCCTTTGCAGCACAGGTTACCCTTGATTACTCATACTTTAAAATTTTCCAATTTCAACTGACCTGTGTTGTAAGGTCATCATATGTATTTTACTTTTTATCAGGTGGACTTTCACCAAAGAGTAACAGTATAACTTATTTATTACTATATACATAGTGGAATTATTTTTCACTCATAGCACTTTGTCTTCAGAGCATTTAAATGTATATATAGACATTTACCGTTTCAATCAGGCACTGTACAGAAATAATATTTTTCTTATTCCACTCAATAGAAATCAGCTTTAAAATATCTATGCACACAGAATGTCAGTTGCTACCGAACTAGTTCCAGAATACATTTTCCAATGCAGCATCACCCCAATATTCCTTCGCAAGTCTTTCTGTTTACATGATTGTCTCTACACAAATCAAAATGATAATTCACAGCACAAAAGTTATTCACGTGTATATAAAAAATTCAAAAATTCATAAGTAAAATTTAAAGTAACTTACACCTATTATTGTAGAACTTAACCTATGTACACGAAATCGATGTACAAGCAATTTAACACGACGAACTTCCACTGCGACACTCAAACCGAGAAGCAAAAAAGTGGAATCTTCACTATTAAAGAATAACAAGAACCGGGGAAGTTATTGCGAGGGGAACAAGCGGCAATTGAAAATGTCTTTTTTTTCGTGATGGAAAAATCGCATGGAATCGACTTTCCACTTGAAGTAGCTCCGTGAATACATGTGAGTCACTTAGGTTAAATTTACGAACCATAGAGAGCGCCACAGTCTCACAGAGAGAGAGAGAGAGAGAGAGAGAGAGAAAGAACGTTATATCTGTTCGTCGTGTATGATCTACATTGATCTACATAGAGGAAGATAACGTATAGTGCAGTAAGGCAGTTCGTTCCTCGATTGAGAAAAGATATTTATTTTTTTCTCCATTACGCGACGCACTAGTTCTGCACATACCGTTTGACAGTGTATGGAGACACACTTCTTTGTGGCCTTTTAAATTTCCGGGAGAATAATACTGGTAAGCGCAGCCCGTCGACAGTCGCGTTGCATTTCTTTTCCGCAAGAAATTCCCCATACGCAGCGAGTGCATTTCACATCGACATATACATTGATATACATGGAACTTACGAGCTCCTGGAAGAACATCATTTAGCGTTTGTATTATTTTGTCGCATTATAACTTGCTTTGTAGGCCATTGTTTCTGAAATTGATGCATACTAACACACCGCCTCGTTAAAAACCTCATGAACAAAATGGTGATCCTAATACTGTGGACAACTACATTTATTTATTTTACATTAGTCCAATATGTTTTCATGCACACAAATATGTGTTATTACATGCAATGATATACGCATTGTAATGACAATAAGATATTCAAATATGACAAAACAATTACGTTTCAGGAAATTCACTTGATTTGGAGTTGGAAGCCATTTTGATTATCCACACATTGAATTTAAATCTCAAGAATGTGAGATGTAAGATGTCAGCGAGATACTAGGGGTACGTTCCATTCAAAAATTTACCTATTGCCAGTACTATGAGTATTGCAGTGTTCCTGTTACGTGCATACAATTGAGTGAGATACAACCATGATCGCAATATTGACAGTTTTTCGTAACGTACCTTAAAGTGGTTATGTGTGTCAATATATAGTGTGTACGTGTGTACGCATGCACACACCCACACACACGCGCGCACACACACACACACACACACACACACACATACATATATGTGGTCGGGTCGCACTCAACCAATTCTGACAGATGGAACATAAGGAATTTTCTAGATTCTAGCACATGCTTTCTACTAACGAAAATAAATATTTTTTTTTAAGGATATTACACTGATTTTGAGTACACTGAAATTAAGCATTACAATGTTACATACTGCATATTTGCTCTTTCTTATCAGTTAACCTTAAAATCTGAAGTCATGGTTCAATTATACATCTTATGAGACTGTGACTGACAGTTACTGAACACAGTGGGCTGGGAGATATACATATGTATGTACTTGAATCAAAATAGAAATTCTAGTCTAAGATATGCTATGAGTTTTGTTATACACAAAATACATGGAGATTGATCCTCTACCAGTATTTCTTTGATGAAGATATTTTTGTCTTTTCCTTTCTTTTGTGAATTTATATTTGTCTAAAATATTCAAATGAATATTAATATATAATTTTATTTCTAGTCAAATTATGTTCCGGATTCCTAAAACTTCAATGCTTTCTACCAGTAATTTGAATAAATGTCCCAAGGAATCAAAGAGCTGTTTTTACTCATCGTATGAATGTACGCAATGTTGCTTAGATGGCTATTCATATTGTGCAAGACACATTCTACAGGATTCAAATTCACCATTTAAACAGTGTGGTTTTGTATATAATACAAATGGAAGAAAATGTCAAAATCCAGCGCCAAAGCTAGATCGGAGGGATCTTGCGTATGTATCATACATGTGTGTTTTATATATATATAATTATTGACGTATTGTCGAAAGAGATGCAAAGTTAATTAGGACTAATGCACCTACAGAAACTGGTTCTACCATACGAAACAAATTCATAGATTAACTTTAGTTGGTACGATAGTCTTAAATGATCTACACTTCTGCAATTAACAGTGTTTCTTTTGGTGGCAGGTATTGTATGGAGCATACAAGAAAGGCACAAGTAGCGCGAATAAAATCTACTGTACGTCATTCGCTTCCACAAAATCCAGAGACGCTTTTATTGAATCTTAGTCACTATGTCAAGCCTACAGATTCAAGTGCAGAGGACACCGAGGATGATGAAAACAAAATAAAAGCCCTGGATCCATTCAGTGAGTTGCTTCAATATGGCATTGTAATGCTTAAATATGAAATTATTGGATTTACTTTATCTTATTTGACAATTCCCTCTGCAGTGGAAGTGGATGCATATAGAGTCAATGCCAGTGGATGCGATGTCTTGGATTATGCTAGTTCCTCTGATAGTGATGTAGAACCCACCGCAGTTAATGACACCTTACGAGAAGTCTTGTTAGACGATAGCGACAATGAAAGTCTGCACAGTCCACAAGAAGATCCTTTAAAGTAAGTTTTGCTTTGGACTTGACAGCACAGCAACTTTTTTTCTTAAAGAAAATCTGCTCAACAACGCGATTTTTTTAACTGTAACAGAAGATTGTATGCTAGATATGCTTCAGCCTGTGCACTATTCTACAAACCTTGTTCTCCATTCTGACAGTAGGTCCACGTTTTTCCAATTACTTGTATGCCATATGCTTATGTTCAAAAATATTGGCAAAATTCTGCCGAGCTCCATGAACTTGCTTATAAAAACTTTCGAAACAGCTACAGGATATTTTAATGGAATATAATTCTGACCCTGAACTACCAGAAATCCATGATACAAATTATCGACAATCTTATGACATTGAAGCATTTAAGGTTCTGGTCGGGACATGGACGCACCTATTTCGATTATCATGTAGTTGCTTCTGGCACGAACAAGGCACTTTTTATCTATTGAATCAATAGTATTCATTTTTTAAGGCACGCTGGAATTTTTACTGCGGAGGAAGTAATATATATCGCACGTGAGAAGCTCATAAGACTTCAATCGCTCTACATTGACCAGTTTCGCCGACTGCAGTACACGCTGAGAGAAAAGCGACGGAGATACTTGCATTCTTTGAAGAAGGAAAGGGAAACTTTATGTATGTAAAATCGGTTCATAAGTGAAATTTTTTTTGACTGATCGAAAACAGATCTCTAGCTCTGATTTGTCGTATGTAATTATTTATTTTCAATAGGTAGCATACATGATCAATCAAAAGAAAGTGCACGGGAGAAAAAAATCTATGACAAATTGAAGGCTCTGAACAGTTATCATAGACGAAGTGGAGTCGAGGCGATATTATATAAAAAATCTTTAGAAAGAAGAGCGCAGTCGACTGAAGGACCAATGCAAAAACCGCCTAGCATGCCAAAATGCATTTTTACAGAAGGTGGTGTTAAGTGTGGAGACAGAACATTACCTTCAGCTAAACACTGTAGAAAACATATTCTCAAGGTATGTAAAATATTTACCAAGATATTAGTAACTATCAAGACAATGAGGATATTTAAAAAAAAACTTGAGTAATCTATTTTTTTTACCTTACAGGATCAACATCAAGTATTGTTTAAAGCATGCGGAGCAATCCATGCAGATATAAAATGTCATGAACCAGTGCCGGTAGTTTTTGATTCAAATTGTGTTTTTCACATGAATTTATCACCTCCTTTGAAACTGGAAACTATGATAGTAAGTTTCAGTGAGATGATTGTTTAATGTGAAATTCATATACTATTTTTTTGTTTTACAGTTTGAAGAATCTAAACCTATGATTCAAGAGACGTCTGTAACTGATAGTCAGTCAATGGAGATTGATGTGGTGGGTGAGGCGCAGGAAATAGATCCCGACGATGATATGGCTGGTTTAATGAGAGAAATGAATGATGCGGCGCAGGAGAAGCCTGCATTTAACGAAGGCTTAAACAGTGAAGCTAGTACGGACACAGCGTTTAGTTTAACAGCACAAATGAGTGATAAAGACGAATTAATATCAGTTTGAGGCAATTGAAAATATCAATATATTATCTATTCAAGCCTGTTCATTATTTAAAAAAAAAATTATTCCTCTGAAGGTTGCTGTTTGATTCTAATACAGAAAATAAGGCATATACATACAAAGGCATGACGGCAGAAGCAAGGTAAGTTATGGTATCGTTATTCTCCTGTATCATGTATTAATAGGTCAAAATATTGGTATTTTCGTATGCAGAGGTTAATTTTTTCTCGTTGGATTAGCAAATTTCTTTACTTACTTCGAATATAGCATTCAAAACGAATAAAATAATTTTTGACCTATCAAATCACTATGGACGCGACTATTATGTCTTTTTGTCATACATTATTCACCCAACTTGTTTGCTATATGAAGAATGTAATAGAGTAGGCTCTCGCTAGGTGCGTGCTCTGTAAGTGCGCGTGTAGCTCTCCCCTCAATCTGTCGTTGGGAGCGTATCCCTACTAGAGATCCAATGTTCGGCAGTTCTCAGGAGTGGGGACACTCCTGCTGGCGCATGTGTAGCATAGGACTACATATGCGGGGCCCACGTCATTGCGCTGTGTTGGAGTATGTTCCAAAATCTTACTCTTGTACTCTGGAGTATCGGTCTGTCTTTGTCGAATGCATGTCAATAAACAAAGATAGAACGATACTTCAGAGTACAAGAGTAGGTTTTAGAACACACCCTTGATGTCGTCTATCCCCCACTATGCAAGGTAGGCGGCTGGTCGACTGCCGACCGCGCAGAATGAGGGTACCTTTGTAAGTGCGCATTTTTACCCCTACAGCCCCGTAGGCGCGCACTTAGCGAGAGGCTATTGTACTAATGTTTGGTAAAATAACAAATAGAAAGAAAAAACAGTACAAAAGATTTTCTTTCCTCTGACATCACGCTTTGCACACGTGACATATTTTTCTATGTATAAGAACAAAACGTTGAGGAGATACTATAGGCTGTCCACGAGTTCAATATGTTTTGTTGACAGTTCGCAAACAATGCAACCCTTAGCAAATCACGTGGCTCTGCATACAATTTCTCATACAAAGTATACATGTGCATGGTTTTGTACTGAAATTTATTTTTCTACTTTAGCATACATTTCCGTGATGTTATGGAAAGCCGCGTGACAAAAAAACACATTGGATTCATGGTCCACCTATAAAACATCCGGTTATTCAGCGTAAACGCTCCACCATATGTATATGCATGTGTGGTGTGTATATACAGGGTGTAACTTCTCCGGGGTCCGATGAGGGAGGAGCCCAAATTGGCTGAAGATCCGCCTCCTTTTATTCACACTTGTTGTCTGTCGTCGGAATAATAGTCTCACGTATCAACATAATATTCTAGTCGAACGAGGTATTGTTATGATAGTGAACTGAAAAACACTGAAACAAATTTATCCTAATCCATGACCGTTTACTTGGCACTTGCCCTCTGATAGGAGAGCATATTAATTATGGTCTCACAGGAGATGAAAAACTAACAGTTTACCTTCAATTAGGTTGGAGATTAATATTCCGACGACAACAAGTATAAATAGCAAGAGGCGGATCCTCAGCCGATTTGGGCTTGTCCCTTATCGGACTCCGGAAAAGTTACACCCTTTATATATACATGATGTCCCACCCAACGAGTCAAACAAGGTTCTGGCTTCGCCCGAGCGAAGTGGTGTCTTAATTTCCACCCTTATCAAACTAAAGAGTACCGAATAATACGGACGCATGGGCGTGACTTTGCTCGGACGAAGCCACAACCCTATTCGACTCGTTAAGTATATCAGGATGCGTCGTTTCAGATCAACATTTTTTTTACGCTCCCATCCGAAAAACTTTTAGGCCTCAAAAAATTCATGGCCAAAGGAAAGCGCTAAATTGTAATATTTAGAGGTGTCTCAATAAGTTTTCCCGTGTAATTAGCACAGGAAAATTTTTATTTTTTGTTACTATTTAAATATCTTGGCCGCGTTTTTTGCTATAAAATTCTGCGGAATATGGATTTTGTAGAGAATTAAATTTTCTAAAAAAAAAGTTCTTGGAGCCGATACTGTTAATTCAATAATTTACAAGTTATAGGCATTTTAATTATATTTCATGTAAAAATTTACATATAAATGTTAATAGCTTAGCCAGCTTGTCACGGTTAAACTATTAACATTAAATAGAAAATTTCATTCTCTATGAAATTATTACTCGAGTTTTTTTGTAAAGTTAATAGTTTCGGGGTTACGGGCGTTTAAAGGTGAATTTTCATATAAAATTTACTTACAACGTTCATAGCTTCTAAACAGTTATAAGAGTGCTTCCATTGGCTAAAAAAGGCCTCGGTAAGAGTGGGGAGTTGGAGAGAAGAGGGCGCTTGGAGAGTGCTGTAAGACTTGAATAAAAGAGGACGCGTCTTGTCTGAAGAAAGAAACACAACGCTCAATCGGTTCATTCCCAGCCTTAATCCCAGTCTACAAAATAAACGGTACTACTGTCTACGAAGTAATCGATAATACAGTTGAATCTGCAGAATTTGATACTAAAAAACGTGGCCAAGATATTTAAACAGTAACAAAAAATAAAAATTTTCCCGTGCGAATTACATGGGAAAATTTACAACTTATCGAGACACCTCTAAATATTACAATATAGCGCTCTCCTTTGGTCAGGAATTTTTTTGAGTCCTAATCTAAGTTTTTCAGGCGGGAGCGTAAAAAAATGTTGATCTGAAACGACACACCCTAATACACTGGAACCTCATATTTTACGGGACAGAGCCTGGCGGAGCGGTGGGCTGGGTAGGAGGCGCGAGAGCCCGGGCAGCTCTGACCGGTGATTGGTACGTCACATAGCTTACGTTGTCTCCGCATGAAGTAAGTAATGAAAGGTTCCAGTGTATATATGTATAAATATTATATATAGTATATATATTTTTTTCTATCTCAAATATTTGGTTCATTTTTCTCCTATCATTGCCTATAATACAACACGTTCTAATTATAAATACTTCAAACATAAATACAATTACACAGTTATCGTGCGGAAAAGTTTAATAGTAAAATAAAGAAATATTGAGCGCGAAATTAATGAGTTACACTTAGAATCGATCTTATTCTAAAATCTATCCCAGATAGCATAATGATATTCTTAGGAGATATGAATTTTCTCTCCATATCCTCAGAATATACTGGGATCTACTAAGAATATTGAGTACCTTCTCAGAATATTATGAGCTATCTGGGATAGAATTGAAGTTTAAGACCATAATACCAGATTTGAATTTATGTATAACGAACGTTAGTAAAATATGCGGGGAAATGCTTTCCAAAATAAAAACTAATATTAGACATTAGTTTACGAAAATATCAAAAAATTTATTAATACGAGAAAAAATATGTACGATGTTATTTAAATATTCAAATGAGCGTAATTCCAGCTGTTTACGCATGAATGCTTTAATATTTTCTTCTACCCAATGTGAAGGGAGCTTTTCCAGGCCGATGGAACGAGTTGTACGACTAAAGACACCTTCGCAGCTTTGTCGGAAAACTCGGAAAACCAAACTCCTAATTGGTCACAACTTTTCGATTTAGAAGTATCGGCCAATTAGCGGTCTGATTTTTTAGTCGTAAGGCTTATCCGACAAAGTTATGAAGGCCAAAACTCTCACATCGTATAATTTTAGTCAATCAAGAGACTAGCTTTCCGACTAGTATTACTAGTCTGACAAAGCTGTGAAAGCTCCCTAAGTCTTATATAAATATTCTGAATTTTTTTCATATATCTTGAAGACAACCTCTACTTGTAGAGCATTGATTGATCGTCAACGACCGCAGTCACCGCCTAAGCAAATTTACCAAAAAAAGTCTCCACTTTTCATTACATTCAAACTCTGGAATTATCCTCAAGCATTTCACTTCATACACAATTTGTCAGATATTTTTTGCTGCAAAATTTCAAAATATTATTACAATAGCAAAACGTACAGAAAAATAAAAACTGTCAAAAATACGTGCAGGAATATATATTGTAAGATTTAATGTTTCCTTAACTAATACTTATGTATTGTTTAGTCAGGGATGCAACTCATGCTTGTATCGCTCAATCGGTGGGATGTTGTCATAGTGACTACTACAATCCCTGGCTGTTTGTCACGAGGCAATTTTCTGAAGGTTCAGTTAGACGGTAGGAACGATGACGACAATTTCATTGGTTCCGATAATTAGAAACAAATGAAAAACAAAGTGAAAAGCGACGAATTATAGAAATAAAAGCACTGATAGTCCTAGAATGTTATTAAAAAATTTTGAGTAACGTTATCCTCCTTGCTTCTCTGCTTTCATGCTAACCTAATTGCATTATTATTTATTCACCTATTTATTAGCTTTCTGCGCGCTTCTACGATCTTAAAGGTGACGCCGCAGGTAACTTATGTAAGAATGGCAAGATGTACATGCTCGTTTCTCGGATAAACATAGTACCTTATAGTATTGTTAGTTATTAGTAACTAAATAAACTAATCGTTCAAATATTTTGTTCGCAAACATCAATTAAGTAGCCGCAGAACGCATAGCGGTACAAGATAGAGTTGTATAATGAAAAGAAGCATTGTATACTTCCTGGTTTCGATAGTATTAATTTTATATGATAACATTAGCACAGGTAATATGTATAAGGTGAACGCAAATACAGTTTTGTTGTATTGCAATGTTTTTTGCGTTACTTGCATTATCAGGCGTTGAGATATACAATACCATATGAAATTTGCTTAAGTACTCATAGAGTACTGTTAACAGTTACTTTATGCGTATTAATATTCGTCGGGTAATATCATTTAAATTTCAACGGGTTACTTTATTATGGCTTACAATAGCCATGTTTCAATTAGTTCATTTACCTATAATGATTTAACTGATATCATAAGTATACAATTAAAGGGTCAAGTACACATAAAGGATATTATCATACCGCATCGAAACATATATAATATAAAGGAACCCTTCGAATTCAGAGCAGGCTACGGATGACGACTACGGCAACTGTGATGCCATTGATATATGGTTTTTATAGTGCACTATTTTATTACGTGTTTTGAAAAAATAACTCCGTTTTGAAAGTGAAATTTGTAAATATAATGTGGGGATCATAAATAATTTGTATGTATACAAAACTGAGATGGTTTTAATACATATAAACTATAATCTGAAAATAGCAGGACCTGAAGTACCTGAATATGAAAATTGTCCGGTCGAAGAAAAAAAATGGAACTGAAAAGTCTGAACGACTCTTCAAGTATTTGGTTTTCCTTTTATTACCACTAGACTACTTATTATCGATATAGTTATTATAATCGATATTATTACTATTATTACCTGGCCTCAAGTATGAAAACACAAGTATGAGCTTTAAGTAACAATTATTTATCAACTAACGGAAGCACTTTACGAGAGAAAAATAATGAAGAGACAAATGAAAAAAAGAAAGGGTTTACAGAGACACCTATGAGATCATCACAAGGCGAATATTCAATTAAATTTCGTAGTTATCATGAGGAAGTACCTTCTTTTCCATTCGCCTATTTCTTTCCTTTTTCCTTTCTCAGGCTATCCTTGAGACTTTACCTTCTTCTTCTTCTTCTTCTTCTTTGGGATAGTTTCTTCGATCTTCCATCATATTTTCCGCTCTTTCTTCAACTGCCAATTATGTTGTACATCGACAGATTATTCGCATGTTCGTAAACTCGAAACAATTTTATATAGTAGAAAACTTTCAGTAATTCTGAGTAAACCTCACGTGCTTCTTGGCGTATTCAGGACTCAGCGGTACCTGATAACTGCACTAATAATAATTATTCGCTAAATATGTGCTTAAGATCGTGTTCGTAGAGGGCGATTATTAACATTATGCCGAGACCCGTGGACAATCCTAATGCCTGTAGAATCCCTTGCCACTGAGAGCCACCCTCGGCTGAATGACTCGAAGTTAATTCTGGAATCTGATACAATCGATAACGGTAAATAAGAGAAAGAAAAATTTTTCCTGTGTTATGGATATTGGTAAGACCATACCATATCGACCAGAGCTATATAAATGAACATCCCTGCTGCTGCTGCAAACATCCAACTCGTGGCTGCCGGCGTTGCACCCAACAACACTCCAAAAACCATACCAAAAAGGCAAAGTACCGATGACAATAGGTTATAAAAGACTGCTTGTTTGGCGCTCATTCCCGCCTTCAGTAATACCGCAAAGTCTCCTATTATTGACACACATGGTTTTATTAAACTAAATGTTAATGCGAATTTTTAATACTCTATTGGATCAGAATTCAATGTAAACTTGCCTAACTCATGTGGCAACTCATGACAGAATACAGCAATGGCAGTGGAAAATCCGCCAGCTATATTTGCCGAAAACGCTGCTCCAATCGCCATCCCATCGGTGAAGTTATGAAGTCCGTCTCCCATTACAACCATCCATGCTACACTGGACATCGAATCAGGGGCCGAGTGTACGTGACCTGTTTAAATAATACGGGATGCTCAAAGAATCTGATAAGTTAAAGCATAGAAACTACACTATATAAATCTACTATCAAAATCTGATAGATTATTAGTCAAAGTATTATACACAAATATTAGGTTGTTAACTTAATTCTTGCCGATTTTACGTCATACTTTGAACGCTCATTGTGCAGTAAATGCTTGCTGGTTGTGCAATATTGCATAAGGTGATGTAAAGCTTATTCTTCGCCCTAGCTAACTGTGGTTGTAATTCTTACGCCACATCTCATTTCAATGATTTCCACGGTGCAGAAACAATGTTGTCGAGGAGGGAGTTTCGAGTTATCTTCTTACACGAGTTCAAATTTGGAAACAACCGCGTCTCAAGCAACACACAATATTAACAATGCGTGGGGAGAAGGGAGTGCTTGTGAACGCATATCGTGATTTTGGTTTCCAAAATTTCACAATGATGATATGAGCCTCGAACATGAGAAAGGTCGAGGACGTTCGCCTGTCATCGATGACAATGCACTGAAGGTTTATGTCGAATCAGATCCGACTCAATCTGTTCGAGACATTGCGTCTACATTCGGTGTTAGTGGTGCAGCAGTTTCAAAGCATTCGAAGAACATTGACAAAGTGCAGAAGCTCGATAAGTGGGTGCCTCACGATTTGACGGAAGACCAAAAAAATCGTCGCTTTGAAATTAATCTGCGCTACTAAAACGCAATAAAAATGAACCATTTTTGCATCGAGTTGTGACGTGGGACGAAAAGTGGATTTTATAAAAAAATCATCGACGATCTACGCAATGGCTGGACAGCGATGAAACTCGGAAACACTTCCTGAAGCCAAGTCTGAGTAAACAAAAATTTATGGTCAGTGTATGGTGATCCCCAGCCGGTATCATTCACTATCATTTTCCGGATACACGCCAAACGATGACTCTTGAAATCTACTGCCAAGAATTGGAAGAAAAGCACAAGAAATTGCGCAAAAAATAGCCGGTATCGGTCAGTTGTAAGAGCCCAATTATACTGCACGATAACGCTCGACCACACGTTGCACGAATGACAATCTAAAGGCTGCGCAAATTGGGTTACAAGACTCTGCCTCATCCAGCGTATTCACCCGACCTTTCACCAACGGACTACCACTTCTTCAAGCATTTAGATGACTTCTTTAAAAGGAAAATATTCAAAAATCGCAAGGCTGCGCAAAATGCCTTCAAAGAATTTGTTGATTCTAGAGCTTCGAATTTTTATTCTAAAGGCATAAACAAACTTATATCTCGTCGGCAGAAGTTTATAGTTCTCAGTTGTTCTTATTTTGATTAATAAAGTTAAAACGAAGCTAAGTTATGCTTCAGTAAAATTGACGTCTGAAATCGGCAAGAATTAAGTTAGCAACCTAATAATACTTTGCGAGGTCGTTACAAAATTTTACTTTATCATAAATTTAGGACAACCTTTCGTGGTTAAAACGCAGTATTCAGCAGACGTTGATAAGTGTAAACAAATGATCAACTAATATGAGACGATATACAAGATTTTTCAAATATACTGTAATAAGATAATAAAGCAAATATTTATTTATAAAGAAGAAAACTGAAGATATTTGCGGTGTAATCGCGAAACTTTATAACAAGATACAGTTGGCTCGCGTTATGAGCCTTGTGAGACCGTCACGCTCAAGACCTTCCTCCACCAGAGGTCAGAAGGGGAAATTATTTCTTACCCTTGATATGAGACCGAAACCGAAATTCATATCGTAAAGAGAATCTATACGATTTTTTTTATACATAAACGCATAAGGAACGCTCATCTCTCTTGACCGGGCTCATAATACGAGTCGACTGTACTTTATGCAAATCTTTGAACGGCTTTAATTTTGCGATAAGTATGCATTTGTATAACATCATTTGTGGACAAAAATCCCCAATATTCTAATCTCTTCGAGATTTATAAGTCGTGAATCACCCTGTAAACTTATATTAATTACTAGCATATTATCTTACCATGAGAGTGAGTATGTCCATGATGTTTCGTCTCATGTTCTCTGATAATAACAGTGTAGCTTTCAGTTTCACTTAAGGGAACATCTGCACCATCAGCATTCCTTTTCGAGTGATTCACCATGGGTTCTTCGAGTTTCCATTCATCTTCAGATTTCTTCTCTAGAGTATTCTCCATTATTTTGGAGACCGAATTGCAATTAGAAGTTAGTGGATTCTCTTCCTCTATCGCTGGAGTTCGCTGATGATGATTATGCTGACGATTGTGATGATTATCTGGATAAGAATTTCTCATATTCATATAAAACTTTATATCCTTCAAGTATCCGTATTGAATAAGTCTCAGGAATACCAAAAATAAATACTGCAAGTATGAAAAATTAATATTATAATTACATTTTAAAATGTACCTTGAGTTTCTGTAGTTATTTCACCATAGCAGTAAGGATATGATGAATATTTATGTTTGCAAAGCTTTTCACCCACTGTATTATTACTAGGACCATCGGGCTCCCTCATCACTCTCACTCTCGGTGGTAGCTACGACATTATACAAGCAATTCCTTTTGAGACCATACCGATTGAACTTTTAACGAAGAGGCAGTTATTCCCCCAACCCTCCTCGAATAACTTTAGATTTCACTCTTTAATTTCGTTTCCTGCTTCTTTACCCGCAATTCACACACGACCAACCTTGTTGAGTCGCTGTTTTCGCTTTCTCCACTCGGCGACCATGGTCAGAGCCTTTTCCGTAAAGAAGAACAGTACAAGACCCATCATGGCTACCAGTCCTTTCCACATGTTCGTGTTATGATCTGCCTCGCTATTTATTACTATTTCCGCAGGGCTTTCCTCATGATTATGCGTATGAGATGAACTAGACATCATTGCCTGATTCAACAAGATAAATAGATACATGTATTTCCAAATTGTCATGATAAAATTTTAAAAATCTAATATAGTACAAGGCTATTAAGTGGCTGCTGATTGCAATAACTATATGATGGTTCAGTCATACGTCACAAACTTACATGAGGTAATAAGTGTATTAGAGCATCTCCACATAAAGTTCCTACAGCGAGAGCAACTAGAAATTGTAATAGGGTATGGTAATAACTTTTTCCCATTACTGGTATGACTGCAACACCCAGTAAGCCACAGAGACTAATGATTAGTATACTTATTGTTGAGTATACCCAGACTGTGAACAGTACGACAAACAATTATTATAAATCACTGATATTATTTTATACTGCATTAGAAAATATTAAATAGTTCTAAACACTTTGTAAAAGTACCCTCAAGTATCTTTACAAAAAACTACTTTACTATTCCATACCTTGAAACATGTTCCGCGATATTTCCTCTGGAGCATAACCATGAGTAACGGGGGGCTTATAATTTTCAGGAACTCCTACGCATCCATTTCTTGCTGAACTCGATTCACCCGCAAGTTGATACACTAGTGCAGGACAGACGCGCTCAAATAGCCACCCCGGTAAAATTGTACTATTTTTTGTAGCTACTAAATAAGGAATATCCTGCGACACCGTCATTAGTAATTCTTTACTACTCAGACACTGCAAATTAAAAAGCACACGTTCAGTCCAGTAACGGTAGAAAAATTAGATAAGTCTTTGAAGTATAATATTCATCGATTTGTAAAATTCAAATAAAAGTACCTGCATATGGTACGTTCACTTAATTTTTATTTTCAAAACAAATCAAGTCGAGAAAAATATTCTACTGTATTCGCTACTAAAACTCCTATGTGTATCTTACCCTTTGTTTTGGTTTAGCACTATTACTATCTCGCAAGTTACTCCCACCTTCCATATCCTTGCTGTTACCTGAACAGAACAAAAAATCATGTTAGTAAGAAGCAGTAAGAAAAATTTAAAGATATATCTGTGATACGTGATTAAGGATATTTCCCTAGCAGTAGCCAAATAATATCTGTGAAATGACTGTGCATTCCAGGACACGTATCAACGCTTATGCCAGAGAAAAAGGGGTTTTCTACAGAGAATTTTCATCTCGATGGGTTTCATTCCAATCACTTTTAACATATGGATTACATAGACCCTTATTTCAGACAAAAGTTGTATGGTTTTAAGAAGGACAAGTGATGAAATAAAGTTTTCTTATATTATTATATTATATAATATTAAGGTCAACGCTCAAATGGAACACAATATAATCTATTCAGTGGAATTGCGGCTAAGATAAAAATTAATTTCTTATATGAGCTATGCGCGGGATCCTTTGATTCAAATATGACATAAAAAATTACCACACGTTTCAAATTAGAGTAGTCATGCTTCATGGATAGCATATCATGCTATATTTTGCTTTTACTCTTGCGATACGTAATTAATTATAAGTCTCAGAATCCGCCTCGATCCAAGCTGTAACACTATTGCAAAGAAACAGGAATATACCGGGCCTATTTAAAAATTATTCGATACATAATTTATCTATATATTTATTTGATTTTTCGTTCAATTGCTTTAAATATTTCTTGTTTTACATAACTCTTATTTGATCGTAACAAAAAAATGTAATGTATTCGTTGTAATAAATTACTGTACTAAATAAATTTGTTTTGTAATTTTTCTTTGGATCAAATATTTCTTTTCAGTGCATGATATCTAATATAAAAAGTATAATATTTAGTTTATGCATCGTGTATTATATATACAGTAAAACCCCGATTAACCGGAGTGCTCGGGACCGAAGGATTCCCGGATAACTGAAACCATGATTAATCCGAATAAACGTCACGACTTTTTAGTTTGACTAATACAATTCCAATTTAATGCACACGAACGTAATGACTATTATATACCAGTATCGTGTTAGTAGAAGCGCCGTGGCAGCTAGCGAATTTAGAGTTCGGATGTGTTTCACGCCTCGCGCGAGCGAGCGTGCCCGGTCGTGCTCGGGAAGCGCACGGTTATTCCGCTCCCCGGATAACCCAGCCCCGATTAACCTTTAGAGGGCCGGATTGCCGCACATGAGCCAGCAACGAACTTGGAAACTGTGTAGAACAGGTTACATATATGCATAAATATTAAGTGGAAAAATTCAACTTTCAATGGAAAAATCTCGGCCCTGTAACGGTTAATCGGGGTTCTACTCTGTGTGTGTGCGTGCGCACGCGCGCGCATGTGTGTGTGCGTACGCGTGCGTGCGTGTGTACTCATTTGATACGTTCAACTTTTAGGGGGAACTATTTTTATGTACCTCTGAAATACAGAATTAGACTGGAACTAATTTCATACAGAAACTTGACAAGTATGATTAAATGTAAATTTATAATTTTATTTTTGAGACAACTATTTTTTGCAGTAACTAATAATTCTACATATTTTATTATTACAGTGATATGATAAATACACCGCTAACCGCAATTGAACAGTTAAGTTGCGGTTCGTTTCGTATAAATGAACAGTATTCTTAGGAATAACGAGTCACAGTTTGTGATTAAAAAAGTGATTTTTACAACCAATTTATAAGCGAAGTGAAAAATGTACAAATATATATTTTATTGCGAATACCAAAAATGTGTTACGTTGAATATAGTTTATTATTTTTTTAAAATCTTTTTGATTCCATATATATCAAAAACTAGATCATTTAAATTCATTTCATTAATAATATTTAAAAAATTATAGCGACTTATGATGGGTCATATACAATATTTCTGACATTTGCTCTTTGCCACTTATTTTTAGTGGCGTAAGAAGTTTCATTAGTTTCATTAATTCTAAATCGATACTAACTGCTAATGTAAAGATTTTAAATAAAAAGTAAAAGGCTACCATATCTTCAGCACTACCATAAAAAATAGTGTGTATTCATGTCAATTTTAATAAAAATTTTTATTCTGAGTGCTTCTTTTGTTTGACAACACGTTCTCTTCAACTTACTTGAATCTAAATAACGTGCCCAGAGTTAAAAAAAGACTAAAAACAAAAATACTTAATTAGCCTTTATGATTATTACGATAATTACCATTTCCAATTTTAATAACAGAAGAAACAGTGCGGTATTTGATTAAGTGCTGATTAAATATGAAATCTGGGTACTTGTTTTATAGTAATCAATTTTGATAGTAATCAAGCTAATATTACAAATAAATTGTTGTTCATTGAAAATTATTCAGCATTATTATAACTCACGTGAATAGTGAGTGAAAAATCAGCACGCTACAAAAAACATACGTCCCATTTCTCAATTTATTATTACGTCATTAGCAAGATACGGGCTTTTTTATTTAGGATGTATAATAATGTGATATGTAATATAATAATAAGAGTTTTTAAATCTCTTAAACGTAAGAGAGAAATGTCTTGTTTTATTTAAAAGTAATATTGAAATATCTTGTACATCTAAAAAGTGCGTTTTTTCGCAAACTTTTATAATCAATAAATAGAAAAAAATATTGTTAATCCTTTATTCTGGTAACATTTTACAATATCCACAAGCCTGTAACTTGAATTAACATTGACTAAGCACTTTCTACTGTTATTCTGACACAAGAAAATCTTTATGGAACCAAAAGTAATGAATGAAAAAACCAGTGGAACAGTGTGAAATTATACATTTTTGAGCATTTGTAGGCTGCAAAAATTATAAGGTGTCAGGCAATATATTAAGAAATTAGTGCAATAAATTATTTGAATGTGAAGCTATACACTAGATTCGTTACTCATTGCTATAAAAAAATAAGACGACTGAAAGTGAGATGTACGAATTTTCTTACTATCCTTCTGTGCCAACGTTTCGATTACTGACATTCATCTAGAGAGATGCTTGAAAAAGCATAAGAAATACATGTGTCATCTCAAGAAGCAATGAGAATCGACGCTTCATTTTCGGTGTATTAAATCACGCACGTTCATAAAATCAATGAAGAACCCGACTGGTCAATTGAGCCTCGAGTTCAAATGTTTAGGTTAGTAACTAGCGACAAATAAAAAGCTATGCTTTTACATGGTATTATTGTCATCATTAAATAAACGCAATCGAGCAGTGGCTATGGCGTTACGTCAAACTTTGATAAGTACGCATTGCGCTATCAGCTGTCCTCACTTTGTGATTTTTATCTTTGCTTTGTAACACGAGCTAGAAATCATCCTGCTTCGTACAAATCTAAGAGTATATCAAGCCAAACGGTTTTAACAAATTATCACTGATATTCTATCTTAAGGATATTGTTCAAAGTAAGCGGATCGTGCAACGTACACACACACAGAGATCTTCGTACATAACACAATTTGCGATGCAATCTCAAATAAAAGGAAAGCCCTTACATTTCTTATTATTTAAGGCATTGTACGTTCATCATTTTCAAATTTAATAACTCTTCTAATTACAAATGGATCAATCATAAGTTTTAAAAAAAATACTAAGCCACAAGTCAAACCTGAATTCATAATGTAGCTCCGATTAAGGTGCCGAAAAATCCGCGTGAAAAATTTTAAAACAAAAATAGCAGGACAATTATTACCATAAACGTTACTTACCGGTTTGACTACCAGCCTGGTTGCTCTGCACACTATGTTCCTCCAATTCGTTAAAGTTTGTCACGAGTCGCAGAAGCCCTAGTTTTCTCAAAAGATGCTCGAAGCCTTCCATCGTAATAGTGTTGCCATCGCCATATGTTTCAAAGACCTTTTTCAAGAAGTAATGTTCGTCGATACCGACATTTCTTTTCCTCCTCGATCTGTTAGGCAACTCGCTTGACAATTCGAACCCGAGTCGACCAAGTCTTTCGAGAATTTCTCTGGATGGAATATTTGTCTCCGGATAGACCTCGGCATTTAGAATATTTTTCTCCAAAAGGTTGAACTGTTTCACTGTGGACAATCTATTAATTTCTCGAGATGGCCGAATATTCACCATATTCGATGTTCGAGCTTCTTGTACTTTTATTATTTCCTTAGCATCAATTACAAGCTCTGATGGGTGGAGACTCGCTGTAGAACTTAGCAAATCCTGCATGTTAGAACTTACATCCTGTATACGAAAATCTGTATGTGCTGAACAGGGAGTGTGTGCCGCACATAATACGCAAACAACGCATACGGTAACAAAATGATGGGCCATCTTGATCTGTAAAAAAAACTATAATTATTATATATTTATTGCATGTATAGAGCTCGATTAATCAGCGAACAGTCTAAGTATATCCGAATAAATAAGTCTCCTTATAAAAGTAACCCTGTTAATCATAATGATATGAAAGTCCTTTAACTGTTCCAAATAAAAAAGGAACTTATTTTTTATATCTTTAAACAATGAATATCTAACTTTTTTCTAAATGTCCGTGACCGGTATTGTAACAATAGAAAAAATTACATTGAGGAATGAGTTCCAAGCCTAACTTTTTTAAAATCTCAAGACAATTCTTGTTTGACAGAAATTCGATAGTTTATTGTTATCACTTTTTTTCATACAATAAAAAATTTGGGTCAGTTCGATTTACGATTATAAATAGTCTTTTCCTCAAGAATCTGTTTCAGAGGACACGTATTTCTTTATCTGCCCAATCGTCTAGGCGGTCGTAGTTACGAGATTTTCATTTTTACAGCACCTAATGAACCTAGCGCTGCGAAGTTACAAATTAATGAATCTAGCATTGTCTCGAATCAAAGATTATTCCGTGATCTTAGCTATATCAGAATATCAGATATTGCATATTATATACCCAATACGAAGAAATTTCACAACGTAGCTAAATATCCATGAATTTTTAAATCACGTTATCAAAATGTGAAGAATTCAATTTACCTTTTAGAAACATTATTAACTTAAGATAAACATTAAAAAATTGTGTTATGTTGAAGAGTATATATATATAATTTATTCATGAGTAAATTATGTAGTCTAGCGAACTCTTCTGCATTTAAAATCATAGGATGCCCCCTCTAAAAATACATTTCACTCGTGCACGGACGGTATTAACCAGAAATCATCAAAGATCATAATCAAAGAATAAAAGAAAATTACAAAGTTACGGCTTTAAAACTTTTTTCTTTCTAATTTTGAGCTTGGACGATTGGGAAAAACAACCTTGGCAATGCTGCAATTGCCTGCTAAAAATTCATTTGCTATCCTCATACTAACCTTTGCGCTTTTAATGCTTATTCAATGTAATATCACTAGCTGTGAACAAAAATGATTGAAAAACTATGACAGTAAAGATTTTCAGTTGAATAGTCTTATATCCCTCCTAGCCGCACTGCTAAAATTATGTTCAAGTATTACACAATATCATAATCAGGCCAACCTACGCTATAAGAAGCAGCAACAGTTAGATGAAAAACAATAATAAATACTTATAATCCATCCACAAGTAAAATAGCTTTTGGAGGGGCTGTCTTCCTATGGTATGTAAGAGTCTCCTAGACAGGATCTTTTACTTGTGAAACGACTATGTAAACAGTTCCATGAGTAATTTTACACTACAACAAAGAGTATATATAATTTCAATTCTATTGAAAAATAATTATATTACATATAAATTCAAATAAGTAAGGTTGGTAATTGATGTGAATTGCTTTAATTTGAAAGAAATTAAATTCTTTATTGGACATGGTAAAAATTGAATAGCTATTTTAAAACAGAACTATGAGGAAGATAATGATCACTTAGTTATAATTTTATATACCCACGTAAATAATTCTGGATAAATTGCGATTTGATTATTTTAAGGGACAAGATACTCCTTCAATGAAGTTAAAGCATTTATTGTCAGATGAAAAAGTTCAATTAATCAAAATTTCGAGATTTGTTGAAGGCAAATGGTTTTGAACCTTTCATTGCCTTTGACATTAACACTTTTTATACATGTGAAAAAATAAAATAGATGAAGAAATTGTTGTTGCATTTCTGATTTATTATGGATAAGTCCCTATTAATTATCATGCACATAAAGCACAAATATATAAGATTGACCTTTCATGTCTTGGACTTGGATACATGTACTGTCAAAAGTATAGCCATCAAGGTAACCCTTTGCAAAGTTTGTAGTACAAAATAAAAAAAACTGTCAGTGAATATTCGAAAGAGTCTACTCCTCAATTCCTGATCAGATATATTATCATGCATTTTTTAAAGATCTTATTAGTGCCTCTCATGAAAAGGTAATGTATCGTAGGAAGTAAACGGATATTCCATTAATCATTATAGATATTTCCTGCCAATATGCTTTCTAAGGCAAAAGTAATTGAAAAAAGCAAAGCATTATTTAATATTTTCATGTCAAGTGTACTCTGAGCAATTATGATGGTGCAGATAGAAATGGAAGGCCAGTTATGATTAAATAAAATTGAGTACTGTGAAGTCATGTGTTATCCATCATCAGAAGAAAAAGGTGCAACAATGTTTATGACGGTATTCGAAAACAAAGTATTAACAGAGTTTATCAACTATCGGTAAGATAGTTGCTCTCTTTGATAGATGAACAATGTTACCAACAAATAAAACTTCAGTGCTAGTTTATTTATAAATAGCGTAAATATGACAGCGACCGCAATTATAATGATTATTTTATGATTAAGTGGGCACATAAACAAGACTTCTGTATCTGCTTCATTAGGAAACATCATTAATGATATAAACGTGAACAATTATTGAAAACGAGGAAGGATAAATAATGGCAATATGTAATAATGGATTAAGTCTCAGAGTATCTGACGGATACGATGGATATACTAGTTTATTCATTTATCCTAATATAAGCATGGTACTACCCACGAACTAACCTCGTGAGTCTCGGACTATTGAAAGCCAATTGACATGAATAAACATAAATCTTCGATTCTAGTCGTGAGTGAGAATGGAATAATGTGGGCGCGATATCACTGTATTTTTAGTTTGAAAATTAAAAGAAAGGACACAAGGTAGAAAGTGGGAGCTTCAATGTAATATCTAATATCGCTGTTGCACCGCGTCGAAAATAGCCTGGTTGATTACTATACACCATGAAAAGTCGTATTTTTAACTGTACAAAAAGAAAGGAGCAATGACTCCTGCTTCAAAGTGCTCACTGACATAGTGCTGAAATTTCATAGGACAACGGTGCGAATTATCGCGAGCAAATACTCGAATCGAGGTTAGAGAAGGCAACTTCGTCGACAGGATACAAAACGCTGTCCGGTTTATCCGTATCGTTTGGTCGGTACTCCTCTCAAGATATATAAGCTATACGATTACCTGTATTCGAGGGTGTCGCGTGGCAAAATGGCATGAATCGGAGACTCGTGACCTGCGTTTACTCTTAGCGAGTCTGACTGACGAACTCACCCACGCGAGTGTCGTTCGCAGTCTCCTATGCTCTCACTCCGATTTTCTCACCACTCTGTAGTTCTTCGCCCGGTAAAGTATGGACGCGGCGTGCAACAAGTACACCGTGAACTTAGCACCACTCCGGATTCCTCTGAACTTAGCTAGGGTATCTGTCACCCGTAAATATAACGACAAAGGGAGTGCGGCGCGAAACAGCGGTGAAGAGTGAACGGTTCAGAGCAGCTCTGGAAGGAGTCGCAGCATGAAAGGTGTGATGGTGAGGGATGAAGCGGAGAACGTGGGCTCTCTCAGGAGTGGGGAGAACAACAGACTAGTTCATGGTTGCACTAGAAACTAGAGCAGATATGGATTTCTTATTATCACATAACATTTACTAGTTATCCATTTGAGCATAACGAAGTTTTTCATTTGTTTTTTAGGTATTTTATTAGATTAGGTTAGTTCGTACAGGTATTAGTTGGTAATCGGTATATTATCTCTTAACCAGGAATTTTTTTAAAATATAAAGATACCAGCTAATAATAAATATGAAAAACATGGGGTTTGAGTATTTTTCCACACTTGGATTTCTTTTTCTATTTAAAAACATTAATAGATGTTTACAAGTAAATGAATGGATCTTATGGATCCTTAATATGCAATTATAACCTGATTAAAGACTTCTTAAGATTTAAGATTTCTTTTATATAGAAAACAGGTTGTTAGGAGTTTCACAGGTTAAAAGCCATTTACTTAACAATTTTTGTTACATTGAAATTGATTGAATGTTGATTACAGACAAGATATTTTTACATGGTTTCAATCATTTAAATTGAATTAAACCTTAGAAAAGTTGACTGTATTGAGTGCTTTATTGCCACAGTAAGCTAAAAGAAAATAAAAACACATTTAGATAAACTGAATTTTACTAGCAGGCACAAAAATACTTTAATACAATATAAGCACTTACTTCATGAATGAAAGTGGTGGCATTCCAGGATCTGCTCCTTTTTTAAATCCTATAAACAAATTTTCACATTGCATTTCAGAGTAAAATGTACTATCATTATACAGAAATCGATACTAACCTAAATACAAGACTGCAGGTATAAAACCCCAGTGGAACACAACTTTGCTCACATCCAGAATAATGGAAATCTTTTGCTTGGTGCTAGGACTCATGGCCATTTTATTAATACAATTTGTTCGTAATAACCTCTTAAATATCCATAAATTTTCGTTGGAACGAGTATAAGTAAACGTTTCGTATATGAAATCTCTCGCCGGATATTGAAGAGTCACCATAACCAAATTCTATGAAATGAGCGACATCTTCACTAAGCGCTACATATTCGAACTCCATTGAAGTGAAACGCATTGAGCGTGAAATAAATTATGATTAGGGAGCACTGATATTCAGAATAAATACACGATGAAAAAAATTAAATAGTTACAATTTCAAGTTATACGTATCATTCTTGTATTTTTTTGTAACACAATACATTCTATGAAAGAATTATTAAATAGTATCATATACTATTTGAGTTTGCCGAAAGATATTTAGTCTATTTATATAATAATAAATGGATATTGGTTCATAAACAAACACTGATGAATGATCGCCCAAAGATAAAAGATAACTATTTATTCAGAAAAAAATATGGTTTTCCAGTCAATCATAATCTATTGTCACAAAATGTTTTGGAAATTCGACAGTACTTTCAATATTCGAGATTCGACTATTACCTTCTAGCCAAGATACGTTTGAAAAAAAAGTAGAAAGTACTGTAAATTACTATAAATATTAATAATTGTAATTAATATGAATACCTCACTTGGCTATAATTAGTATAAGTATTATATTTTCTTAATGAAAAAATAAATTATGAGATGCTCAATGATTTGAGAATGAATATCATGTATTTCCGATTCCACATAATAACGAAGGTACATTCCCACGTTGTACGAACTAGTCGTACAAGACGGATAACTCAGAAACCCAGATCCCTCATTGGTCAGATCCACGGTCGTACCTCCAGGTCTGGAAGCTCTAGTGGTGGGGGAAGTGGTGTGAAGTTGGCCAACGAAAAATGACTTTTTAAATTTTTGCTTCCACTAATTGTTTGTTGGTCGATTGTTGATCATTGTTGGCTAAATTACAATGTTTGTTGGTTGATAGTTTTCTTGGAATATTAAAAA
>JARQST010000330.1:73154-88501 GCA_030142225.1 Pachycephus smyrnensis | reverse complement strand
TTCCAATAGTTTCCCTGAAAAAAATTCTCGAAAATTACCTTTCTTCTTTCGTTTCCAGGTGTATATTCCCCCTTAATAGCATGTATAAACGAGCAAACCGTCTGGGGCAAGGAGGCAAACCGACCCCTTAACTATTACACTGTAAAGCTGTTACTTTTCGCTAAACACGCAAACCACGTGGAGCAAGGTGGCAAACCGACTCCTTCTCAACTTTTTATCTGTGCATTGAGACTGAAACGTCACAGTGTCGATCTACCTTCACTTGTGCTGCTTCTATCATTTCATGCCTATTCTTACCTTTCTTACTTCAACTCATTTCTCTCATCCCGGCAACCCTTTGACCATATTCTATACTACTAGATACTGTTCATTGGCGCGGCCATTACACTTATCATCAAGTCAATCCTTTGACCATATTCTGTACTATCAGATACTGTTCATTGGCACGACTTTTAACCAATCTGAATCAACCATTTGACCATAGTCTACACTGTAGCAAGTGTTCATCGGCACGATTCATACCATCTTTATAACAAGTCTACCCTTGGACCACATTCTGGAATCCAGATACTGTTTTTTGGCGCGACTTTGCTTACTAAACATAATTCTATTTCCATAATCCAACTTTCGCTCTGGTAAATTGGCTTCTGCTTAACAAATCATCTATTCCTTTCTCCTCACGCAACTAACAGTATCTATTAGGTCTCTGTACACTTTATTTTGCATACCGCTTTCTTTTGTCATTCACTAACACCCTGCACCGCTTAGGCTGGACCTCACTAACTATCTCTGTAAACCAATTAAGGATAATATATTCTTTCTTTGTTTATATTTTTCTTTCCAAATGGAGGTTGTATCGGCTCAAACCGGTGCTAGATTTTCGACTCTGGTAGGTATCATTTTTTGCTAAAACGTAGAAAAACCGAACATGTTTTCATAGACGGTGAATGAACCGTTAAACCATTTATAATCTTCATTGGAGTGCTATACCACCCGTTTAACTATAACTGTTACCGCTTCCCTCACTACAGTAGAAAGTTATCGAGTGGCATTGCACCTTGTTCCATTTGCTATTAAAAACTTTTTAAAAGATTCTCGAACGCTTTCATTACCACGCTGAGTTCCAGTAAGTACTTCATTGCCGATCAGAATATATTTCTCTTTTTATACGAGTTCGTTTTTCGAATAAAACCAATTCTTTGCACGGTTACCAAAAGGAATCTGTTTCATTACTCTTCGTCATGCCAAAAATTATTTATATATAGGTAGTGTCGCTGTATGAATTTCAGTAAATTTCAATTTAGAAGTTCGCAATTTTCACGCCTTGATAGAATAGAACCAGTTTCATTATTCATACACGATATATCATTAATAAATAATTTTGTACCTGATTTATTTAACAGTATGATTGTCAAATCCATCCAGATTCGACAATAAAAAAAATAGTGTATAGCAGTAATTCATTTTAAATCATTCGATTTCCATGCAGTCGAAGAACTTCAGTTTGGTCCTTAGATTGGCATCAATCCTCGAAAATGAAGAGTGAAAATAACTGCGAAAGGAGAACGCTGATTTGACAACCGAGTGGTTTGAACAGTATGAATAATTGCTTGAGTCTTTGATGAATAAAAATTCCACCGACATTGCAGCTGGCAGCTTCGCTGGCATTTCCTCTCCAGCTTTTTGTAAGAAATTACGTACTCACTAGTCGTAGTACGAGGAGTTCTGTTTAAAAACCAAAAGTGTTTTTGTCAAACAAGAACGCCAATACCACAAGTTCCTTCTTTTCGCTTCGCTTGCTTCTATTTCATTCCTCATTGCATGAAACTTCTAAGCATACGTATACATCCGTTTCCACTAAGAGTACGATTTTGTTTATAATTATACTTATATTTAGAGTTATTGTTAATAAACGTGTTTCCATAACGAAGCAGCTATTCCTATCACCATTCTGTTTCATATAGCTTAAAAGTCTTCGCACATCCTTTGTTTGCATTTGACTGCCCATTGCTATGAAAAACAGTAGACTTTTTACCTTGCTACGAAATAAAATACTAGTAGGATTTTAAAGAGAAGGAAACGAATCGGTTTATTCCCTGACAGATACCTTAGTGGAGAAGAATACAATTCTGTGTATAGACGTCGATGATCGATCTTTTTCAACAGCGCGACAAGCTGCCTTTTCATGGTTTGAACGGCTAAACTTCTGATATTTCCACAGCCTTTTAATGTCTGACAAAATGAACTGCAAAAGTCTTCTTTCATTCGGATGGAAAGCGCTGCGGTGTCGGATGATAGGAGCTGGGCGAATTCCTCTACGATTGTTGGATGAAAATTGGATTTTATATCAAGATACAATCGTCTCTAAAAATATCTTTTCGATATTCATTTGTGATTTGTAACGCATCTATGCTTTGTTATTCCATCATATAAATATGCAACTGAGGTTTTTGTTACTAATTAGATATAACATACGTCGTTAATAATCGTATATTATATAGTATCCATACAGGCCATACAGGCGTATTCGAACGCATTGACTTCGACGTTATATACAAGAATCCAATTCTCGCCGTACGCTGGGTCATTTAAACGATTGCTTCCCCTATCATCCCTTTGTATTTTCTATTGTATGATTCCATGAGCAGTTGGACCTTATCACGCTAAAACGCTTTGATACTTACATCAACCACACCCACAGCTACTAGGACCCTTGATGTGAATCTCCACCGAACATTTTTTAAGCGAAACCCCTATTGAACTACAATACGAAAAGATTAAATTTTGTATAGCACCTTCTTAAAGTCACTCTTACACTTTCTTATTCCCTGCAGCCGTAAGATTATTATTAAATTATCTACTTGAAGGAATGTATCGCTGTAGAATATTATTTTGCAGCTTGTTTTCCGCTAATAATAATGATTTTCCGATAATGACTGTGTACACATTAATGGATTCTTAATTATGAAATATTTTTGTACTATCGGAAAAGATTTGTTTATAGTAAGGAGTATACTCTAACACACATATTATAGGGCATTTCCGTTATGGCTTACTACATTGAAGCCACATCATTCAAGATTATGTAAAAAAATGAAAACGAAAACAGACATCTTCTGCTTTTAAGATAAATTTAATGAATTCCAAGTACAACACTGATACAATCCATGTATTATATTTAAAGTTAAAACCTACTAAAAGAGATATAAATACCATACGCGTGTATAAACGTTACAGGGTCGACCGTTTAAAGACAAGCCATTCACTTAGACAATAAAAGAAAATGAGAGTTATGCTTTCTTCGCTTGGTCAATTGTATATTAAATTTTTTGATACAAAGTAAACCATTCCTGATTCAATCTTGCAGCGAACTAAGTGTAGAAAGGCAAGGTAGTTAAGATTCAAATGATAGTTGAGATGAGTAACTTCCACACTTATTATTATTGCTCTTTAATAACTTCACAATTATAGTGGCCACAATATATGTTACTTTACAATAACTTTACAATTACAGTGGCCAAATGCAAAAAGTATGAAAATCGATGCTATCTGTAGCAGCTGTGAGTAATAAAGGTAACCCATAACCTCTATAAAAGATTTTGTTACCACCTGGTGAAAACGAGGTGCTTCGCATAATGTATGGCTCAAAAATGAAATTTGACGATCCACAAAATTCGTGATGTAATATTGAAGATCAATACACGGAAAAAATTTTATGCTAAAAATTACCCTGACTATCACGATAATCGTGGGACATCATGATATTTTAGTGCATATTATAGAACTACATTTCATATAATAATGTAATTATAGTGAAATATTCTGCAAATGACATTAAATTTTACAAAGTCGTATGGTAAATTTTGAGATATTTTAAAATAGGGTAGATGTACCGTTAGTGGCCACTGTACCGATTGTGGCCATTTTTATTATTTTATTCTTCAAATTATTTTTCTCTTACAACTGCATGTTCATTTTTCGAACAAATTAACATAAATTCACTGAATGACCTACTCCATGTTTTTTTCTTGTAATCAAATGTTTAGTTTTATTGCTTTAAATGTGATGGCCACAATCGGCCCTAAGGTGGCCAAAAACGGTGCGTCTACCCTATACCTAATTTAGTAAGATTTTTTACTCTATTAAATTAAAAAGTATATGTGAACTGTCGAAACGTCCGATGTTGGTGTGAAGTTTTATTATGCCCTATATTACTTTGCGTCGTTTGAGGTTTGTCTGTAAAAAAACATTATAGATAGTTACAATTTTTCTTCATAATCTCTGTAAATTTTACCGTACTGCAAGTAATAATAATCAATCAGCAATTAACTATCTTTGGCTATCTTCAGTCGAAGCAGCATGTCGACCGTATGCGATAACAGTTGCAAATTAATCTAGGCCATTACCACCAGTTGCGTGTAAGAGAAAATTTATTTGCTGTACTTTTTACTTTTTGTTATTTATTGGAAATTTTAATTGTAAATAAATAAATTTTACCATACTCTTTGTAAAAATTTATTTCCTATGATTTTTGCTTTTTATTAGATTTATAGGAAATTTTAATTTTAAACAGGTAAATTTTACCATACTCTGTACAAATTTATTTGCTGTATTTTTTACCATGCTGATTGGAAAATTTACTCGTAACAAACGAAAAATTACTATGGTAATATCAAAAAAATATCAATATGATAAGATGTCCCGAGGTTACAATTTTCACGGTAATTTTTATCGTGAATTTTGCAGGAATTTTTAGCATATAATTCTCTTCCCGTCGATGCACGGAATGCATGAATGCATGCAGCAGATTTAAAGGGGCGGAAGTCATTAGTATTGCCTTGAAATTCATTGAACTTGTGTCAATGCGATTAAGAGTGCGCTCTTATTACGAGTGAACGAGATTAATCAAGACAAACGAAAGAGCCGACGAATAATCGAAAACAAATATTTATTTATATTATAAGTCTTCATACTCGAATAATTTTACAACGAGAATAGAATTATTGGTATCTATAGTTCTACAGTAATGAAGTTATGTTGTGTTTCTGAGAAAATAAGATATGTAAAGCAAAAATATCAATCCGATTTTTGTTTTGAATAAGGGCATGCTATAAAATGAATCACGAATGATAAGCAACTAGTTTCGTAACATAAGACTTCATTTTTTAAACAGAAGATGCGTTATACAGTGAGCATCAATGATGCTGTGGAGTAGGGATGCAGGCCAATCGGTGCTTACCAGTGATCCCCACTCCACGGCATCATTGACTCTCACAGTACCACTCAATGAAATAAGACAATGAAGCAAAGTAAATGACATATCACTAATACTGGAATACTAAACAAGTTAGGTGCTAATCGTTAACCATTGTCAAATGTAGAACGTACTTCATAACTTTAATTTCAGTAAATCATTTGACAACTATGCTTCAAATCAGAGACCTGGAATGATGTGTGGTTTTGTTCTGATCTATTCCATTTAGAACAAAAACAAGCTATTCATTGTTTTCATGTGGAAGAACAGACCGAGATGTCCAGGAGTTTCATTTCGTTCCAGAACGGAAAAAGCGTCGTGAAGCTTCCGTTTCGTTCTAAGGATCATAACGAAAAGGCCGTGAGTTTCTTTTCGTTCTCGAATCGGAGGATATGCCGTTTCCTTACGTTATTTGGATGAATGAAACAAAATAGTAATAAGTTTTGTTCCGTTCTGGAACATAATATGATGCTGTTCAGGTTCGTACAGTTCCTGAATGGAACAACAAACAGCTGAATATCATTACATTCCGGAAGTATAAAAGCATTGGTAATAAAGTATCGTTCCGTTCTAGAATAGAACTGCCGTTGACTTTCGAGTCTTTCTCAAACGAAGCGGTAGATAGAGACAAATCTTCGTTCGATTATATTGAAACTTAATTTATTCAAGCCCTAAACAGAAATTTCAAAAGTATCAAGTTTTACATAACACTGCTGTCATACATAGTAGTAGGATTTGTAGATACTTCGTCATTGGTGACTCTCCACAACGCGCACTATTTTTGATTCTTAACTTCCTACTATCGAGTATATCATTACTTTGGCTCTGATTTACAAAATAGAAAAATATATGGGCAAATGATTTCTGTGAAATCGGATTGCATGGGGATATCTTACACTCAGTATTACAAATTGAATATTTCTTTGTCTTGCTCATCTGGCTGTAGTGAACATCTGGTAATTTTTTAGGTCATCCTATTTATAATCCTTTTGATACCACACGGCCATGAACAAACGTTCGTGAGTTCTTACAGTTTATGCATTGTAACGCCTTTCCTCAACTACCGAGGTAGCGAGATGTACGCAGAGTAGAACAGGGAAACGTCACTTTCGCCCTACTTGCCGGAATCCGAATGGAGTAGCTAAAGAAGAGGTACAAGGTACTCTAAGAAAGATAGCCGTTGGGCGCCAGACATCCGATGATGTCAAGAAAGAGGTACTCAATAAATCTAGCCACAAAGATAGCTGCAAGATGAGATAAAATCCACCACGAATCCAGGTAGCCGTCGCGGAAGTCCAACTAGCTCAACCTCTGAAAGATACTGGAGAGGGACAGGGTGTTATAGCGAAGCAGAAAGCGGGATGGTAACAACAAATTTAACAAATTTTGTTTCACCTGGCAATTCGTCCAAACAATAACAAGCAATTACAGAAAACAAATGCAGCGTGCAGGCACCAAGGTAGCAAAAGAGTAGCGCATCAAACAGATATTATGCTATGAGAGCATCGCAAAGCAATCCCACTATAATATATTAGCGCGAACAGGTAACAAATCCTCGACACAGGTAATATGCCCTATGAGAAAGCACGACAGATAGCTAAACCTTTCATAACCTACCAGTGTGGAAATACTATTATGAGAATTAACAAATTTAGAGAGACCGAGTGAGCCGAACAGAATAAAGGAGAAAAGCAAATGTTACACAGTACACTAAATATTAAAATACTCGATCTGATAAGGTACGCTAGTTTTTCGGGCTGTAATCCACGATAGTGGATTCAGAGGTAGGTGCTCGCCCGTGTAAAGTCGTTGGGACATCAGGTAGCCGCAATTAGGTCTTTTCACCACGAGAGGTAGCTTACAAATTAACGCACTTACAAAGAGAGAAAGAAAAGATTATTACAAGTTGCAACAAATCAATACCAAGTTACAAAAGATACACTGAGAATGCGCGGCTCTTCGCCGGGGCCGAAATCGAGGAGACCACCATAAGAAAGTTTACTACACCGAGAGGTAGCACAAAGAATAGATAATTACACACGGCAGCAAAGCTCTTCGTATGGTCGACTATTGGACGATAGACCACAGGTAAAGAAAGAGACAATAGGTAGCCCACTACGGAGGTAGCAGCGTTAAAGTAATCGTCCGAGAGATTCGCGACCAGTGTTAGAAGAAAGAAAGCTTACCTCAGAGATAGAGAAAAAGATAGCACTTAGAGACGCGACTGGAGTTACATCGAGATACAAAAGAAAAAGATAGGAAATGCGACTAGATAGCGATAGGCAAATTTCGCGTTCAGTGCAGAAGGAGGTCCCACAGGTAGCAGCTAGGATGCCTACCTCCCACTCGAGCCCTATTTCCCGTTCGGCAATTGGCAATTCACAGCTCACACCACATTCTACCAATCATCGGGATGTAGAAAAAGTCATTTCGCCGCAACATAAGAGAATGCGCGTCCGTAGATAGACACTAGGGCAATTGGCCAGTGCGCACCATCGGGAGGAGCCATAAAGGTAGCTTGCAGTGATAGTTGATTTCCCCGCGACGAGGCAGCATCCTGGAGTTCCACGGACCTGCTGTGACGTGCGTCGGTTCCGTCCTGTCGAGACGTTTTGCTTACGAAGCTCAACGGCCGTGGATACTCCGTAGACAGGGGCGATGAGGCAATTCGCCTCGCGGAGGTAGCTGACGAGGTGGCTGGACCCGCTCCAGACAGGGGAATAGTAGGTGGATTTCTTGTTGCTCGTTGACAGCCGGTTGTGTTATCGGTGGCGTTTCCAAAACCTGGGAAGGAACTCAAGCAGTCGGTAAAACGGTAGATTTTATCGTATTCCAACATCAGTAGAACTCCCGAAGGTAGCTGAGCATCAAGCTGGATCGTAGCTGGCAGATTCCCCTCCCGTAAGCAGTAGGCGGTGACGTCACGGTAGTGCGTACAGAGATACAATTCAAAAATATGGCTATCAGATATGAAATAAGGAATTCTAAGGTAGTCCCCCGAGCATTTGCCACTGGACACGGATTACTTTTTCACAATAGCAGGAAACTCTAACTAAAGACTGCGTGCTTTATAAGATCATGTTTTGGAATCGGAAATATGTCTCGGGAATATGGTTATTACGTAGGCCGTAGTGGCTAGCGAGGCCTTTAAATTTGATAATAGAAATTTAGAAGTAACCAAAAGAAAAGGAACGACCAGAGATAATGTGAATAAAAAATGAGTGAATTCCGAGCGGTAAGAATGCACTCAGTGGCGGGTTCGCTGCTCGTTTAAGGTGTTGAAACACGTCTTGCTATTCCAACATGGAGTGATATTGGCTGAAATATTATGAATGTATGCTTGAAATTGAATACGCGTTGAATACGTATGAACATTGTTGTTTACAATGACTGCTTCTTTTAGCAAATGGGAAATCCGGAAGCGAGATTTGAATGTTAAATTACAAAACCTGACTGTATTGTGAGGTTAAAGCGAGAAGAATTTTGTGAATGTAGCCTAGTACGCGCGTTACTTGATGGTGGAATATTACACCGGATCTAATACTTTAAGGGTTAGAGCCGCTAGCGACAGTATGTCTTACGATCTTTCATGCGTGAAACTTAAGCGATATCTGAGCACGCGTGCCATGACTTTGATAATTTAAATAGTCTTTTTTCTGCTGACGCTCTTAGTTGTTGCTATAGTCCCTTGGAATGTAGGCGGCTAACAGCTGGGTCGGTCGCACGGGCAATGCACTGAGTAACGTGCTGAGGTTGCAATTCCAGTGAGGCTACTGACTGAGCGGCTGTGAATGATATACTGTGTCGAAAATGATAAGAAATGCTCTACGTAACATTATTTTTAGACAGACCTTTACAAATCTGTAAAAATAAAATTCACCCTATTATGTAGTGATGCAAAGTATCGTGAACATTCTTTGCATTTCATTATTGTATTACTGAACAAACGACAAAGTAATAGACCATCAATCATTTTTGACACAGATAACATACCGAATTAGCCACTCAACGTAAATTAACTCATCAACTGTAAGTAAGTTTTAGTGAAGTAAGTTTGAGGTACATTTTGTTTCACAGTATAAATAAATTGAATTTTCTAAAAGAAATATAACATTTCAATCCTTCTTAAGGAATAACATTTATTAACTTTGCCTTTTGCTCCAGAAGGAAATAGAACAGAACGAGACTCATCATCATGTAATTTCGTACCGTGCATTTGATTCTCTTCTCATATATGTTCTGTTCTGTATTTTACTCCCATTTGGAATTCGTGTTTTAAAACGTAATGTCTGGGAACGATACTGAGGCTTTCTGTTTTAAAGATCGTTATAGAAGAACGAAACGAAATAAAATTATTTTTTGGATTATTTTAATATTTTTCCAGGTCTCAACGTTACTGATAATGGAACGAAGTTCTTCAGCTTTACGTTCAGGCTTAGAACGAAATGGAGCAGAGCGAAGTTATCAGCATGAAATTTCGTTTCATGCCTTTGGTTTTATATACACGGTTATTCAGGACTATTGCACCACCTGAAGATGGTTCTATCATGAGAGTTAATAGAAATAAAATGGACAGAACCATCTTCAGGTGCTGCAATAGTCCTGAATAACCGTGTACAGTCTTAATTATTCCAGTCTCAACCGTGTTTAGTCAAAATTTCTCATTGCCAATGCTTTTTTGCCAAAGATGATGTGTAGTAAATCAATGGAAATCAATGGAAAACCATTTATTACCTTTGGCAAAAGAGCATTGGTAATTGGGAAATTTTACTACAGGAGTCCCTAGCATGAAACACGTGTTCCCATCTGTCACTTTAAGCTATTTTACTCGTAGACCGACTATTCGCGGTTAAAGCGTCCTAGAGATGGCAGCAGTGGTAATCTTCTATGTAGGGTGACCTCGTGCATATACTAAGTCAATGAGTGCGAGTGAGATTAAATTCAATGCTGTCGCTGTAGATGCAAGAAAGATGAACGTTCCTTTGTTTGAGATGGCATATGTGTTTCAAGTTGAATTTAAGTATTCCAGAGAAATATCAGTATTTAGTAAAATAAAATGTCTGATTGCGTCCTCAATTACACAGATATTTGGAAATATATTGGGATTAAGAAAGAGGATATCACTACCACGTGCTGTTTACCAGCCATGTTTAGAAATTGGTCGCCCTACATAGAAATAGTTTGTCATTCGAACCCCGGATGTCAGCCACTTTGATTTCCATCGCGAATACGTTCTATTCTCATCTGTGTTAAGTTAGCTGTGCAACTTTGAGTCTCCGAACTTTTTTTAAAAATATTTTGGCGGTAATTAGTGGACTAATGAGAAAATTTGGTGATCAACTGTTTTTTTGGGAAAGCAAAAAGAAATTTGAATGTGATGTTGGCCCCACAATGTTTTATTCGTGACCATTTACTTTCTAAGGGAGCTTAATCGATGTGTAATTTTTTGGTGGTTACGAATAAACCAATTAAAATATTTTGTGGAGCATCATTTTGCTACAAAATAACAAAAACCGCACTTTCTCTGGCCTTGGCGTTGGCTGGGGGGGGGGGGGGCATCTACAGCGACAGCAGAAGTATAGTCATGGCTCACGGAGCTGCTGCACTACCTCCCACCACGCAGCCATGAAACGCGGAAATCCTTCATTCTGATTGGTGCATCTTAAATGCTTCCCGTTTAAAAACTATTGCGAATTTTGGAAAACGGATTGCGGGAGGATACTTAGGGTACCTCCACCCATCGCCCATTTTCCGAATGAAAAGTTTTTCTGGGACACCCTGTATATAATATATAAATACATCTGCATTTTGTTATTATCGTATAAAGAACCTATATATAAAATATAAACATCTATAGAAAAGAAGGGTTAAACGTATATTCAAGACAGAATAATTTATTATGTACTACAATTGAATACTTTAACTCATTAACGCCCAAATATGTCCTGCTAAAGATACTGTAAAGCTCAATGCGGTATCGAAGGTTTTTGGGATGCCTGATTACTAACCTGAAGTAAAAATTTGATTATTCAAAATGGCTGATCCAAAATGGCGGCTTGAAAAATCAAAACTTTTCCCGATTTGAATGAAAATTAGCACTCGGCGGTTTTTGTGATGCATGATTACGAATTTGATATAAACATTTAAAAATTCGAAATGTCTACAACAAGAATGGCTTTCGATGCTGGAATCAAGAGACCCGGTCGAGTCTCGCGCCAAGTACAGGCAACCGGCTGCTCAGGGCACGGCCCGCTGAGACTCTTTACTCGAGCCAACTCTTCTACCTGTGCTTGGAATCAGTTTATCTTATAAAGTGCTATATATGAGAAAAAATTATTAACACATTCATTATAGGAATCGAGGGTTCTGAATTAATTGCCACCAAAATCAAGGGCGTATTGAGAGGGCGAGCGAGATCATTTTATTTCAGTTCCGTCGTTGTCGTTGTCGTTGTCCTCGTCGTCGTCGTCGTCTTCGCACGTTCATTTACTTTTTGACACAACAGATGGCGCTGACTGCTTCGCCTTCTTTATTTTTTACACAACACAATCAAACGCATTTTGTCCGTCAAGGTTCCGTTCACACTGAATTTTCAGATAATATAAGCCTGCCTTCACAACAATATAAAATTATTAAGTCCTTAGCCCGCACGAAAAGTAGAACCACTATTCGAGTGCAGCATGTATGTGTGTGCTTCCACAAACATCCCCGTATTTTAGGTGTCGGACGTGGAGACTCAGGATGTCCATCCAGGTGTTCCTCTCCGTAGTTTCATGTGTCTAGGTAACGGACATGGATGTCCAGGGCGTCCAGGTGTTCCTCTCCATAGTTTCTTACATCTAGGTGCCGAGCGTAGAAGTCCAGGGTGTCTCGCTGTTCTTCTTCGTGGTTCCTTGTGTCTAACAATAAGTAATGGACGTGGAGTTCTAGGGTGTCTCGCTGTTCCTTTACGTAGTTTCTTTCATCTAGCGTGGCAAGCGAGTGAAGCGAGCACGTCCGACACAATAATTTTTTAATACCGTGACATGTAGATTTTTCAAAGATATTTCATACAAAATTGACCGCTCAGTATTCCGTGTTATTATGCTGCCCGCTAGTTTTTTCCGAACGAAAAGCATCGACAAACAACACAAGCCGCTCCTGAAACGTGAAATCCAAGCTCAATTTGGCCTCAAAATTAATTACGTAAATGGGCTTCGTTCTACTCGGTGGAGGTCTTTCGCAAGTGTATCCATTTGTATTGAAATATGTGATTACGTGTTAAAAAATCTGTTTTCCTATATCTCGAAGTACAATCCGATTTTACTTGATCTATTCCAGCTTCACCTTCCGCAGTAGAATTTTTCTTCCCAATAGAAGAATTATATATAATATCATCTGACTTAACATTTCTCAAAGATAATGTAGGACCATAATATGCTGTATACTAATGTTAATGAAGGTGGATATGATTATTACAAATTTTATACGAAAGTTTCCTAAAAATAGTGAAATACCGGGTAAAAACACCTCCGATGTAAAAAGAGGGCGCCAAGTGCATATCCGCTATATCGAACCATTTGATGATCTTTATCTTATCTTATTTAGCCATGTTCACTATTTGAAATGACATGGCTGGATGGCATTTTGAAATGCAATCTTACATGCATTTATTATTATATTACGTTCGTACATTTCTTTATATTGCTTAATTGTTTCTTCGCTTTATGTAATTATGGATTGATTATATATTACTTTCAGATGAATTGCACTTTGCATTGAAGTTTCAAATTCGGATATATCTTTATGCAGTTCTAAGGAAAAAGGGGCTTATATATTAAATTTAAATGCTTTTCATCACTTCCGGCAACGCAATATATTTTTCTAATGACCGACGTCACAATGTATTTACATTCAATATCTGTAACGATATATATATGCATTGTAACGAAGACACATTCATTTCGTATCAGATTTCGTGTGATTAGAATTCCTTTGACATAACCTGTTGCAGGTCAAAAACTTGTGATATCGTCCAAAAAACACTTTCGTGTAAAAACCTTCGCCAAGTACAGGATTGCTGTGAATTCCTCTCTTTAAAAAAGCAACTAATATTTCTATCTTACATTATTGTTTGACAAACAAAAAATATTGAAATCATATTATAATGCCAAGTACATAGGTCACTATATATCTGCTTATTATATGATTTGATACTAACTCATCATTTTAATTGTATTTGCAAAATTTCCTGTAACGTTTTCACTACTCTTTTATGTTATTACTGCTGCTTATATTTGATTATAATTTAATCGTCATTCAATAATTTATAAAAAGTTAAGTGATTCCTTATTGAGTACTACTTGGTGGGTCCGTGCCAAAAATTTCACAATACTGACTTTTCGCAAACTAATAGTATTCTAATTCTGAATTGCGAATAAGCATTGTGAGCACTGATAAGCGGTAGGTCCCCGTATTATTCATTTGTACTGATCTGCTTCAGTGTGAATGCGGCCTAAAGCAAATGTGAATGCTCTATTTTGAAAGTTGACGCTGGTTTGAGACGAAGATTGGCATAATAGACAAATTTATTTTAAGTACGGCACGGACCCGCCAAGTAGTATTCGATAAAGAATCACTTAACTTTTTAAAATTTATTGAATGACGATTAAATTAAAATCAAATATAAGCAGCAGTAATAACATAAAAGAGTAGTGAAAACGTTACAGGAAATTTTGCAAATACAATTAAAATGATGAGCTAGTGCCAAATCATATAATAAGCAGATATATAGTGCCCTATCAACTTGGCATTATAATATGATTTCAATACTTTTTGTATGTCAAAGAATAATGTAAGATATAAATATCAGTTTTTTTTTCATGAGGAGAATTCACAACAATCATATACTTGGCGAACTTTTTTACAAGGAAGTGTCTTTTTGGGCGATATAATATAATGTAATTATGTAGAAGTAAAAAGCATTCAATTTAATACAAGCATTACTACTATGGGGATTCTAAGCCAACTCTTGAACCCTCAAACCCTACCTAGGGATGTGAGATACCCCAGAGGTTAGTTTTCCGTGTGCCAATTGCTAAGCCTTAAATCGTATCAATTTGAATCCTACGGGAATTTCATTAATATTATTGAACTCTACATAAATTACTTGATCGTAACGCCTAATAGTTCCTAAATAAAGCTGTAATTTTTAAAATCTCGTTGTTTTATTTAACACTAGATCAGAGGAAAAAATCTGGGGTGTCATACACCCCTGGATAGTAATAGTGAGTTCTGAAATATGGGTAAGGCTTAATGGTTAAGTAATTCATGTTAATATGATATGTGCCAAAGCTTTATATTACATGTAAAGATCATTGTCATTTCAATACGAAAAACAATAGGAATAATGTCGTGTCGAGAATTATTCAAACTTTATGAAACTCTGCAGAGAAATACCGTAAATATTTCTGAACACTTTATCTTTCAGAGTTCAGCGATGAAATGACCAAGACACTTTTGTGGAACTTGACAGGGTAAAGTAGGTTATATTTCTGCTTTCTATCGAGCTCCGTCTGAACAATGAAGTCTTCTAAAGCCTTAAGGACCTTTGAAAGGACGTTGAGAGTCTTGAGGATGGAAACAATGCAAAGATACAAAGGAATGGCGTGTGCGAGTCAACAAGAAGGTGGCTGCACCAAAGAATGCAGTGACCCTAATCGGATAGAGTTTCTCATTCATTTGTATGTTCACTCCCTTTTCATTAATTCACTCATTTTACGTATTATTACAAAACTAAAAAAGAAACTAAATTCTAGTTTCTATTCCATCGATGACTTTTTTAATGAGAAATTTCTTCAATTTCATATGGACAAAGCATTACAGTGATATTTGCGAACATAGCCCTGCTTTTATTATACAAAGAAATAAGACACGGTGCGCTTCACGCTCGCCCTCATCTCGTATATGTAGGGTGTCCTAAAAGTACTTTCCTTCTGGAAAGTGGGTGATGGGTAGAAGTGCCCCGGGTACCCTCTCGCAATCCGTTTTCCAAATTTCGCAATAGTTTTTAAATGGGAAGCATTTAAGATGCACCTATCAGAATGAAGGATTT
>JARQST010000330.1:30863-42290 GCA_030142225.1 Pachycephus smyrnensis | reverse complement strand
GGATAAAGAATACCCGAGCAAAGAAACAGTCAGATTCAACAGTTAAATTTCGTTCTCGTTCCATATATCAGAATACACTACTACTCTCACGCAATAACACATATCATCTCACTCAGAAAGTGTCGTGGAGCCTCATTCCTATTTTATCCAATACTTCACCTACTCAACCAATTAACAAGTCAGATAGACAAAGCATTAACCATAGGAAATCCATACCTATAAAGTGTCCAAAGTTATCGAAATCATTACCAACTGAGATAAATTCTACCAGTCGCCTCACTCAAGATTATAGTAACACTATAGGAGCGACGGTCAACTGTGGCGATAAAACTGATAGAGAGAGGCCAGATTTAACACGTGGACGTACCGTTTAAAACCGGCAAGTCAAATCAACGAACCATCCTAACTACCTTTCTAAATTCATATCCAGGGAAAACTGGGTATTTCTTCAATTTACATAGTTCTAAATCGTTCCATGCAAATAGAGGTTTAAACATAGCAAAATCTATGACATTTCAAGGAGCGATCGTAACAGTAGTTTATGAGTAGTTAAGTACTAGAAGTTCTCAGCAGCTTTTTCCAGTAGTTCTTTTCGATGAGAGATAGTTCACGCATAACACGTGCTAACTCGGGATCGCTTAGTAATGTCGTATATATGATGTTATAGCTTTTATTCCTTCGTATTCTAAAGTCGTGCGCCATAAGGCTGTCGTAATCTGCATACTGTGATCCGACAATATACGCTTCGGTTTACCTATCTTCGGCATTTACTCGAATAGAATCTTCTTTAAAATAATATTCGTAGTGGCTTGTTTAATTGGATATAATTTGATTAGTTTTTAAAATACATCAAACATTACAAAAGTATGTGGAAACTATCCTTTGGTTACGGCAATGGTCTATACAAATTAACTGCGATTAACTCCCTTGGTTCATTGGTTTAAACTCACTGGTATTGGAACACATGGAAGTGTCTAATACATTCACCATCCAAAGAAAAAGATATGCGTGCGTGCGTGTGCGTATGTGCTGGCGACCGCACATGTATGTGTGTGTGTGAGCGCGCGCGCGCACGCAAAACTTTGAAGGTAAAATTTTAAACAAACCGCAAATAGATCGGGCTAAAATTTATAAGAGATATCAAGTTCCGGATGTAGTAGATGGAACAGTGATATATGCAGATGGACAGCGTTTCCAGTTTCAAAACGACATATGCGTAAGGTTCCAGAATCTGAGTGTTTTATGTGTTTATATAAATAGCTGGATGAACCGCTTAACCAACCAGATTGAAAACAGCCAGTTGCCTGTACTTGGCGCGCGACTCGACCGAGTCTCTTGATTTACAGGTAAAATCATGAGCTTTTATAGTCGGTCCACGAGTTCAATTCGTTTTTTGATAGTTCGCAAACAATGCAATCCTTAACAAATTTCACGTGGCTTTCCATAAAATCACGAAAACATATGTTAAAATAGAAGAATAAAATATATTTCGAAGCAAAACCATGCACATGCATACTTTGTAACAAAAATTATATGCAGAGTCACGTGTAGTTTGCTAGACATTTCACTGTTTTCAATCTATCAACAAACACATTGAACTCGTCCATCGATTAAAAATGGAATATTAACATTTGCAAATGTCGAATACTTCCAGTTCAAAAGTTTTGTAACCATAAAATTAATTTTATATAACGCAACCATCTTTTCCTCGCTTTTTCATGCAAGTGTTTGGTAGATAAAGTAGACGTTTTATCGACTGTCGAAGAAAATTAATGGTGGGGGGTACGCAGAGCAGCACTTTTAGCTCCTAGTACCTAAAAATCCCCGAATTTGTACTGCGCGCATGCGCAAATCTCACGTGTCCTAATTATTATTGTACGCCGGTATGCCGTGCAGTTTCAGTTGTGAAGCAGAGCTGCTCCGATCAGTTGTTACGTTATTAACAGAAAAATAATTATTACGGTTTTAAAAAAATGAGTGAACTTGAAAAACAAAGTAGTGAAGATCCTGATCTTAAAGAAGCTGCAAAAAGTACAAAAAACGATTTATTGCCATCGAAATCGAAAGAAATGTATGAATCCACATACGACACATTTATGAAATGGAAACAAAACCACAAAACAAAATTGACCTCTGAAACAATTTTACTAGCGTATTTCAATGAATCAAGCAAAAAATATAAACCATCAACACTATCGTCTATTTACTCTATGCTAAAAGCAACCTTGAAAATCAAAGAACAAATCGACATCAACAATTACCTTACATTGAAAGCATTCATGAAAAAACAGTCATCTGGATTCGCAAGTAAAAAGTCAAATGTACTTTCATCAGTAGAAGTCGGACAATTTTTGAAGGAGGCTCCGGATAACGAATATTTAGACACGAAAGTAATTTCTATAATGTATACTATTTATAATATTGATTTGCAATTTTTTCATATAATTAAATGTAACACGTATATTATAGGTTGTTCTCATTTTCGGAATCACTGGGGCTTGTCGCAGTAATGAATTAGTTAACATAAAACTCGAAGACATTACTAAACAAGGAAACATGCTGATCATTAATCTTCCAAACACCAAAACAAAGAAACCACGCAACTTCGTAATCACAGAAGAATTCACCGAAATAATACAGAAATATATAAACTTGCGTCCAAAAAATGCAACAACTAATCGATTCTTCTTAAACTTCCAAAAAGGAAAATGCACTTCACAAGTCATTGGGGTACATAAGTTATCAAATATGCCAAAGCAAATTGCGGTTTATCTAAAGTTAGATAACCCAGAAACCTACACAGGGTATGCCTTTCGCAGAACCTCTGTAACATTGCTTGCTGATGGCGGAGCAACCATAACAACCTTAAAACGTCATGGCGGGTGGAAATCAAACACTGTTGTAGAAGGTTATATCGAGGAATCCGTAGAAAACAAATCGAAAATTGATAGCATAATAAAATCGTCAATAAATTATGCCTCAACCGAACCTTCTGAATATAATACTGATGCTCCATCGCTGAAACGACCAAAAAGTGAAACTATTACCTCTGAAAAAACAATATCAAATGAACAAAATATTGATAAATCAAGCTCGAACGTCAAAAAATATCGTCAGAACAACAAAATATTGTATACAACAATTGTTCCTTTATCATAAATCAAAATTATAAGGCATAAAGTCAGAAATTCTCATTTCGATAATTTTCAAGCGTATTTTATTCTTTTTGATCAATATTTTCATAAAGCAATACATGGCGTATTTTTTTCCTTTCTAAATATTATTTTTATGAAGCAGTACATTATAATATTTAAAAAATGAATATGACTGTGATGTGCAATACATGATATGTTTGAAATGCAATACTAAGAAATTATAGTTCTTCTATTACTAAATATAATTATGTTTCGTTTGTTATCGGGGGGGTCTTCGCCCCCCAAACCCCCCACAAGGGGCTTTGCCCCTTGACCCCGCCAGGGCTTGCACCCCTGGACCCTGCTTTGCGGGCTTCGTCCGCGATAGTTTCTGTCTTTAGACGTTTGAGTTGCCCCTCGCCTATAAATGCCCATTCGTTTATACCAGGTTTTGCAAGAAAATGCTCGTAAAACATGGTTTTGTTATACAAAGTATCGTGTGTACCATGGAGGGTATGTCTTTTAACGCCTTGCATGATATTTTCAGTACTTGCCCTTCGCCGCGCGCGCTTCGCGCGCTCGGCTACGACTACATCGTACTGAAAACATCGTACTGAAAACATCGTGCTCGGCATTAAAATGCCCACTTTACCTCCGTGGTACACAATGTACTATTATACAACGCAAGCATGTTTTACGCGTTTTTTCATGCTTGTGTTCTGTTCCCAAAATTCGTACTCCGCGCAAGCGCATTCGCAGACAAATCTTAGACTACTCAACCTTTAGTCTAATCTCAATTTCATTTCAAAACCTTTGTATGTGCTCAGTGCTCCATAACCTGTGAAATAACAGTACTACTGTATCACACGTTTTCTATATAGCAAAGAAAATGAGTGAACTCGAGAAGAATAGTAGTGACGAATTAATTTTTTTTTAAATTCATTTCAAAACTTCTGTTACATGATAGTCGGAGGGCTTCGCCCCCCCCCCGAACACCCTCGCGGGGGCTTCGCCCCCTGCGCCCCAACCAGGACTTCGCCCTGGACCCGTCCCCCCTCACTTCCCCACATTTTCTAAATTATTTTAGTTATTTACTTTCAAATACGTTCTTTCATGAAAAAACTTGTAAACCATACTTTTGTTGCATAAAGTATTGTGTGTACCATGAAGGCAAGGTTTTTTTACGAAGAACGAGTTTGCCTCCTTGATATACAATGTACTATTTCTTGGAAACAACGAATACTTAAAATACGGCCTCATGGTTCAAGCGGTTGTACCTTAAGGCAAACTTGTTATTCCCGATATTTTAATTTGACGTCTTATATCTTTCCAATAAAATATTGTTGTAAATACTCTACAGTTTTATAATAACCTTCATGTCTAATTTTAATGTGTCAAGTTTCTATTAACACTTCTTGAGATTGGTTCGTTATTACTAGTCTATCACGTCCAGATATTTTATCTTTGATAAACAAGACTTCTTTATAGATTTGATAATCCGTTTGATTGTATCAAGTACTCGTCGATGTTAATTTATTATAGCTTTTCATAGTCTCTCGCGGCCCCTTTGGCGGCTCTCGATGCCCGTGTTTATGAAAAGTACTTCTACTAGGTATAATGATTAAGAGTATTTGAGCATTATTTATGTTGATGATTAAATATATATGTGTATCGGGAATTAGGATCTGAAGTTTAGAATATCCTGCTCAAAGTTATTTAGGAACAAGGAGATTTACGATACCAAAACTTAAAATTGATGGCCCGAACTATTTGAGCAAAAAGAACAATGAACAGAGTAGTCAAGAACAACGATCGGGTATATTTAAGCATCCGGAGTAAGGATATTTTTACACATGGCATAAAGATTTGGAGTACCAAGATATCGTCAGGATAATTTTGGTATAAGAACATCAGTCAAAATAATTAGGAATACTTAAATATTGGAAACGATAAGCAGAAGTATTTGATCATAGAAGATGACAATACTAAGTGTCGAGATGATTACAAGTATTTGGATATGAGACACGATGATTTGGAATACGTGACTATGAAGAAGGATGGTCCGGAATATTTTGATACAGAGAATAATTGTAAGAAATGGTGAGAACTATAGCGGTACCAGGAATGATGATCTAAAGGATTTTGGCTTTAGGGTATCCGAAATATTTGGGCAATTTGAACAAAATCATAGGTATTTAAACATTGAAAACAACGATTTGAAGCACAAACGGATAAAAGAGCAGAGTAATATTTACTAGACAGCCGAGTATTAGCGCGCCGCATTTGGGATACATAGACCTTTATAATGATGAAGCTCAAATGACAAGTAATCATTCCTAGACTACTCATAATGTATTGTTACGTGTCAGCCTTCCTGTTCATATGCATAGCCCACCTATACACATATACAGCCACTTATACTCATGGCCACACTATAAAATACTACAAAACACTACATATGTCACATTTACACCACCGTAACTATACTATCATATCATTTAATCAACCACATGTAATCAACCTTTTTGATTTTTGTTTTTTAATTTTCAATATCATATTTTATATTGTAATCCATATTTTACGAATTATATTACTTCCGTCATATAATTGGAAGATGTTATACCAAATCATTTTTTATGTTAATTCAACTTCATGAATCATGTTATTTCTTTATATGATTGGGAATTGTTACGACGAATCCATATTTTATATTGTTTTATATTATTTTATATTCACCGTTCATGCATTATGTTCCATAGGAATTTGTCATACCAAACCTTATTTTGTCTTTAATAAAAGATAAGCCTGAAACTTCTTGAGGCAGGTAACAGTCGCGAGGTTTCAGGTATAAAATTGGATGACCCAGGTATGCGACAACAGACAGATAATTGCTCTTCACTTTGATTCGTTAATTAATTAATAGAAGTGGAATTAGCAACCAATTAACTTCCAGAATAGGTAGATAGAATTCATTTATCTCGACCTTTCGGTCTTGAACTAGGACTTTGGTACATAGATTTTGTAATTACAATACATCTTAAACTACTTCTTTCCTTCTCTTCTCTAGTTGTTTAAGCCAACTTAACCCTTCCCCTTTTTCTCCCAGTATAAACATCATATTTGTATTTTCAATTCGTGTTCTTTCGCAGTCTCTTATTAGGTGTTGCATCGTCTCTTTTCCTTTGAGACAGATTCTACATAGTCTTTTCTCTTCTGTTCCCCAGTATCTGTTGTCCTTTTCTTCGTTGCCATATCTCCATCTCGTTATCAGTTTTTGATTTCCTTTGTTTCCTTGCTTCTCGAGGTACTTCGGTAGGTTTTCGTTTCTTACTATTTTATATTTTTGATTGTATCGGGATTCTCTAATTTGACCTATTTGAGTTTGCTTCTGTACGTCCGAGTCCGTCATCTTCAGTCTGTTAGCAATTGTCTTCCTCTCGTGCCGCTGCGTAGCCGCATCTGATTAGGTACTTTTCTCTATCTATTACCGTTCCCGTTTTCAGCCTCTCCCTTTCTTTTATGCATTCTTTCACTATATGTCTTTCTTCTGCCTGTCTCGCTTTTTCTTCGAATTTCATTGCTCTCTCTCCTGCAGTTATCCTTATTTTATCTCTCTTCGTCTCGTCCAGTACTATGTAACTTGGAGTGCATCTGTCTAAGCCTAGTGTCCATTTCAAATATTTTATCTGTATTCTTTCTAGTTCCGTTTGCTCTTTGTATCCCCAGACTTCTGCTCCGTACAAAATTATCCCCTTTACTAAATAGTCAAAGAGCATCAGCCGTCTCTTGAAGTTGTCCTTGAATCTTCTCTCCCCGATCCCCCAAACTTGTCCCACTACTATGTTTGCTTTCTTTTTCAGATTACTAATATGCGCGCCTTCTTTTCCGTTTGTTTGGAATATCCTGTGCAGAAAAAATCCAAGTTCCACTAGCTGAAAAAGTGGCGCGTTAACATCTCATCTATGGCGCGCTAGTAAAATCTTTGCTACCTAGCGCATCTATGGCGAAATCTTGGAGTTCTATGTTTTTTATAATCTAGTTTTTCATAAATAGTTCGATGTTGGCATTAGCTTGCAGAACTTAGAAAGCGCAAGTTCGACTATGGCACTAGTTTATTCATCGAAATGCACTGACGCGCCATAGAAATACACCCAGATAGCAACCTGCAGACAGGACCATAACTTCTTTTCCATAAAAATATGGCTAATTTTAGAAGAAAGTTTTTCAACGCGCTCGAACGCAGAAACGTCGAGAAAAAATTAAAGTTAAAGGTATTACCTTTATTTAAAAATACGTGTTTTTTTTATGATTGATGATTGATGACTGACGACAGAAAATATTTGTCCTAAGAAGAACTGTAATGAATATTGTGAATTTGTTACGAAAATTATGTAAATGTCTTGGGCAATTGTAAGATGACCATAATTTTACCACAGCTGACGAAACGCAATAGCGCACATAACTTGCAGTAGAACGCGTATTGGCCTGGGAACTATTTAAGAGATTTAATACTTTCGTCTTGATAATAAGAAGTAGATATTTAAAATTTGTTTAATATTTGTAATATTGTATTGATGACCGATTCCCCAAGGAACTTTGTACATAATACGAGTGAAGATTATACGTGGCGTCGTTGGCCGAGCGGGTTAAAGCGTAGTGTGTGCGATCTTGTAGGTAGGTTAAGTGTGTGTTAAGGGGGTCGGTGGATCGAATCCCGGTGCACGTGTGCGGTTTAAAATTTAAGTTGTGTAAAAAACGTTTTTCGGATGACAATGTGATTGTGCAATGTTAGTGGTGATGATTGAAAGATGTTAGGAAGAAAAGGTAGGTGGTGGTGTGTGTAAAACTAAACCATTAATTAAATTCAGAATATTATACTTTACATTTAAACATATTTTTATTCCAAATACATAATATAAATGAATGTAATACCTCTATACATTTTTTAAATTTGAAATTACCATGCTTTGTTTAATTTTAAAGAAAAACAAAAACATCCATTAAATTTAAAAAAATTCATTTTCAATAAAATAACAGCTTATAATATAACAGAATTTATCGTGGCACATTCTAGCAAATATTCCTAGCGGCTCGAAAAACGCGAAAGTCTAGCGTAATTATAGAAACAGCGTGATACTTTCGGATGGCCCATCCCAGTTTTCCATCAATGGCCTATTAAAAAATCATGTACTTTTTGTAAGCGCCATTGATGCGCCGACGAACATTTTCTGCACAGGATATATCCCAGGTATTTCATTTCTTTCACCTCCTCTATTTCCTTTCCCTTCCACATCCAATATCGTTTCTTTTTTCTTCCTCCTTTCTGGAGAACACATCACTTTTGATTTTTCTGCATTTAGAGTTAGCTCCTTTTTCTCCAGGTATTTTTCGAAGCTCCTTAACATGCCCTTCATTTCTTCCTCTTCCTTTGCTAACAACTTCCAGAATAGGCGATGGAAGGGTTAAGAAATAGAAGTATTAAATAGGGTTACAGGGACTTGCTCGCTCTCATTTTTCCTCGTTTTTTTTCGCACTCGTTGTTTGGCTCTTTTCGACTGATTGCCTTCGCTCTTGGTGTGTCATCTTTTCATGGTTTCACCACTTGGAGTGTTGCATTTGTAAGCTTCATGCAGAGTTAGCTCTCTGCCATTGAAACTTACAAATCATGATCAAATCCAGTATTTCATTATTCGAGTATTCAAATCAGTTCCTAACAGTGAACCCAGGTCGAAAGCATACTTGGTAATTCTGTTCTTCGAGTTGTGTGAACCATCATCGCCAACTATTATTTCATCAACCCCTATCACAAAATCATCAGGGCTAAGGGTCCTGACGTTCACCATCACGGTATCAACACTGCACCATCAACATAATCCTTACGGATGAACAATTTACTAAAATACTATTGGAATATACAGGAGTAAGCCTATGAATTAAATGGCAAACAATCAGGTGCATACTACAGTTCATTCATATCCAGAATACTTAGCCTACATAAAACGGTAAAAGAATACCCGAGCAAAGAAACAGTCAGATTTAACAGTTAAATTTCGTTCTCGTTCCATAAATCAAAATGCAGTAATAATCTCACGCAATAACACACATCATCTCACTCAGAAAGTATCATGAAACCTCACTCCTTTTTCTTCCGATTCTTCACCTACTCGACCAATTAATAAGTCACATAGACAAAGCGTTAACCATAGGAAATCCATACCTATAGAGTGTCTAAAATTACCGAAATCGTTACCAATTGAGATAGCTCCTACCGGTCAGCCCACTAGTGATGATAGGAATTCCATAGAAGCGACGGCCTTCGGCGGGCTCGTTTGATCGTTCTATTATTTTTAGGTTGAGATTGGGCACAACCGAAGCGGATGTTAATAAAGCTAATTAGATTTCGAACATAAAATTTGTATCACAATTAAAGGCTTCTTTTAGGCTATATCAGTGCCCCGATTTAAACTTTACGGCTCCACCCCGCTAACGGGAATCAGTGGCGGTACAAACGTCAGTAAAAGTTAGAACCGCCACACTCAAAATATAAAAAAGGGGTTGAAAATGATGCTGACTTTTTCACTAAATTTAAAGGATCGTTAAAGGCTCTCAAAGTATGCTACAATCAATTAAAAATATTTACTTGAAACATCGGAAATATACTTTTAACCGTACATCCACAAGAGAGAAATACGAGAACAATTAAGAAATCCTGAATTTTTTAACGGGAATCTTGCAATAATCTTAGACTTCTAAGTTATACAAATTCGTAGTTTCAAGCGCACCCCTTTGTACTCAAAAACCACCCCCTCCAATTACCTACACGAGGAAAGTATGTAATAGCAGTTAGGGTAGAAGTGGTACATGTAACTGTATGAACTGTGTGAAACTAGGTACACGGTGAGCGTGTGAGGACAGAAATCACAAAATCGGGCCCCTCGACCAACCCAACTTCCGCATACGAATCTTCAGTTTCTACCAATCACAGTCCTTGTATATGCGACATGATTGGTAGGAACTGAAGATTCGTACGCCAAAATGGCTCGCACGAACTTCCGAGTCGGGTCCCTGGGACACTAATCTCATGTGGTGCTTTAAAATTATGGCACATTGCAGTTATAAAATTGTTTTTCCATCGGTTGTTTCAAAAACTTTTCGATAGACTACTGGCTCATTCTAACAGAAAGTTTTCCAACGGTCCATTGGCCTAATTTACACCGTATACATTCATACGCATATTGAAACATTATGTTCATATCAAATAGTTGGAAAATTACGACATAGACAGGTATTTGATACGAATATAAAGCTTTATGACGCATATCAACTGACGATTTTAGTCCACTACAAATTTATAAAGCCTATTCAATTGAAGAGTTGAGTTAAGTTGGCAAGGAACACCGAGACACTCTGGACTTTCACATCCGACACCCAGACACAGGAAACTACGGAGAGGAACACCTGGATGCCCTGGACTTCCACATCTGACACCTTGACGCAAGAAACTACGTAGAGGAACAGCGAGACCCCCTGGACTTCCACGTCCGACACCTAAAATACGGGGAACTACGTCTACAGACAGGGGACAACACACGCACATACACATATGCACGCGCGGTGCACCAAATGTCGATTCTGTGCGTGTGCGTGCGGGCTAAAGGCTAATAATTCTATACTGTTATGAAGGCGGTCTTATGCTAGCTGAAAATTCGGTGTGAACGGTAGCTAGACGGACAAAATGCATTTGATTTTGTTGTGTACATGAGCAGAGCGAAAACCGACCGAAATGAAACTGAGCAGTTGAAAATTTCTTTTACAGATATCTCATGAACGAGTGGATCGATTTACTTGATCTTTGGCTTGAATCAAAGAAATTTGTTCCTAGAATAGAAATAATGCGTTGGATTTTGCTAAACGTGCACTAATTTTGAGAAAGCAACTTTTCTTTTTTGAAATCATCGCTCCAACGAGTGTACTGCTGTATATTAACTCTGGTCGTCTCGCCGCCGCTACGCTATACGTACTTGTTATACTGTACCGAGTCTCTTGATACATATTGTGACGTGGTGGTTTGCACCCGTCGGGTCCTCGGCGGGAAATACGCCTAAATCGCGAGAATGGCGTAGGGCGATCGAGTCCAGGCAGGATCCACCGACCACAAGGGCCTTACTTAATTTATATGAATTTGATTACTGAATCTTTTGTTCTTTGATTTTGTATGTACTCTGCCGGTATTTTGAGACCGCGCGCTCGCTTGCCGGGATCCCGGTAGCGCGAGCGAGGAGGAAGAGCCAGC
>JARQST010000330.1:14018-28599 GCA_030142225.1 Pachycephus smyrnensis | reverse complement strand
ATTTTTTTGTCACGTACGTGGCAATCTGTTTATTTAAATCATGAGTATAAACGTTTACAAGGACTGAAATTCGATGAAGTTGTACTTCCCACCGACATAACGCATACAAAGCCGATTCTCAGCGGCAAGCACCACCATCTGTTGGAAAGAAATCCTCATCGTCCGTCAGAGCCCTCGAGATCCTTGCTGGCAGGAATGCTGAGAAGCTATTTTCTACGTCAACGATGTGTCTGGCTCCAAATTTCGTTTGAATTTTCATTATGCGGGTTATCTTCTATTCTTTTTCGACCTCAAGTTCTGATAACTTTTTCGTTGGCAGGAAACCCTCCAGATGAGCCACTTTGTTAATTTTTGAGAGGTCCATTTTTGCACAGGTTGAATTAAATCTTCTCAAATTTATTCTCACTTTCAGTTCACGCTGTTTTTCCAAACTCGACGACGACGAGGAATTGTGACAGTGAACTAATGAAGGAGCACCAAGCTCTTCCTTATATAGGGCACTTTTCTTAAGAGTGTGAGGGAATTTTAATTAATATTAAATAAACAATTCGTGGATCCACATTTCGGCAATGTTCAAAGGTTTGCTAAATTCTTTAACATCAAAGATCCGCCGTCTCGATGCGCAATTCCTCTCGAATAAATGGTGCACAAATTCTCGGAAGTAATTTTTTCGGTAATGTACAAAGGGTCATTCGACACCTCTTTTGAAATCTACCGTCTCTCAAAGGTCAATGTATCGTAGCGAAAAGATAGAGGAGGAGGAGGAGGAGGAACAGGGGGGCTATGATGATGAAATGTCATCTAACTTCTTCGGTGGCGTACAAAGGGTCATTCGTCATCTCCACCGTCACCACACGCTAGTCTGCGGGGCGTGTGAAGGGAAAGGGGGGCTACTGCGGAATTGCAAGTGCGAAATTCGGCAACGTACAAAGGGTCGCCGGCCATCTCTTTTGAAATCCACCGCCTCCACGTGCAAGGTCAATGTATCGTGGATGGGGGCTGAGGGGGGTTGCAATAGAAGGTTCTAGAAATTACTGAATTGCGTCTGACGTAAAATTTCTGAAATCTAACGTAAAATTTCTGAAATCTAACGTAAAATTTCTGAAATCTAATGTAAAATTTCTGAAATCTGCCGTAAAACTCCTGAAATCTAACGTAAAACTGGGGACCCCTTCCGATGACGTCAAGCCGAGGGGTCAGCGACGCCGCCGTGTGCTAGCGTGCGCGCGCACCTTCTTATCCTCTCTCTCTCTCTCTCTCTCTCTCTCTCTATCTCACTCAATCACTCGCTCAAGAGGTGTCGGTAAGCAGGAATCTTTGAAAGAAAAAAAGAGAGCCCTCACCCCGAAGCTGTCGGTAAGTAGGAATCTTTAAAAAATCAAAAGGGGCCCTTTGCCCCAGAGCTGTCGGTAAGCAGAAATCTTTAAAAAAAAGGGGGCCAACCGTGCTAAGTTAGCACGGACGCGAACTTTCTTACACTCTGGAGGTGCCGGTAAGTGTCGGTTACAGGAATCCTGGTCCAGAACTCTCCTTGCTATACCACTTCTTCATTTTCCCATTCATTATCGCCAACTGTGTGGGCCTCATGTACAACCATAGCTCTTTCAAATTCCAACGATTCAATATTGTGTGCGTCGATTAAGAAACCCCCAACAGCATCTTGAAGTATGTTTTCTATGGTGTTCGCTAACTCCCTTTCAGCATCATTAATTGAAGTTTCTTGCGGTGGCAAGGCACTGAATGTAGCAAGTAGAATGTTAAGCACGTTTATCGGATTAACAAGCACCATGGTATGACAAGATGACTGACAAGTGTTGTACTAATAAATCTGGTCGCACCAACCTCTATTTATTCAAAAAATACGATACGCCGTATCGCCCGTAATCGGATACTGAATGAATCAAACTTGTGGGTATGCTAATAAACATGTGTACGCTGTTTTGCCTGAAGATTATTTTCATCTCTTGTAACACCTATTGTCCCCTTTATGTTATTATAATTTCATATTCCATACTATCTATCATTGTCTGCAGATACGAACAAATGAGACCAGCTTTCCTTTTATCATGCATTCGAAAAATATTGGTATGTGATCCAATTGGTTGGGTACAGTATGACGAATTCCCCACTACTTTCAGCAAAAAGCGATGTAAAAAGATGTTTTATCATACATATTTGGATTTGGAATGCGATTCTGCACATTTTAAGTTCTTACAAAGATGCTTGAATTCCCAAAAATCAGCATGGTGGGGGTAATTATCTAATTAAGAAACAATGCTAACAAATTTTTGGTCACGTCATCTGAAAATACGTTCGAAAATATACAACTTTCGTATGAAACATTTTTTTGTATTTCGCTTAGTTTCCGCGGTAATCGGTCTGATAGTAAAGTCGTCTTGCACCTATATAGGGATATTTCATCCCCTAGATCCGAAAACGGGTCGCTAATTTTGTGCGCATAGTTCATGCCTCGAAGCACACTTCTCACCTACAAAGTTTCATCGAAATCGAAGAGGGGCCACCTCGGGTACTTTCCTTGTCAGAGTTTTTAGAAACGCTCGATGTACTCCCCGCAGCACTCCTCGGTTTTTTCCTCTTCGTCGTTCTTCGGACTTTCGTAACACCTCTTCTCCGCTGTCCCCTCTTAATACTTCTTGAAGCGTCTCTCTAAAATCCTCCTCGCTGGATGAGCTTGGCGCCGTTGCGATAAGTGCTGGTGTGACTGTCACGCGCTGTTCAGCCCCATTGGCGCCATGTAGGATCTGGAGGGTTCAGATTTCAGCGTCGAGAGTGGCAAGACATCGGGTGATTTGAAAAAGAACAGTTCTCGCACTCGCTAATACAAAGCACTCATCGATAGTTTGGAAAACTGAACGTTACCGTAGAGAATATTCAAAGCGCATTCGTATATACAATTGACGAGGCGCGGGTCGGCTGTGCGTAACAGAGCGTTACGCTGTTTGCTATCAAGGTGGCAGATAGCTCGTAACACAGCCGCGTGCTTACGGCCTATGGAACCGTGTGCGTTCAGTATCATTACAGGCGAACGACTGGTACGTTTCGATCGTCGTATCTATTCTTTATATTTTTTCGCGGTAGTGTACGTACACATAGTGAAACGGGTCTGAAGGAAACATATATGTGCGAAACCGATAATTATTGGGTGTCGATTGTTTCAAATGAACCAACAATTATCGGGTGTCGATTGTTTCGAGCCTTATCACGACATCGTAAAACGGTGTACGACGTATCGCATCGAAACGTAAAACAACTGTCCCCGCAGTCTCCTTACGTACGAAAGAACGTATCCAATCAAAATTAATTACCGAGCTGACAGAATAATTCAGTGTAATACCTTTTACCGAGCGATGGCGTGTAATCATTATTGCTGTAGCGCCCACCCGACACGTATATGAGGCATTATTTCTGAACTGTCCCAATTTTTAATGTCACGTCTTTCAATCATCTTGAAATTTTCAGGATTTGTTGGCCTACTAGATATTAGTTAATTTACAAATTTATAGATTTCTATTACCATCCATTTCCAAATTGCAGAGGGTGGAAATTTCAATCCTAATGCCCCTACTGCTATTTTCAAACGACCATAAGTTCCTCTTCACAAATGCGAATTGAATTTTTTATGATTGATTTCGAAAGGGCTTTTCACGCCCTTTCATCCTATTAAATATATTTTTAACACTTTTTAATTTTTATAAACAAATTACTAAGTAAAATGTTTATTTCACTATTTTTGCCCTTCGGGTATCTTTGATTTTTTTTAAGTAGCTTCAAACGAATGCTTAACTTTTTTACAATAAAAGCCTATAGGGAGAAAATGGAAATCCTTATATTATCCGAGATATACGGCTCGAACGAATCGAAGCTGTCGCTCGTGCGTTCGGGCAGGCTGCGACGTACTTGTATTGTAAATATGGTAGCCTGATTCGCCATGTTCAGCTTCTGATTTTGACTACTAGATGGACAGAATAATTCTCTCTCACACAAAAGATACCACGCTAATACTTTATGAAACTGGTCAAGACAACCTCGTTACTCGATAATAGGTTTCTGTAGTACAAGTCTATACCAGTCTGTGTTATTGAATATTTTATTTTCTAAATACCTAAAATATACGTCTTATAATCAATTTTATTATTTTATTTTAGATTATAAATTTTTTTGTCTTTATCAATCGCTGTTTCCATAGCGAAGTAAGGTTCCTAAGGTTCAATATGTCATCAATACAAAGTTTTCGCAGCGTATGTGGAAATCCTTTTCGTAAGAAAAATCATGGAAAGGGAACTGCTTTGAGACCTCTGACGGTAAACCAGCAATTAGCATTTCGTGACTTGCCGAAAGATGTAAGAATATGTTGTTCTTCTACAGCAGATTTTAAGAAATTTAATTTACAGGTATCTTCAAATGAGTCCAGAGTTGTAGAGGAAAATGTGTCTGAAGATACTGATAGTGAAGTAGAGGAAAAAATGGAAGAGGATCCATGTTTTTTCCTGCCGAAAGAAAAAAAAAAAATGCACTAATGAAAAACACTTAGTGGGTCTCGAAGTTTTTGATAAAATAAAAGATAAATTTAAGCAGGAGAGTACTACATCTTCAGAAAAGATTTCTTTATTTACGCTTGCGCGGAAGTCCTATAGTCGTAGGTAAGTCATGAAAGAATTTGGTGCATGTAAACGTCAAGTTAGAAAAGTAAAAGAATTAGTAACCAAAAGTGGAATACTAACTTTACCTGCAGCTAAACGAGGACAAAAGGTGGCAAAAGAAACTGAAGTTTTGGCAAGAAACTGCTATGAAGATCATGAAAATAGTCGACTGATTCCAGGCAAGAATGATTTCTTATCAGTCAAACAGCCGGATGGTACTCGTGAGCAAGTACAAAAGAGATTAATTTTATGTAATCTTTCGGAATTATAAGGAAGATTTGTTACTCAACACAAGAATGTGAAGATCGGATTCTCAAAATTCGCGCAGATGAGACCACGGCACTGCGTTTTAGCTGGAGCAAGTGGAACTCACAATGTTTGCGTCTGCGTTTACCATGAAAGTGTTAAATTAATGTTAGATGCAATTAACATTAAACATGTAACTAAAGGCGCCAGCAAACAATTGTTAGATTATCACGACTGCTTGAAAAAAATCATGTGCAGTGAACCATTTGATGCTTGTCATTTTAACGAATGCGAATCTTGTCCTGGTGTAGAAAATCTAAAAAAGTACTTAATTGATCTATTAGACGCGAATGATTTCGACACAGTGACGTATCAAGTTTGGCAGCAAACAGATAGAAGCATGTTAAACACCGAGGTGGCTGACACTGATGATTTCGTGGAAGAACTCTGCAATAAACTTAAGAATCTGAAACCTCGCACATTTTCGGCAAAACAAGGATTGTTTTTAAAGCACCTTAAAACCATTTTGGTGGAAAGAGAGTTTTTAATTCTGTTAGATTTTGCCGAAAATTATGCTTTTATTATTCAAAATGCTGCACAAGCTTTTCACTGGAATAATAATCAGGCGACCATATTTACAGTGGTTATTTATTACAATGTAGGAAACGAATTAAAGCATTTAAGCATGGCTATTATTTCCGACTGTTTAAACCATGATACTGTTGCTGTGTATCTGTATCAGAAACTCATCCAATACCTCAAAGAAAACTTCAGCATTATTAATAAGATGTATTATGTAACAGATGGAGCTGGACAGCACTTTAAAAACAAGTATTTCTTCAGCAATCTTTTACATCACAAAAATAATTTTCGAATTTCTACAGAATCGCATTTCCAAGCAACTGCACATGGAAAAGGTCCAGGCGACGGAATCGGTGGGAACTTAAAAAGACTTGCGGCAAAAGCTAGTTTACAGCGCTCGGCCCAAAATCGAATTCTAACTGCGCAGGATTTATTTGAATGTGCTAAGAAAAATCTGAAGGAAACAGTCATTCTTTTCAGTTCGAAAGAAGCTCATACAGAAATGACAAAAGAATTAGAAACTAGATTCAGCGAAACAGTTACGATTCCCGGCACTCAGAAGTACCACGTCTTCATTCCAAACGAAAACGGACAATTGCAACTTAAGAAATATTCATTTGCAATAAAATATGATCTGTTTCCCAAGTTTATCAAAAAGCCAAACGTTTAAAACAACAAGAGAAACGAGAAAAAGAGGCGAATAACGTAGATTATGAGGATCTCTGTATTGTCTGACGTGATTTTTTGATTCGCGGTCACAAAAGACTCCGGCTATCGGTTTCGGATAACGTTCACGCTTTGCTAGTCTCCTGAGTCGTCATCCTGCTTAGAAGTTATACCCGCCAGAGCGCACGAACGACAGCTTCATTTCGTTCGAGCCGTATATCTCGGATAATATAAGGATTTCCATTTTCTCCCTATAGGTTTTTATTGTAAAAAAGTTAAGCAAACACTCTATCTTCGGGATTGTCGTAAAGATGGGACTCTTGTAACGTAGACGCAGCGCAAGAACGACACAGAGCAAAGAACAGCTTACCATGCATACGCGCTGGTAAAACGGGATGATATAGATCTCATGGTGGTAATACCGTATATTTAATAAGACCTTCTACTTTATCGATGTTATCGCAATCTCCCGTTAATTCACGACACTTGTCACCAACATACACTTTCGGATGACCTACAGGGAATTTCCCCGTTTTCGATATGAATAGATAAAGAGAGCATACATCCGCATAATGTATTCTCTCCGTCCCTTCAACCTCGTAAGAACTGACGGTGTTCCCTGTACGACCACCGAAGAAAGCATCGCGTTGTTCAAGTGGCTCCTGCCACAACAGCGGGTCGTTGTTTAGATTAGCGTATAACTCAGATTGCTCCGGGTCGTTTAACGAACGATCGAATTCACACTCCCAAATCTTCGTCAGTTCCTAACCGAAGAAGCGGATCTTAGCGTTTATTGCCTGCGTTCTTTCGAACCGCTCATCCATCGATCCGCCTGTGTGTAATCGGGTGTTCCTGTTTATACGGTAGCATCGCGGACAACCATGCCAGAAACACCCTTGAAATTGAAACACGCGACGTATACTGGTAACGATATCGTGGTGATATCCGTCAACAACTGTGCCTTCCGGCAAGCGATATTCCCGCGTGTGCCCGGCATGAACAATGGTACACCCTAAGCGCCGATCCATCGCGAGGTGTGTGGAAATAATTATGGCTGTCTATGAAAGTTACGCGACCCGTCTTCATCATAATGATACTCGTACCGTTAAATATCAGCGATGGAGGTTTTATACTTTTTCTTTTCTGCTTCATGAGACACCTCAGTATAAACTGCACGTCAAAACCCTTCGTGTTACGGACTATACATATAACACGTTGAAATGATTTTCTTTTTGGGTCGCACACGAGCTCGACAAACTGTTTTACAGGATCCTGTTCAAAAATATATTCATGCACACCACAGGAGGAGCATATTTTCGTGAGATCCGTATCGTTAATACAACTGATGCAAACTTGTTGAACAACGCATAAGTTTGGAGTGTGAATTCGTACCGTGTCATCACCAGGCATTTTGTTTATCTGCTGCGTTTCAAAATCATAAAAAAGAAATAGAATATTATTTTTGTGGGTCGAATTCTTAACCGGTCGCACGTAACACTGGTGCTCTGTGTCGCACATAGTTTTACAGACTTTGCAATACTGTTTATTACAAGAATGTTTATCCAACATTCTTCGAAAAGATCTAAGACAGTGTGGGCAATTACGCACAGCTTGATATACAGTCTTTTCTTTTCTTTTTTTTAGTGCTAAATAATGTATTTGTATGATTATCGAAGCACGCTTGGCTGAGAAAATACCTATGACAGTCGAGACATTTAACGTTGGGGAGACCTGTATCGCAGAGCGGTTGTCCTAAACACCTCGCACACTTTTGAGAACATTTATGCTCTGTCACATACGTATAGGTCTGGTTGCATGGTATGCAAAAACCGCGACTCCCGACCGCGCTCCGTAAATTTAGAATCAGCCGATAATGTTTCAGGCTATTATGTTACAAAATACGGAGCGCCTGCCACGGTTCTTTTTCTAAGCCATATACACTATCAATGAGTTGCGCGCCGTCGTACAAAAGTTTCTCACCGGTTCCATATATTTTTATACCCTAGTAGAAATTGTGTGTGGGCCCTAACCGGATACAAGCTAGTTTTCTCTACTTCTATCCAGGCGCTTACTAGGAAGACTACTTAACGCCTGACCAGAAACGTAACGCATGCCCCATCTAGCCACTAGTTATATCAAACTGTTTAGGTCATGAACAATTTTCCATGCCAGTGCCTGACTAACGATCTGGGTATATACGATTCACACAAAAAGTTATTTAGACTGTTTTGATATTCATTAAAATATATCAAATATGTAATTGACATAATGGCAAAATTGCATGATTAAAATAACAGTTAAAACAGTAGGTATGTGCGTTTACTATTTGTGCTGCCGTGAGCGGGATTTGAACCTACGATTGTCGGGATACTCAAAGTGAGGAGGGTGACACGTTACCCACTGAGCCATCATCTCAATTTGTATATGTTACTTTACTTAGAAGTTATAATTAACACCATTTGTGTGGGTGCATGTGCGTTTGTGCCTGTGTGTGAGAACCGTAAGTTTTGCAGAATTTCTCTCAAAATACAATTCTTATATTGCATATAAGCCTTAATCAATATACGACAGGTCAAATGTTACAAACATAATTTTGCAGAGTATTTGCAAACGTATTTATTAAGATTTAGAACAAAATCTTGATTTTTCAATAATTATACCAAATGCTTAATTAAAACGTTTTATATATTATATTAAAAAAGTTTATGCCTGATTGTTGATTAGTACCACTGGATCGTGCGTTTCCCAAGCACGAGCTCAATCGTTACGTTTAAGCATTGATATTTACCAGTTTGGCAAATGTGTTTGATGGGACCGAATGTTTTTACAGTCCATTATACTCACAGCATATAAACACACGAATTCTGTCCTAGACATTGATGAGGTCCTATCAAGAAATTGTCACTATAACAAGAAACTGTCTGAACTCAATTTAAGTTTTTATCTTGGGGTACTGGCAAGCGCCTAGTTCGGGCCCCGATAAGCTTCCATAGCAGGGAAAGAGCGAATCATGATGTAGTTTAGTAGTTCGGCGTAGTGGTGCACGCCACGCTGGGTACTAGCTAGGTTTCCATTATTGGGGATGCCAAGTCTCAGCCTGACTGGGGCCTTTTCGTTATTAGGGAAACGACTAGGAAATTTGTAGTAGGGTACTCATACACAACAATGACTATTCCTTTTTGAGCAAAGTATCTTTGAAATTTATCAATTTCCGGAATACCGCATCCTTCAAAGGGTATATCCACACAAGCATTTCTCACAAGTTCAAGAACAAGCTGTCTTTCTAATCTGCCTCCTTGATTCTGCACGAAATCCCGTACGCACCTCTCTACGTTTTGCATACACCATGGCTGCAGCGAACGACCTGGGTAGGCATAGGTTATCGGTGTTCGCGATAGTCAGTATGGATCTCTTTTTCACAAACTCGTGTGACAGCTTTACACGACCAGCACCCAACGGTGCTTCAACTATACATGATGAAATAACAAAAGACCTATTTAGCTGGAAGGTGCTCGCGCTTTGTGTGACAGCTGATATTATACCCCACATATCGCTTTCGAGAAAATCATGAGCAGGACTGTATGACAATCATGCGACACCGTGCACAAAACTATCTGAATTAATTGTCAAACCTATATAATCGTGCGGGGTGCATGAACTTGTGAGATACGTGTGTATGTCTCTGACAGCTCCTTGTAACCAAGACACCACGCTCGTATCTTGATTCTCGGGTGATTGTCGGATAGTCATTCTTATTTCACGCAAGTCTAAGCGAAACCGTTTTGTGCGACACGTCGTTTCGGATTCTACGATAAACCTACAACTTGGTGGTAATGGGTTATTATCGGTGTCTTCTCCTTTTTCTTTGACATCGTCGTCCTCATTTGGCTGAATAACACGATCACAACCAACTTGGCAGCACATTTCGTCATCCGCACCACCTAGTGTTTGAAAATTTTTTTTATTCCGATTATCAGAGAGAGTAATGAGTATACTAACTTCTTATTCCTCGCGAGGGTTAATCCCCGATCCCATGTACGAGAATAACGCGTCTAATTCAATTCCATCACCCCCTACGTTATAAGAGTTAGTAGACACCGAGCAAAAAAAAGACAGATTGTTAATAGAGAACACTAATATATATGTGGGCATAGGCGGGGATGGCGCTACGCTCGTTGACCATTTTCGAGATGACCGCGGAAGCCGGCAAGACAACAAGAAGGGGCCGGATTGGACTGACGATCAGAGGAGGGGGACAGCGCCCTGGACGGACCTACGCCGAGGGACCGGCAACTGAAGGGCAGTTGATAAGAAGCTACGACCGAGCGCACGTGTAAATCGAATGATGAAAGTAAATAAAGAAAACCGTTTTGCGACCAACTTTGTGCCACCCATTGGTAAAAATGGATCTCCCGAGCCCCCAGAGCGACTCCTCGCGACGGGATCCGAGGACCCACTCACATATACTACCTTGTTCGAGAATTTCGTAGGGATCGTCTGGGTCTATCAGCATCTCAGCGGCACCACGACCCTCATAAACTCCTTCTTTAACACTTCAGTGTAGTGTTGCATTCTCCTCTTCATCATGCTGCGACGATAACGGTGGTAACGATATGGACACCCTGAACGGTCAGTTATCAGCTACCGCGATATCACCATCTATCATCTGCAATTCTGCATTTGTTAGAAGGTATATTTTGCGAATAGGCTGCAATTATTAAAAAAAAAATGGTCGCTCCCTTCTCCAAGGTGACGATTGGGATTAATAAAGCGGATGCTATCGGCATCGTCGTTGTCTTCACCCTCGCTGGTATAATCACCGTACACACGTTGGTTATCGAGGGTGCTGTTACCACTTGATATTATTTCATATGCAGGAGATTTGCTTAAAAATACACGAATTATCACCATGTCCACACGCAATATAATAACTACATACCGACTGCAGCGCGTTCCCTTTTTTCTTCTTCACCCGTGTTCACTAGCGTCGACGGCCCTAGTGTTTCGGATTTGGTGGTGTTGGCGACGGTTGAATAGCTCTCCATACTGTCAAAACATCTTAACAGTATCTCATTGTCTGACTCGGTGTGTTCAACACGGAATTTTGCCGTTTCTTTTGGATGTGTTTTTTTTTTAAAGAACGCTTTTTTTCAATCAACGTTATTCATCGATGTATATACTGTGACGTGGTACTTTGTGCACGTCACAAATTCGTGAAAGTAGGACCAAAATACCGAGCTACACTGCAAGGCCCGAAAGGCATCGTTGCGGTTGCGTGCGTGCGCTGGACTGATATTGCTGTTGAGAATTGTTATTAATTTCCTTTGGGAATACTCTGTATTTTATTTTGCATGTGCGAGTCGTTTCCACAAGGAATCGTGAAAAATTAGACAAGCTACGAGTCCGAAGGACACTATTCACGGTCCTGACTGGTGAGGGGCCCCGACAACAACAGCTGCGGCACTGGAGGGGCGCCAGCACCGAAGAGCACCACTGGGGAAGGCCGCCTACGCGGACCGACGCCGAGCGCATCTTCGCTACCTGAAGGGCACCAGGGGTTGCAGTGGTGGCCTGGAGCCTCGCAACGAGGGATCAGAGGCGGATGAGATTCGTGTAATCGTTAAGAATTGTATTTCTGGGCTAGAAATTAGAGTAGTATACGTGGGCCAGTGGGGAATTGCGGATTTGTCTTTGAAGTGTGTTGGAAAAAAATCGGTCCTTTTAACTGATTCGAACTTAGGATCTCTTCGCCGCAGGATAAATAATTGCGCCTTGGAATTAATATTATCTAACGGATCTGAAAGATTCGAGTGATTTGTTAGGAGTCCACGTTAGGACGTTGCGTATGTGCGTCAATCCCCGAGCAAAGTTTATAAACACCAGTTGATAGGGCGACCGCTTACGTGACTATCAACTGGTCGGTTAAGCACGTTTAAAGGTGGTATTATTGAATAAAATATTGTAGGGAATATTCTAGATGCGATAAGAATGATTGTTCAACCATTTAACTTTCCCGGAACCGACCGGATATTTGTAAATTTATTGTAAATTGCGTTACGGGACTGTTGTCCCTAGTTTACAATTAATTTCTTATATTACTTGGCCTAAAAGACATAGGGAACCGTTGTTCCGTTTTCTTTAATTGTATTATAATAGTTTATCGGAATTATTGTTTATCCTAGTGTTATCTTTTCAATTTTTCTTATGTTAATTTGCTTCAGGAACCGTTGTTCCAATACGTCTGATTTCTATACATTCTATTATTATTTAAACTTGTTCAATCGTTGTTCCATTATATTCAGTGTTTTTATAATTTCTTTATTTTCTATTTGTTTAATAAATTGGGCCCGCCTTGTGGGTACCGCTTTGAAAAGAAAATTTCTGGTTTCTTTTACTGGTAAATGTCTGGCCCATAGTAGTTGTAGCATTTTAAGTTATATTTATCTCCTAATCGACGACCCCACCGAATTCGAGGTGGCCAAGGTCACCTGTTGGAGACGGTCGAGAGGTACAGAAATCATCTATCTATTTTGCATTATATTATTCGTTTCAGGGTGCCATTTATTTGTTCAACGCCGATACTTCTTGGGAAACGACGTTACAATACATACCTTTGTGAAACACATGATTTTCTATAATGCCTCTGGTAATCTCGTTATCACGCACCCCGTGCTCGGTGATACACCCGACGGCCAGCGCTAAAATGTACTGGTCGTTCTTAAAGTAGCCCAGTCTATGACTTCGGGCTAACACTCGCAACGTACAGTGAGCGAATACGATTTTTAACAGATGTGTCAGCGAGCGAAAACCAAGATATTTCGATTCGCGACACCACATCTGTGAGAATAATTTCGGGTTCCTGGGGGTGTGCAATCGACGCGACCTCACGAGAGTGATTATACACTCGCGAATATCTCGTAAATCACACATTTTTAGGAGGTATTGAAAATAATCAACTTGATAATTTATTTAAAACAGACTATCCGTCTTCGGAAGCGTCGTAATGTTAACTAATCAGTGCTGCATCTTCCCGGGTGCCTCTCGCTATAGCGCTATTCTTTGTTTTCAGGAATCTGACTACGATGCATAACAAACCATAGGCTATACAGTGTTCGGTACAGTACATCATAGTTTTTATGTCAGCGGTACATGTTGCATGTTACGTAGCGATGGAGTTCTGGCATTCATATCGTGACACGCGGAATTATCCAAACCCTCCTACATATACAGAAACTAGCGCTACACCCATCAGGTGCCCCCGCTTTAACCACTTACGTACATCCTTCCCCTCTGGCTCATATTGCGGATCATCGTAACGATAGAGGGTACGTGTTAACGCCTCTTTTCCTATACTGTGGATTTATTGGATGGTGTCGTCCGTCTACACGCCAGCGTAACATTTTTTTGTTCAACCACTTATGATTAAATTTTTAACGCTGCTATACCCTGGATGATCTGTAAGATACCGTGAGAACCTCGACGACGTCAGCAGTACACAGTCACACGATACCTTGGTGATGTGTGTGACTCTCTGATGAATCATTTGGAATCATCAATTGCCAAAGTCACATTGATACAAGTATTTCGCCAAATCAGCAGTATACGTATTAAGTACGACAACTCTCCTCTTAGGTCTCTGGATATCTCGCGGTGGGGTTTTCTTCTGCGCCAGCAACTTAGCGTATAGAAATTCCTTTGTTTAGGATGCACCACCGCTCAGTACTGCTCAGACCATCGTCTTAATAACATTAAAACGCTCATTGTGTTATCCGCGAGCATGTATAAGAAACAAGTATTAGTCTCTACCGTCTGCGGTCTAAACCGATCATTCTCGAAATAAATAAATACAGAGTTCTCGATGAACCGCTCAGGCAACCTATCGCCTGTAATACGACTCCTTAATCAGGATTACACGGGCGTGGAGTTTCAATCCGGTGAATGGGCCAACGTCAAAGGGCACTTCCCCATTGTCGATAAATTCTTCATCGATGGAGATGTCACCAAGGAGGTGCCTGAGGATTTCAGCAAACCGATTTCAACAGGATGCCATGAAATATCCTTCACCTTCTCATACGGCGAGCGGGCGATTGTTTTCAAATCAGCGATGTCCTCAGCAGCGGATAGCGATCACTCCGGTAATAAAAAGGCTAAAGTCTACACACCGTGTTTCGTATTCAAGAGAGTGTCATAAATCAACCTAAAGCGGATTCTGGGTTGTATCAATCTTCACATAAATCGGTTAAGCGAGATTACAGCCAACGCAAATAGCTGTAAAGATATGCTGGTGGCGGAGCTTGATCAACGCAATGACGACACTAAGGATGCCTCTCTCTCTCTCTCTCTCTCTCTAACTAAACTCTGTGGCTGAGGGAGGTCAGGCATATGACTCCACCGATGTTGACGAACGCCTGGACGAGCTGGACCAA
>JARQST010000329.1:1232221-1293526 GCA_030142225.1 Pachycephus smyrnensis | reverse complement strand
CGTGCTATCATCTTTAACGATACTGCAGATTCTCGCAAAATTATTGTTCTCAGAGACGATCCCGTGATGGAGATCTCAAGACATCGCGAACGCATCCGAAGCTTCTCCGCCATTTTTCATTAGGAATGCGATGAAATAGAAATTTTATATTCATTCCATGTTGTAGTTGAGATTTCAACGATTACAATGCGTTTTTGCACATCCCCAAATGAGTTCGTTAAGGAGTAAAATTTTTCATTTGAAAAAACGCCTAAATATTGCGAGTTTCGCTCGAGGTACTCGGGCGACGGTCGCTTGGCGCGCATGTTGGGGCAGTGGGCTGCTCGTGGCGCGAGAGACGAGCAGCGGGGTAACCGCTCAGGACCGTACGCTCCGCGCTAACAAAGGAGCATACTAGAAGAAGTTTTTTACATTAGCTGGCTAGACTAACTATTCCGTGAAGCTTGTCTGAACTAAGAAAAGAAACAAATGAAAATCGCGATTAAAAGACAGAGTGAAAACATTGTAAGTTCAATGAGGAGAAAGAGTGAAACGCGATTAAAAGTATGCTGTCGCGGTATGCCCCATTGTCAGCGCGAAGCGTACGGTCCTGAGCGGTTGTCCCGCTGCACGTCTCTCGCGCCTCGAGCGGCCCACTGCCCCACCACGCGCGCCAAGCGATCGTCGCCCGAGTACCTCGAGCGAAACTCGCAAAATTTAGGCGTTTTTTCAAATGAAAAATTTAACCCCTTAATGAACTCATTTGGGGATGTTCAAAAACGCATTTTAATCGTTGAAATCTCAGCTACAACATGGAACGAATATGAAATTTCTATTTCATCGCATTCCTAATGAAAAATGGCGGAGAAGCTTCGGGTGCGTTCGCGATGTCTCGAGATCTCCATCACGGGATCGTCTCTGAGAACAATAATTTTGCGAGAATCTACAGTATCGTTAAAGATGATAGCACGCAAAAACTAGACCAGATCGGCCGACGCGTTCGAAAGTTACGGTCAATTAAGTGTTTTCACTTCAAGGGGGTGTAACTCCCCCTAGAGTGATGCTACAGGGGTTTATAGGGGGAGTTTTTTGATTGCCGAAAAATGCTCTTTCTCGTGCTATAATCAGAAATATGAATTTTCTTCCGGAACTACCATTTTTCACACTTTTCGAAAATTTCCAAAATGCACGATTTCACTCCAACCGCTGCTGATCGGCCATTTTGTATCCGATCGGGATGAAACCTGTACCATTCGAAAGCGGAAGAAATTTCTTAAAAAATATGTTTTTGGTTTTTTGAAATTGGTCAGAGTTTACCGGAAATACACAAAAATTACCTTGTTCCACTTCAATTGGACGTTACTGTATACTAGATGCTTTGACGCCCTGATTAGCCTGTGTGTCATTATGCATTCCACGTTGCAGGTAGAAAACGTTTTAGTTTCAATTACGTCAACGTAGTTAGTACCGTTGAATCTAATAAGGGAAATTATCTACATAGTTGGCACAGGGAACAACTGCTGCTTTCCGGATGTGCAGAAAAGCCCGAGGTTTTCTGTCTATTGTGTGTAGCACTGTCAGTAATAGTAGTAGTAGTAGAATAATAGTAGTAGTCGTCATACAGCGGCAATAGCAGCTACGTCTAATTTGGGAAGCGACGGCGGACGAATTCACGGGAAGCCATAATTGCCGAGAGGGATGCAAGCCAGGAAACGACACAATTGCCGTCGATAGTACGCCCTGTGAATCCCATCCTGCCGAATAGTTTTCAACGTTTCAAAATCAGCAGGATAAAGTTTAACCTGGAAAATTCCTTTGCTTAGTTTCAGACAGCAAGTCTACTCCAGGAACAGACATCCGAGCAGCTTCAGGATATTTCTTTGGAGGACCGCTTTCCTAGCCAGCACACGGTCAATCCGGACCTACAAGCACTGGTGAATTCACCATTACCGGACTCATTGGCGGAGTTTAGCACTTATGGTGCACAGTATACCGAAAGTCCCCACACCTTGCCAACGCAGTCGCCATTGCCATCACCTTTGACTCGACATGACAGTCCAAGCTTTACCTATCCAACGCCTCCGGCTAGTCAGGAAGGTCTACTGACCGGAAGTTTGCCGCTCCTGAGTCCGCAAGAAGATCCGGAATCTGTTAGGCCCGTGTCGTCACCTTTATCAGCAGCATTCTACACCTCGACGATGTCATCTGCAGCTGCTGTGGAAGAAGCTTTAAGTGAAGTTCTACCTGGAGAAACGGAAGCGGATGCTGATCTCTATGGTGGCTCTCCTAATCCTCATTCGCCATTACCAAGTCCGTTGTCAGCGACTCCAGCACCATCTCCATTATCCTCTTTACCACCATCGTCTGTCTCTTCACCAGGTCCCGGAACTTTCTCGACCTCGAGCTTTCCTGTATCTCCTCATCACGCTTTACAGAATCAGATGATGCCTAATTCAGAAGATCCTCTCTTGTCTTCAAGCCCCAAGGACTTCACCGCAGGACGTAGAAAATTTGAATTTCAATCCTACAAGCTGATTACCAGTCAAAACCTAGTTGACTTTGGACTCAATGGCAGCCTTGCTGGTATCGTTGTTGATAATAATGGAGAATTCAAACTCATCCAAACAGCTGGATTGCAGAAAGCTAACGTACTCGTTCAAGCCGGTTCTCTTAGTCCTGCTCTTACCTTCAGGAAAGAGATTCGCTTAGCCACGCCAAAAGTTGAACCTGGCACCATCAGTGTCACCACAACCGGCCTCAACGTTCAGACACAGTACCAACCGAATCAAGTTCATCAACAAGCCATCAACCCGGCCAAATTTCTTATACAGACTAGTAATGCCGGTAAAAATACTTTGAAGCACAAGACAGTCAGTAGTCTTCCGATCCCTATCGAACAGATAAAAGAAGAGCTTCTGGACGAGGATGTCTTTCTCAGTCCCACAAGCATCCCAGCTAGTCCTATAAGACAGTGCAGGAAAAGGCCAAGAATGGACGGCCATTATTCGCATTCTCATTCGTATCCTTCACGTCTAAGAAGAGCCTGTGACCGACACTGGGACAGTAGCTACACCCCTCCACCAATCCTAGATCCTTCTCGTCCTGGACCTGGTCTCTATGCGAGGCTACATCAATACGAGAGAGAATCAGAATTTAGTTCGGATGATTCCCAAGGGAACGACGGACCACCTCCGAGGATCAACATTGGCACCAGGTACCAGGCTACGATACCACCGGTTAGGTGCGATGGTGATCGAGGGAGAGGAGGTCCTGAGGTCGATCATCTTCTCTGGGATCCTGGCATAAACAACGTCCTCACCGACAACGAGTGTAAGGATCCCTACAATTATTAAAATTGTATAATTTCAGATTATCATAATAATTATTAATTTCATTTGTATGTGCAGTGGAAATGTATCTGCAGTTCGCTTGCTGCGCTGCTGTACCCGGCGGTGGTAGAAACAAAGAATATGCACTTCACCTCTTGCACATGTGCAAAGGAAATATACACGTAAGGGAAACTATCGTTTATTCATTTAATAATTCCTTTGATTTTTTCTGTACATATTTTTTTTATCTATACCGGTTCCTTTTATTCAATTTCAGGAAGCTATGCTGAAATTAATGAGACCAACGCCGACCTTACCAGCAGAGCATCCATTGCTCAGCTACGAATGTCACGAGTCTGATCGTTGGACACCTCACGAAATGGACGTGTTTCATCAAGGCTTACTCAAGTACAACAAGGACTTCTCTGGGATATCCCAGGACGTGGGCACCAAGTCTGCGAAACAATGCGTGCAATTCTACTACCTCTGGAAGAGGCTCTGCCCGGACGAATACAAAAGGGTGAGGGCACGCCATGGAAAACGAAAGATCAAAAGCGAGAATAAAGATTGTAAGGACTCTAAAGACACTAAAGAACTTCGAGACGCCATTGCATCCGTCACTGAAATGGACTTCAGCGAGGAAAAGTCTATTCTCCATCGTACGCTGGTAAGTCTCATTTTTATGCTATCAAGTTTTACTCGTTCCTCTCGCATTTTTCATTACGCCATTACGCGCGTCACTTGCCAACGATATAGATAAAATGAATGTATTTAAAAAAAAAGAAATGCAGCAGTCAGCCAACACCTCTCGCCATTGTCGATTCAGTTGCAGACAAACGAAAGAGAGAACTCCGCAACCCTGACCACCAGTGAAGGAGAATTAAGGTTATTTGCGTATGACTGTCCTGATGTGAGTTTCTAGACATACACTCGCTTTATGTAAAATCATTATTATACAAAGTCTAGTGATCGTTCAATACTTCTAGCCTTAATTGACTGAAAACATAGATACGTTGTTCTATAAAATGAGTGTCTACACATTATTCAGGATTAATTAACAAACATTTTTAAATTAGCAGGAAGATTCGTTTTTCATGACTAAACAAAAGTGATTCAGTGCATCAGCCGTTGCAAGTACAAAAATCAAATCGAACGCAACTACGCGAAAGAATCTTAATCTCTTAATTATTTTGATTACAAAAATAAATTTTAATTAGTCCATTTATCATCCTATATTATCACTAAAAATCACAAAAATCATGCGAATCACAAAAAAAATGCGAACGTAAGTTAGCTACTCGCAAAACAATGTTTAACAACAACAAATTCCAGAAGATGATTGTTTCGCAAAAAAAAACTGAAACTTAATGACAATGAAAAATAACAAGACCCTACTACGTCACAGATTGAACGATCAAACAATAATAATATCCGTGTACATGTGAACGTTTAAATGTCGCATGTCGTTCGTTGTGATCCGTGCCCTTATGCTTATTTCACAAGAACTGATCGTTGTGCGTTGTACGTTGTTTAATTGTCGTTGTCGTTTGGTTGTGTTGTTTATTTTGGCTTTGTGTTTTCTTTGTGTTATCAGAGCTTTAGCGGAAGTGTAACAGTAACGATGGCTGGGAGCACCCATACCGCCCAAGCCGTCAAAACCGGCCACGCCACAGTCAACACCAACTCACAAACTCACACTAGTTCTGAGCAACTACCCGTGTCCACCCCACTTCACTACCCCTGCAAGATTTGCGGGAAGTAAGTCTCTAATCTAATCTAAATCATCCATTTCCGTATTTAACAGTACAGCATATATAGATCCAGTATAGATTTCGCTTCTAGGAAGAATCTTCCTGCACACGTTAAACTCAGTAGCGTTAAGCCAAGTGTGGCTCGGACCATATATGTATATATGCAGGATTAGCAAAGAAGCTAGACAGTATATGTATAGTATAATATATGAACGACATATGTATATGTATACTCTCGTTCCCATATAACGACACATGGTACCTAAAAAAACATTGCAAAGTACAAGAGTACTCGAATAAAGTTTCCGATCTTGTCTTCACGATCGCTAAACTGCGTTTCACAAACAGTTTTAATTATCGCCATTAAAGCTGATGCTGATACCGATAGTAATTTGCGATATTGATTTTACCTACATGCGGGAAAGTTCTACTTTGGAGCTTTTAACACTTATCACTTCACAAGGGATACGTAATACGATCGATACAGAAAAATTAATCATTGTCGACATACTTTGCTATATATGAATATCAATTTGAATTTTAAAATTGTATTCTTTTTTTTTCTTATCGTTACCTATTACGCATATATTCATTGATCGTTTATTAACATTCATAATCGTGACCTTGAGGATTGTGTTCTCTTTTTTTATGAATTTATTATTCATAGTCCTTCGACTAATGAAAGATTATTCAGATGAGAAAGTTCGTAGGTTTGGAAAGAATGAAAGAATGATTAACGTGTGATTACGTATCCCAAAAAGTATAAGAGTCATCAAGTCATGTACATAAATTTAAAGGAAAATTGCTTTTGAACCCTCGCAACGTAATAGTTAATTGGCTGGCACATAATTAAATAGACGCTACGTTAAACACTCATCGATCATTTTAGGGTAGCTGTACCCTTTGGGCTATATAATTGGTAATTGAAATTCAATTTGGCAATATGTCGTGTTTGTACAAGTTATGGAAAATTATGCCCACAGAGTACACAAGAGCTATTGTAAAACCCTTTATAGTATGAACGTAATCGCAAAAATATAACATCGTACAAAATTGCAATCGTATGTCGAAGCACACTTAATGATAGTTAGCACCACCGTATTCGACAACTAGACGCATTATTTTAGATAAGCATAATCCTATAGCTTCGATAAATTGATATCTTGAAATAATCGAATTTTTATCGGACCACAAATATCGAAACGGGAATTCGACAAATTCACCTACGTTTCGGTTCGCTTTATCATCTCCCCGTGCTCCTGCCCCACTCTATGGATTAATGCCGCAAATTTCACTGTTAATGCTCTTTTTTTTCTTTCCACCCACTCCGTAAAGTTTCCTATCCGATTTTCCCCCCACTCCGCGATTTAAGTAGCACTAATTTTGCACAGTATATTTTAATATCACGTTACAAATATTATTATTTCGCAAATGGTATGAAACTGCTGAATTTAGCCATTTGGAATGTTTTGCCTTCTCCTTCTAATTATAACGGTATAGCATATTCGAGTACTACTGGACGAGCATGTTACGTATCAAGCACTCTAATCCTTAATGAAAGTCGAACAATAAAAGAACATGGGTTGTCAAGACATAAAAATTACAGTTTCGAAAGTACAACCTTTTCACGTTTCAAATTGATATACCCTTTGCGAATTTGATTTTGCAGTACCTCAATTCTCTGTCACTTTCTCGTACTCTTTTTTTCCCCTTATTTCTCTAGTAGCTAGAGAATAATAGAGCGTACACGCTCGATACGGCAACGGAATTCCAAAGCAGCCCCTGTTCTTCCCCATCGAAATTCTTCGTATCCGTTAAACAATTAGCCAATGCATCGTTCTAGCTTTGCACGACATGCCTTACAGCATATCGCGAATATTTTCGCATTTGAGCTCAACTAATATCCCGCGTCACTGATATTTTCACAGAGTTTTCAACAAAGTGAAAAGCAGAAGTGCGCACATGAAATCCCATCGGCCAATGCCCTCGCCCGATTCAACGGGACAGGAATCTAAGAGACCGACGCAACAGTCAAATGCACTACAACAGCAGCAGCAGCAGCAGCAGCAACAACAACAGCAACAGCAACAAAGCAACACGTCGACGCAAGCGCAAGACTATCAGCAACAAATATCGACGACCAACAACGCCGATTCGAACGCGCACAACGCGACTCACTTATGGCACAATCCAACGAGACTCAGGCCACCATAGGAGACTCGGTTAGCTATACTTAAGTTACCTTAACGAAGGCTGTAACGGTACGATAAGAGAAGTGATATCACGTAACGAGGTTAGGAAATAATTCACAAATTTCCGAACTCCAAGTCGTGTTCGTAGTAAGGTACTCCCCTCTGGCGAAGTTACGCGAAGCCGAAGATGTTCGCGGCGAGCTACGTCCGACGGATTCTCAGAGAGTTCTTGAGAGATAATTTTGTTTTCCCTCTTCTTTTTTTTTCTCTTTGTTATCCTCTATAAACGTGACCAGGAAGCAAAGTGGGGATCGCGAGTTCGTAAAGGCCTAAGACGTGCCGAGCAATCGACTGTTAGGAAAGGTTACATAACCTCCTCCGACTAATGCAAATTTTGCACAGTGAATTTAAATTCGTAATCTAAGGGAAGAATGCGTGCTAAGCACTTTTCGAGCATCTACGACAAAACTGATAGGGCGATACAGAGGACAGGGTACTTATTTAATGCGACGAGCGGGGGGAACAATGAAAATTTTCCACGTTCGGTTGAATCCGCTCGTTTCGAAATTGGAATGCGCGCGGGCGTCCAGTGTTTCTTCCTTTTTTTCTTACTGAGAAAGAACAAAGGTAGGAAGGACCATAAAGCGCCATGACGTTCCGTTCGATCGATGCGCTATACATGATTATACAAAAAGTCTATCGAGGTATATGGCCTAAGAGATGCAGTGCGCACAGTCGTGTGATAATAGCGCAATGTTAATACAAGTAACAGATGTGTGCAGTGCATACGCAAATTATTGAGAACGGCGAAAAATGAAAGGTAGACGCGCGCTGTAATTAAGCGACGCCGCCATAATCGACGATGACTGCGACTTTGGAGGTGAAGGAATATATATAATATTAATTGTGCACACGAGAAGTTCCCAGACTATGCCAGAAGACATTAACTGTTACCTGTTGCGTCTTTCTTCGTATTACGAGTTTTAGGTTACTTCCTTTGCTTTATTCCTCTTTATTCCTCATCTTTCCTCTCCTCTCTTTTTTCTTCCTCCCTTGTCTTCTTTCGATCCACTGTTATCCATGGCTGATCACGAAGCGCGCGACCAACCGTCGGACAATGTTCGTCGCTACGAGACAGAGTTGACGAGGAATTCTTAAAATCGATATGAAAACTTTTATCGAGTAAATTAAAGAAGTTTACCCTCGTAACGTTTCTACGAGTTTCCATATTAAATACGTTTATCTGATTGCTTCCAATCTCGCGTTGACGCGCATTGAAGACATGGTCGAGTGATTCGCGATTGGGATGGTTGATACGTAAAATACCACTTGTACGTTCATTCTAGATATATTACTTAGTTAATTAAATACTTAAATGTAATTGAGGAAGGATAGGTTAGCGGTATTCGCGCACGCATAGATTTGTTGAGAGACCCGATTTTCGTTACCTCTATTATTACTTAACACATTGATGATATTTGATTGAATAGAATTTTAATATATATATTGATGTAACTTATAATATTATTTCTAGATTAGGCGATTAGTTCTCTAAGAACATTGTTCAAGTTTCACTACGCAGGTATTCGGCGCCACCGACACCGGATGTAATATAACGATTATACATATATACATATATATATATTATATATATATATACACGTGCATACAGGAATATACTATATTCATACACTCTCACTCACAGAGAACACAGAGACACAAATTAGATAAAATCGCTCGATAAAGCATTACTTAATTAATGCGATCACTAAATTACTACGTGTACATATTAACGTGTACATGACTGTACATATACATAAATGTCTGTATGTACAATTGAGAAAAAGGATTTTACGCGAATTAAGTAGTATAGGTTTTAGGTTGTTCTAGAAGGGATCTTATATGTACTAGGTATATACACTTGGCTTGGTTTTCTACCTTACTAAGGCCCTACGTGGCGAGACTCTTGCAAAAACAATGTCGAGTAGATACGATTTTTTATTATGAGTGACACACTTTTCTTTCTTGGCTTATTTATATTTTCCAACGGGATACCGAGACGATGTTCGTGTATACAGGAAGGTATCCTAAATAATAAACGGTTCATGGTCGTCCGCGTTTAGAAGAAAAATTGCCTCACTATAAATAATGAAAAATCGTCGTTGTATGATAGCTTAATTTTTATTGATCGTGAAGAAATTCAGTTCACAGCCCCAAACTACGTAATTCAGATGAAGTCATCGCTCTACATTTTCATCATTTACACTTTGCATCACTTTCATGGCTGAAGTCGATATCTAGGGACATCCTTATAATAAATAGAAAGAAAAGTAATGAAAAAGAATTTTTTATATTTTAGAGAAGGAGATACGATGTGCATCTTTGCTAGCTCAATTCTAAGCTATATTCTAACGGTACTTTTTACACGGTGTTAAACAAAGAAAAAAAAACTTTAATGTATATCTCAGTTTCCTTTAAAGAAACTCTAAATTGTTGTTCAAGAGGTTTGCCAATCGTAGACGCTATAACCCTATCCTAAAATATTGTTATTCATTGTTAACGCTCTTCTTCTTATTAACTTTTACCATTCAAATAAATCACGCTGTATATTTTAGCATTTGGATCTTTTCTCGATTTATACACAAGCGGGAGTGACTGGACGCTGTTTCAAACGATCTATGAACTCCGAACGATCTTTATTGTTAATTATTCAAATCTTCGACACGCTCGAGCGTTCAAAAGGTAGAGGTCAAAGTTCTCAAAAAGTCCATCTATTATCTCTTTATAATTGAGAAAGAATGTCAGGAGCGCCCTTCGCCATTTTTGTTCTCTCTTGTGAAACTTTCGTCCTGTTGCTGCAGCTAGTTTTTCAGTGCGCTTCATTTCTAATGTTTGCCCCAAAATTCTATATGAAAAAGAATCTAAAACTGAAAAATCAAAAGGTCCGGCCACACGAGATACATAGTCTATTATAACATTCATTTACAGGTTCGCATACACAGCTAAATGAGTACGAACGAGAACGACCATTACGTAAAAATGTAATTTACAGAAATAACGATATCTGAATTTTTTCTAATATTTTTTTCCATCTAAACGCAAATTTTTAAAAGTTATCGAATCTTCAGAATCCCCTGTATTTTTTTAACCGAGAAAGGTAACGGTACATCCAATTAAATCAATTTGGAGAAAAGTTTTGATAGGTCGTTAGGGATACCGATGAAAAACGAATAGTCCCTTTTCCATCAATTAACTTTATTCAGATTACTTGGTAATTAATGTTCGTCTCGCGATCGTACTCCTTTACGCCTACAGTTTATAAGCAGACGACGCGGGATTCAGTGAATTCTGTGTAACAGCCTCCAGCGCAATTTGAAAACGTCATAGCGCCTAATAATCTATTGTACTATAAATAAGATTGTAGAACTTTGAATCATAAAGGTTAGTTTATTTAAGGAGTTAAAATTGTTATGGACTCCGGTCTAAAGGGAACGATGGAGTTATATAGATCGAATGCAACAAAATTAGCAGACATATCATTTAAGACAATACACTTGTTACAGAAACTAAGTTTCTACTAATATAATTACTATTGTACGTAATCTAAGTCTTGAACAGACTTACAATTAGAGAATCAGGGGCATCGGGGTAGCTAGCGATTAAAAGTGATGAACATAAGCGATTTTACCTGTCGCCTGTTTCGAGTCCGGAAAACGATAACATCGACGCCATTAACATCGGGCGCTGCTATTACTAATTAAATCAAAATTTCCTCAACGCGTTCCGCCCACCACTACTCGCAACAAATCAAAACTCACTTAGCTCGCAATCAGTTATCAACTTATTATTCAAATAATTATAGAAAGATATCGGTCCATCCGGTATATCTTATCCGCGACCGCGATAACTCATCTTGGTCTTCCATTATTGATTTGGATTTGGATTCGCTAGAATTTAACTCTCCTAAGCTCCTCTACAAGATGATTCTTATTGTAAGAGAAAAGCTTACGTATTCTTGACTCGAAGTAGTAATAGCGTGGAAGTTATCACGCGACGAATCGCTGGAGGCTGTCTGCCCAGAAAAGCGGAGCAGGAATAATTAACGAAGCAATGAAACAGTAACGAAGATACGCATGAATTGTACAAACGAGTCCCTCCACGTCACAGAAACAAAAAAGTAACGATATATATATATATGGAGAATATATATATAACAAGATGATAAATATGTGATGTATTTAAATGGTATGTGGTATATGGTATTACATATTTGTACATAGGCGGACCCGTGCCATCAACTAGTGAGTTGTACCGATATTGTACTGACACTGAGCGAAGATCGATCAAAAAATCCGGTTCACTGGATATCGAGCAGAGATCGACGAATTCTTTATTATCTTGATTTATTTATTTATTTATTTATTATTATTATTATTATTATTATTATTGTATAACTGATAGAACATTTATTTTTATAAATCGAATTAAGACAGAAGATATATCGTTGCTCTGATATGAATATATTATACAGTTTTATATTATATTACAGACGCATTTTTCAAGTAAGAAAATATTCTAATTTTATTGAATTTTAGTCAGCAAGCTTTACGAGTCATTAAGCGCACGATCGTCCATCTCTGATCAACATCCAATGATTTCAGTACTTTGCCAAGATTGAAAAAAAAAGAGAAATGATGAGAAAAGTACAAGAGCTGACATCCTGGAGCGAGTCGTGCTATTGAGTGATGTTACAATAATATTCGATGATTGTCAGGAATCATGATTAAATATCGCAATCAATTTATTTCAATTAACGACAATACCTTGTAACGTATTAATTAATTACGCCCAGTGTTTTATCGCGTATTAGCATTTTCGTGAACGAACATTTCCTGCTTCGACTTCAATGCGAGGTTCGATATATCTATTCATACTATGTCTCATTCGAATTTTACGAAAAAAAAAATTCTCTATCTTCGCAATTACGTCTATTAAGGTAGAATTATGTAGCAAACGTTTTAACGCTCTACGTGAAACATACAGGTACTCAAAGACATACTTACACAGCAGAGTAATTTCAATGGTCAAAACAATCAAAATGACGTTTATAGTGACATTGTCAAAAAAAATGAAGAAACGAAAAAAAAGAAATATATAAGAAGAACGAAAAACCACATTAAACGAATGGCGAAACTTCGACCGTGACAAAGATATATTGGTACAACTCGATGAAGAAAGTGTAGCGTGGTTATACACCTGAGGAATGTGCTCAAAATACTGTATTAAAGAGAAAAAAAGTCTACTAAAGAATCATCAACGTTTATGCAAAATTACTCTTAACGAAGGAAAAAAATTATTATGGATTATCGATATTGTAATCTATTATCCTCTTACCTATTACCTACTTTAATGTCTATCTCTATACACCGGCATGGTTGTTTATACTCTTCTATTTGATGTTACACTATTCTCTATTAACTTTTACTATTAAACCTATTGTTAATAGCATTTTTAATGTAATAGAACTTGGCCAGCTGTAGCGTAGCCTTCGGATACGTCATCACGTCGAGTTGCATACTAGGAATCAACTACTCGCTATATTTAATAGCAAGAAAAAATTTCGATTCTCTCGTTATAGAAAGAGAGATAAAGAGAGAGAGAGAGAGAGAGAGAGAGAGAGAGAGAGAGAGAGAGAGAGAGAGAGAGAGAGAGAGAGAGAGAGAGAGAGTGAGAGAGAGAGAGGGGGGAGAGGGAGAGAGAGTGAGTGAGAGAGAGGGAGAGGGGGGAGAGGGAGAGGGAGAGAGAGAGAACGAACGAGCGTTCTCATCCAGTAACGTGTTTCACAGTTACACAACACATGATGACACGCACAACATTTTTTATTTGTCATTAACTGTCGTGCGATCACTTATCAAAACGTATACCGAGAATGCTCAAAATTCCTACAAAAAAAAATACTATATTTCTCGCGTGTTCCTCTGGCACTAAAATCTCATAAATAATAATTTCGCGTAGAGACCCATAACGGTGAATTATGTTTCTCACTTTTTTTTCAATATCATAACCGTTCCATTCTTACATAGACTTCCCTTACTTTATCGTTGCGCAATAATTACCAACAGAGGGACTGTCTTCGGCTGTAGCAATACCTAGTATGACGTAACATTACATTGTCATTCTTTACGCACCTCTCTGCTCAACTAGTTCTTATTACCAATAATGTACTTATACGTTAGACATTGTTTGTTGTGAATTAGAAACTCGTTGTAGCGTATCACTCACTAACCAAATCGCGTTAGTCGTCTTGCTCAATAGAGAGAGAGAGAGAGAGAGAGAGAGAGAGAAAAAGAGGAAGTGAAGGGCGGGAAATCGGAAGGGGGAAAAGTAGAGCTTAAAATCATCAGAAAGTAGGACCCGCGACTGGTTATATCAATGAAACAGTAATTAACTCGAATGACAAAACTTACAATGTAAATCGCTCAAATATCGGTGCCATAAGCAATATGGACAATATAATATTAATTGTTTTAATAGCTGTGCGGTAATCTACAGCTGGCCCAAGAACGTTCCATCTTAAGAATTCGATTATGCATTACAGTTATCTTCTCAAAAAATCGTTCCTCACCTACCACCTTCCCACTCAACGATTTCCTCCCCACTTTGAGTGCCATCAATCATCGAAAGCTCTCTCGCGTGTCCCTCGCCAAACCTTGGACAAACATTCTGTTGCCAATTCTCAATAACGCGTTGCGGAGTGAACGTGCGAGGACGTTAATTATCGAGCCTCTACTGTACCTATATCTAATGTAAATTCTAATTAACTGTGTGCCACTCTCTACTGACGTTATCGTTCGATCCAATCGAAAGATTCGTACGCAGATGCATATACTTATCTGTCATCTATCATTACCGTCGCGATCATCCATCTTCTTGTACCTGCGTTTCTCGTCATCGGGTAGACTAGCGATTTTGTCCTTTGAGAACTAACTTGCTTTTTTATTATCATCAATCACGATCAACGATTGAGAGTCACAAAGAGCCGTTGATTTTTTCTTTTCTTTTTTTTTGATGGAAAACTGTAATGCGTAAAGTCACTTTTACACACCATTGAGTCAATTCGAAGTGCGATGTGGTCTCGAGTTTGCCGAGTGTTGTTGATACGTGTGAATGGCCTAATGAAAAAGAGAGGAAAGAAAAAAGAAAATCGTAAATTCACGCGAGTCGTAAATTCTTGTCGCGTATCGTCAACTGTTATTTCTAGGAGGCCTCCTAAACACCATGATAACCACGATTCCTTGTCGTGACGTTATTGACGTCAGTGACGAAGAAAGAGAGCACGACAGTATTCGAAGGAAAGTTTTAAAAAATTACGACAAAGTACAGAGACAGACGTGAAAATAATGCATGGCAGATTCGAAAGGATGAACTACCCCAAGTCCGGCCAATTAGACGCGAGAGTATAGACGAAAGATACGATAAAATTCACAAACGTCTGAAATATGTAAAAAAAAGGGAGAGTTAAGACGTGCGCGATTATCGTCAGCAACGCTACAGATGCGTGCGTCGGGTGTGCGCATGCGTGCGTGCTATCTGAATAAAAATCAAACGGCTTAGCTAGGGCAACGAGCATCAGTGCATCAGTATTATATTAAAGAAAAAAAAGGATACTTGTACATTAAATTAGTAACTAAATAATTATATATTGCGTATACATACATACCACTTTATTTAATATATACATATTGAATATATTGATGCGATATATATATGTAGTCCCGGTTAAACTGTATAATGAATATAACTGAGTATGTGTAGAGAGTAAAAGGGAACGGAGTACTTTGAAACTTTCTACTTAAAAACTCGATGTTATTTGTTAATAAGACATGCTTCTTTGATTTGTGAGTGTCGGGGCTTCGGTACATTTACCAAATATCCTTATACGCGGTAAAATGACGTCGTCGATGATAATACATTATATATATATATATATATATACCCATTGCGTCGGGACCGATCTCGTGCTACGTGTTAAATTCGATCGACGATCGTCAACGATCTCAAACCGATCTCGAACTCGGTCCTGTTCGGGTCACCGAAAAAAAAATGATACAAGCCCCGTTGTGGCTTGATAAAAAGACATTAACGAAAACGATGAATAACGTCGAGACAACCGCGGCAACAATTGGACGAGTAATCATTTTCAAATAACAATTCTATACTTACGTCCCAGATAAACCACCAATACCACTACGACCAGTATCATCGCGCTATCATTACCACCCCCCCCCCCTCCCCACTACTTGAAAATTGAAACTCGCCATTATTAAGTAATCGATAATACCCCCACCCAACCCCACCCCTGAGGGCCTCGCGAGTGCAAAAAGGATCACCGTAAATTGATGAACGCTACTATAAAATGGGGGAAAAAAAGGTTTTAATACTCAGATGTAATAAATAATCTAACCGTCGTTTATAAATGTATGTATAAGATAAATACTGAATATATAAATGAATAAAAAATATATATATTATTACGGCAATGCATACATAGTATATATATGTACGATGATATATATATATATGACTATTTTCTTCTATGAATATTGTGAGTGACTCTGGTGCGTGTTACTTCAATCTACGTTTGAAGGCGTGCTGCGATCGGTGTGACCCGCGAATTATGGCAAAAGCACGTTGTACCGATATCGAGGAAAGATCGACGTTAGGTACGATGTTCAAATTGAGGAAATGCATTCGACAAGATTTTTCTACTCGTGCCACACATAATCTCTACCATCCTGCCGCCGGTCTCTACTCACTCGACCACCCACCCCAAAAAAGAAAGCCATTCGCATGCGAAAATGTACGCGGTCAACTTGACAATTGTCTCGTCGTAATATCCCTGTCGCGATGGCAGTGCGTCTTATAACGCTAGCTATTCTCTAACACCGAGCTATACGAAAATAAGTGAACGACAGAAGAGGAGGAATGGGAGGGAGATAGTGATCAGAGAGGAATTTAAAAGAAAGTGGAACGGAAACGAAGCCAGTGAGAGAAACACAAAGAGAGGGGGGGGGGGGGGGGAGATCGGGAATGAGAAAAATGAATAAATAATAATAATGAAATATGATGTGGAAGCCAAGTGCCTTGTGTTTCGGTAACTAATCGTTGACTTTTACCTACGATATTAAAGAAAAGGGGAAATGAAAAAAAAACGAAGCGAACCACGAGATGTAAAACTTGCCAAAAAAAAAGTAATTAATGAAATTAACGAAATAACTGTGTAACTGATAGATATGTTTTTTTTGTCAAGAGGATAATAATTTCGCGCGCGAACATGCCACGACGAATAAACGAGAATCGGATTGTTTAAAAAATTCCAAAGGATATCGATAATACCCGTACGGTAATTCGTACACTGTTATGGCGTTTCTTTCAGGTTTACAGTACAATTTAATCCAGGATATTTAACAATTTAGTAAACGTCACTTCACTACCATTTTTTTTCTTGATTCGCGGTTTTTTTCGCTCTCGCGCCTTTTTTTAGCAAAAATATCCGCGCAAGCCTGAAAGATCTGTTGCACTCGGACCGATCTTCTCATGGTCATGTAGGAGAGGGGGGAACAAAATGGGCGCCATTAATAATATTAATAGTAGTATTAATGAGGATGCCCATTTTGCCTCATCCTTCCCCAATATTTCTATTTTTCCGTTATAAATCCAAGAATTTTGAAAAATCGTCACATAATCCTATAGGAATAATAGTACAGTGCCAAAAAAGAAATTGCCTGACGTGTACCTAAGCGCACCCTACGCGTAACGCTCGTACATAAGCGTACGTAGCCTCGCATCCCTCGGCGTGTCTTCAGATTAACCGTTCATCGATCCTCGCGATCCAATCCTGACGATCACTCATCATTCAGTTCAACAGTGTCCGACAAAGAGTTGACTTTACAATTCATCTCTTTGTCTGACTAGGTAGGACAGAACAAAAAATATAAAGATATATAGATCATGAAGAGTTTGGTTTACAATAACCATAGCGATCGGTAATATTTCTGCCGTATCGATTTGTAAACTGCAATCCCAATCGATCGATAAATTTATCCGAATCTAACTGATTACGCAAAGTATTTGCGACACGCGAGCGTCTTCTGTTGCACAGCGCGATGAGAATGCATAATTCGCCCGTTCACGTAATACCCACCCACCCCTTCCCCATAGGCTAGACAATTTGCCAAAATTCCGGTGAAACTTCTAAAATCATCTTAAACTAATAAAAAAATAATGTCAGTCGTTATTCCGATAGCAACGACAGACATAGGATACATACACGCACTCCAGACCCTGTGGGGTCTTTTTCATTCAGAGGAAAAATCGTTTGGTGTTGTGATAAATCTAGATGAAAAAAAAATAAGATATACGGAGGATAATGGGAAACTCGAATGTGTTTTTTCTAATGGTTCTATATTAATATCTTCTAACTATTCTTAGCTATCTCTACAAGGAATTGATGTACATAATAGGATTCTGTAGCTAGTAAGGAATGTAAAGATCAATGATCGGTGATCCTGCACCCATGATATATCGTAATTTGCGCGATGGAAACTATAGCCTATTTAATTGTAATGGCTGTGCGTAAAGTGTGCGCGACGCTTCGCTATCCTCGACTAAAAAGCTTCGACGAGATTGTCAAAAAAGGAAGCCTGGCGTCTCGATGAAACCCCGACGACGGTCGATTTAGCACATAAGTCAAAAAAAAGAAGTGACACCGGCACTTGTCTCATGGGTGCATAGAAACGGATGAAAAAGACCCTAAACTGACAATCCTCTAGTTAAAAGAAACAAGAAAATAAAAGAAACTGAAGGGAGAAAGAACAGCAAAAAAGAAAAGAAAAACTGTTACAGCATGTCTCCGAGTATGCATGCACACGGAAAGTATTAATCTCTAAGTAAACAAAAAAGTAGGGCTCCCAGATTGGAAGTACTCCGACTTAAGATATTTTCTTGTCATCCACCTAGAAATACTGTTTATCCATGCGTACGTGGTTGTGAGTGATTAATTGAATGAGACTGTATACGTGTTCGTTTACGTGTGCATGAGTAAAGAGGGGAGTGAGAGTTAAATGAAATTTGGCATAAATTTTCAAAATATTTGGAAACAAAGGGAAAAAATGTGTAAAAAATTTTCTTTGAAAATACGTCAACAGTTCACCCTCGCTTCTTCATCCTTGTCAGCTTTTTGAGTTGCGTCTTTCTCGTATCCCCGATGAAACAGACAATGAATATGCTTTAATTACTACGTGACGTGATTTCTACGACTGTCTCGTGCGTAGCGCAGCCAATCGGACGTTTTTGGCGAGTATTAATCACGGGTTTAATATAGTAGCGTTATCGCCGCGGGAGAGATATGCGATAATTCGTTTCGAGTACATACGCGTGTGAGAGAATAAACCCGTATAGACGAATTCCCATAAGCTCGATAGATTCGACGCAGTACAGTTTGTCAGTATGAACCTGCCGGGTGAATCAATCCTGCGTACAACAAATCTAGTTTAATCGTACCGTTAAGTGTGATTTTACGAATATTATTATTACGCTAATTGTAATAATGGTTATTAATTGTGTATAAATAATTAATGAATTAATTATCGACAATTAAACTATACCTACCTAAGCACAATCACTTGTAAGATGGGAAGTGTTGGGTGTTGGGAGTGTGGGGGGGGGGGGGCAGGAGACTAGGAACGTGAATGAGATACTCGATCCGCGAAAATCCTTAAATCACTTTCGGTATAGTAATTGCGTTTTTTCTCGTCCTTTGGTATTCGTGAATTTTAGGGTTGCATTATCGTGCTTTATATCGCATTTAGATGAAAGATCCTGTACACGATTGTCCATGAGAATTATACGTTTTTTTTCGGTGCTCCGCTGTGCATGATTTCATTAATGATTTTAAGCGAAAAACGAGATTTTGCTATGTCAAAACAGTAAAATACTGTATAGAGGGATAGAAAATTTTATACTCACCGATCGAAGTGTTATGCATCTCCCTGTGAATGATCGTGTATAAAATCGGGGTATGCGCGGGAAAATTTCAAGATTCAAAATTCATCAAGACGCACAATGACGTTTAACAATAAAAAAATGTGCCAATCCATACGATTTGAACCGACTAATCAAATTGTTCAATAAAATCGTCGTGATCATGTAAATCGAACGAGGATACTCGAGAGATTACGGTGACGTTAAACGAGAGAGAGAAATGAAAATAAGATAATCGTGTGAATATGAAAGACAGATGTCGGGAATCAGGAACGGCTTTGGATAATTATAAAACGTATTTATTTTCCATAGTCCGCGAAGAGAGCTAAACTCTTTTAAACGGTACAATTTAAAAAAAAAATGGCGCTCCGACGCCCACAATGGTGAACGTGTAGTATGCAATAATACATGTATAAAGAGCATGGATTTTATATGTGTCATACTCATACATGAAAATAGTACCCCCTAACTGTGGGTATTAAACTAATCGAAATAACCTATACTATACATAAACACCGTTTGTTGTACCCGTATCCAAACCCATCGAGATCGCTCAGATTCCTGAAATGATTACGGAATCATCTTCCTTTCTCGTCTCTGTTATTGTAATTATATATCGCGACAATCATGCAAAAGCATTGCCAAACTCTATGAAAGAGAAATTTTAGACGTTCTTTTATCATATTCGTAAGAAATAACCTAACAGGAAAGAACGATTACTTTTATCCTCCCGTCTACGAGGGAAAAGATATTATTTCAAAAGAAGAAATATGGCCTTGATAATCGAATTCGCGTAACTTTTATTTCCGCGCGTAAAATCAAACAATTCAAATAATAATCATTTCACAAAAAAGTGATCTCGATGGATAACGCTATTCGTTATCTGCGTACTGATGCAGTTATATGTCAGCGAGCATATGCAGAAGTGTACGTACAGAACAAATGTACAACGAGAACTTATGGTAAACAAAATACAGATGGCGCAGATAGAACGCACGTACATTTCCACACGTGTTAACAAATAGCATTTTCGATTGGCAGCATGTTCTTGTACCGAATGTAAGGTGTGGTACGTTTTCAATAGGCTAATTTTTCTACAGCCATTAAATGCGATTTGATGCAGAGTTGCACTCGCAGGGGACTTGCATGTACCTTACATCCGGCGCAAGAAAACTCAGCCAATCGAAAACGCCATAAGGGATAGCTGTACTCGTACGCGCAGAACGAATTGCATGTATCCGCTAACATGTAAAAAAGATGAAACCCATGAACCTTTATTGTATTGTACTTTAAACATGAACAAAACATGGCTGCAGCTCTAAATCAAAATGATCATCTAGAAAGAAAAACTACTGAAAGCCATGCCACCGCACGGTATTTCAGTAAAGTATTTCAGAGTACATAATTAATTTAAGAGACTAAACCAGTATTAAGTAAAGGAGATAAAAAAAGAAACAGTGGAAGGAAAAAAAAAGTAAAATTTACGTAGAACGAAGTTATGTACTTGTTAGACGAATTGTAGGGGGGAAGTTGACGAAGGGGGTGGAAGAGGGGAGGGGGCCGATGAGATACCGTTGAATTTCATTAGTCGAAATGATTGATAAATCGAAATTAGTAATAATAACTCGTAGAGGACTCTCTATAGGGCTGGACAATATTTTCTTACGGGACGATAACTATTACCTTTTTCTGTACATTCCCAGTGTAAATATTGCGTGTTAAAGCTATACATATTTTTGTGTATTGTGAAAGATACCTATATACTTTGTATTTGTCCGAGGACGATCGGGGTTGTAGGACGAGAGTAAATGGGATGATGGAAAGGAAGAAAATTTATATAAATTTAATATGTACCTATAGAGGATCGATGTTAATTGTTCCGTGTTAAGCGATTGAAGTGTGTTTATCTCAGAAGCCATTACGTATAGCTACGAGTTTCTCTGCTTTTAAAAAAAAATCACATAATAAACTTTCTGTCCAGCCCTACTTGAAACGCGTGTATGCACAGATACGCAGACACGGATTGTACACTCATGCACTACTAAAACGTTTGTTCTCCCGTAGCACAAAATGTATTTTGATGATGATAATAATAATGCGAATTCAATTGAACTAGTACCATACAGATTCGTTTTCTCATTGAACGAGGGAGAAATGTCTGACATATCAAGAAAAAAAAACTCATACCGAGAGAAAAGTTCTCCTGAGATTGAAAAAAAAATATTACCACAGCAATACCCTTCCGCTCAATACGGATAATACAAAGAAAATGAAAAAAAAAGTGAATCTTTTGGACAATTTTAACGATGGAATTTAACAAAATTAAACAAAAATTCCGACTGTTAGACACTAGAACTTTAGTATCCGGCGTTGGCAACATCTTCCAAGTCCTTTGAGCTCCTCGTTGCTGACGTTTAACTTATCTATTTATAACCGTTTCAATTCGGATCTAACGCTATCGTCGTAATAAAAAATTTCGAAAATTCAAGGATTCTCGAAAGTTTTTACTGTCGCGTTACTATGCATGTTACGTACGTCGCCATTGATCTGTCGTTACGAATTCATTAACGGACGATCTATGCGTACATCCAGCATTATCCCGTTTTCAAAATCTGATAATTAAACATTATCCACCGCGACTATCTCTCTCCGCGTGTATCGACAATGCTAAATCATTTCTTAATCGGTATTCTAATATCTAATTACTGGAATTGGGTATCGACATACCTAATAAAGTTTATTGATCGCGTAGAGAGGATTGCATCAGAGCACGAGCATTCAGGGAAAGCAGGATTTCGATGTTGCATATTTAATACAAAAGGAAATCACGTTTACGTAGCCATTCGAGAGTGACAAAAAGAAAGAGAGAGAGAGAGAGAGAGAGAGAGAGAGAGAACAAAAAATAGAAAAATCCCGAAAGAGAAAAAGTGAGAAAGTGCATTAGAGTGAAAGTGGGAGAGAAAGACTGAGAGAACGGGATTTAAAAAAATGAACGAGATGAGTGAGTGTGTAGTGTACCTATAATAATACCTACATACCTACCTGTACTTAGGTGAAGATGATTGGCAGCTTTTTTTGCAAGTGCCAATAGGACATCGCGTGTAAATCGACAGATTCCCTTCGCGAATAATTCGAAATTTTGCGAATCGCGTATCCAGCCGTGGCACGATTTAAAAAAAAAGAAAAACCTCATTACTACAATTTTGAATTCGTACGTAGATTGTCACAAGTGAATACACGTGCGAATTTGAAAGGTGTCCTTCGTTCCCTCTTCTTTTTCTTCTTCTTCTTCTTCTTCTTTGTTAACGCGTTACATACATATGAATACGACTACGCCAGATTTCTCGATATCCGATAGCTCTGTCAAAAGGATAATAGTATAAATGATTGTTCACTGTCCAAGAATTCTTTTATAAGTATGAATGTACCGGAAGTCCAAGTAGAAGGATAATTGATAAACCCAAAGTGAGAAGAAAGTGGGAGAGTATATATAGGCAGGAAATAATAACGGGCACTGGCACACGATCTACGCGTTGCTCAGAGGAGTAACGAGAAACGAGAGAAAGATATAACAATATTATTGAAAAATGATAAGGAAAATGCAAGAATTAAAAAAGAGAAGCAGAGATGCCTATCCCAAAGAACGAATAGAATCCCTTTTACCTACTTTATGTCGTTGACGATGAATTAAAAATGTGTGTACCGGGGTCCGAGCACGAAGCACGATTTCAAAAAGAAAAAATTTAAACGGGTCTTGCGAGATGTGGAAAACGAGAATTAAAAAAATGAAATCAAACAAAAGATGTTTCGTTGACGAATGTACGTGCACCTCGCGAATGCGTAAACGAAGATGCTGTTCGCTAGAGCAAGGATACGTACAACAGTACAATGATAAACAAAAATTTGTAAAATATCGAATACGTTCTGGTAAAGTTCACCTAATAGTAGTATGGCAAAGACAATGTAAATGTACGAAAAGTTTTCCCGTTTCTTTCCACCCCTCCACCACGCACCCTGTTTGTAACAGGATAAAAATACCTTTTGCCAAAAGGAATCATCCCCCTTCCTAATCCCTTCGCTCCCTCTTAACAATGCATTCGAGCATCCCTTCGTTCCCATCCCAATTGACGAGTGTATAAAATGATATCATGTAATTAATACCAATTAATATATTACAGAATATAAAAAAAAGGATTGATTGTGAGTCATTTAAATAATTGTTATATGTATTTTCTATATATTATGGTAATAACTAATACGATGATATATATATTGAGATGACATTACGGTACTATTAACTAAGTGTAGCATTTTAGGTAAGCGAGGATTCGAGATATAAGGCGAGATATTGAAGTTGGATTGTTCTAGTCCAATTTTTTTTCTGTAAATCTCAAAGTGAATTGCGGGTGCACGCTAAACGAAGGCGTTCACGCTCGAGACGACGAGCCTGCGCATCCATCCGACACTTTTTCAAAACGCGATGGGGCGTTCTTTAAATAAACGGCGTGATCGTTTCGAGTGTACGCCAATGATTGCAGAAAAAATACTGAGTGAAAAAATCGATGTGGAATTTGCAAAAAGAAGTAATGTATTTTCTCACTCCCACAGCGAGGTGAATGTTCATCGCTACATCTTATTTGGAACGAAACCTAAATATATATTATATTATTATATAAAATTACTGTATAATTGTAACGAAAATTGTTTTTCAAACGATGTGGTATTTTTATTGTAGATATTATTATATAACAAATAAAATCATGATTCATTGTATATTGTGGTAGTCTATTCAATACACAAACTCTGTATTCGCTTTCTTGATCAACACTTTTGTGGGCATTTCGGTGCGCGCCCAAAGTTGTATTTTTATACGGAGCATTCTTTGATAGTAAACGCTATTAGGAGCCTTTATAGTTTTGTTATTAACCCCTTCGATGGTATTGACGTCATATGGCGTCGATAAATCTTCACGTAAAAGTTAGAAGCTTGACCTATGTATTAAAAACTATCAGTGGAAAGCTTGACATCTAAGGCGCTTACTGACCAAAATTGAACATTATTTACCGTACAGTTATGGAGAAATAACGTGTCTGAGACTACCGTGCTCAGGTCTTGGGGGAAAAACCTCAGGAACGAGCCGAGCGAGAAGAAAGACGCAAAAGGTTAGTTAAGCGCGAAAGGTTGACCCCTAGTCAACGATTTTTATCTAAAAAGCACCTATACTACTTCAAGTGAAGCTGATCCAAGAACACAAGCACAGATAGGATTTTGCCCAGAGCCAACGGACTACCTCGTACGACCTCCCCGCCGATACATAGGATCGTCTCCACTCACACGATTGCTCAAAGGGCAACAACGTCTCGGAGCATTTTTAGCAAGACGATCAAGTTATACTACAAACGCGGAAGTTAGACACCCTAGTTAGATTCACTGCACGAAAGACCATGGCCGTAGCGTACCCTAAGGGAGCTCAAGGCCCCTGTCGGGGGGTCTGGAGAGAGCATGTTGCGGCCACAACTTGGGCCCGAGCCACTGAGCAAACTCAGCGGATGAGGCGGAAGGACAACCCCCGAAACCACGGTCTATGTGTAGCTACACTAGCAGGTTGACTACCTTCGTATGACTACTCGAATGAATATGTTCAACTCGACCAAAGAAATAGGAAAAATAGAACAGAAATAAGGGGAGGGGGAGAAGAGAGTAAGAAAGGAAAACAGAACGAACGTTAGAAAGATCGAAAGTAAAGAAGTAAAGAAATGAAGAAATAGATAAAGAAAAGAAAGGAGGTAGGAATTAAATAGATAAGACGGGAGCAACCAAGATTCCGATAGAGAGACCGGCCCTTGGAAGAATAAGAGCTCCCAGCTTGTGCACACACGTAAATAGCCCACTTTTCGGACAGTCGTCGACAAGTACTCGTCTCAACCCTGGCGACAAATTTTTCAAATTCACATATTATACTAATTTTTAACTTCTACTACTTCTATGTGTTTCTGGTCGTATTTCTTGATGTCCAGGTGTTCCTACCCGTAGTTCCCGGTGACTACGTGTTCCTCGCCGTAGTTTCTGGTGTTTGTCATTTGTCCGACCTGCTGAAGAATGCATTCTCTGTCTTTTGCGCGCGTTCCGATTCCTGGGTGACATACAAAATTTTAAAGCAAAGAATTCAGTGAAGTTGCTGGTACGGATATGTTGGGGGTTACGGAATTTTGTAACAACTCCCTAACGGTGATAAGGTCAAAATAGATGACTATGACATGCCACAATTATGCAAGATTTTCGAGACCCAGATAACAAAATACACATAATTTATATAAATTATAAAACTGAACAATTCCCTTGAAGGTTTAATTAGAGTTATAAATATATCGTTTTTCTTAATACTGAAACAATTCTTATGCAGAGAACGGGCAAGACTGCGATTTCCGTGGCCCCTCAATTTGACTATTGGGTCTTCATCTATGGACCAATAGAATGATTTTTAAGAATAAAAAAAAGTCGATTTTGCCTTAGTTTAAGGGGGGAAATCCAATTGGAAGCATTAAAAATGCATGATTCTCAGGAATTCTTTTGGGAAGGAAAGATTAGTATTACATTTTTTTAACTTTGCCATTTATTTATACATATTTTAGACTAACTGTAAGGTTTTTCTTATAAAACAACAGACACTCAACTTAAAGAGCAAGTATGTATTTATTACTACCGGATAGAACACAACAGTAATGGCTGGGCCGAAGCTCTGCCGTCTCTCTAGTCTTTCCACCGCTTCGTCTCTCCCCTCTACGACGCGTAGCTCGGCGTCGCTACCGTTCCCGCTCGCCCAACGGCTCTCGTTTTTTCTTTGGCGCGGGGTACGAATATAAATATCGCCTCACATAACGAAATATATTTTTTTCATTGCATAATAATATAAAATGGCCGACATATCGCCACGTCTTTCCGGCAGGTCCGCGTGCAAGTTGCAAATTGGCAGGAACTCTAGATTCCCTTGTATCCATCTGAAACAAACTAGTTGAAAAGATCTTATTGTTCATATCCGTAGTTTCTATGTGAACCTAAAAAAATGGATGAAACTTGAAAATTGGAAGACTTATACGCCTTTGAAAATAAAAGTTTATTTTTTGACGTTTTCTGGTTTCACTTTTTGCAATAACAAACTACCTTTTTTTGGTGATTTTTCAAAACAATTAGGTTCATATAGAAGGTAATAATGTTATAAAGTTATGTTTAAAATTTCATTAAGATCGGTGGAATAGTTTTTAAGTGACATTTCCCACCAATTTCAAAAATGATATTTTGAGAAAAAACGCGGTTAAAGTTTTGATAAGTGAAAAGTGAATGATATCTATAACTTACCGGCTAATCAGCGATTCCAGAAGCATATAATAATCCTTCAGCTTCCTCGTACAATTCATTTTCCTCGATTATCTTCTCTCTGCGTGCTTTACGAGATTCCTTGGAGGATAAAGAGCTGCGCCGCCTCTGTCGAACCAGCCGGCGCTCGTCGATGTCATCAGCGTATTTCTTACATTGACTCCCAATGATTATCCGTAGCTCCACTATACTTACAAGGGAACATTCTCAAGTGGCCCACCCCAATTTTGATCATTTTTGTATATGTTGTAGAACTCGAAAATCTAAGGGATACGTTTTTTTTTTATCGGCGGAGATTGATATTTAGGGGGTGAAACTGCCCCTCAAAGTTTGGCAAAAAATCGACGAAATGTTTTTTTTTCATAGAAGCACTCGACCGATTTCAATGAAACTTGGCATGAATATATCTCGTGTTAGCAGCATCCAATAACGATACCGCCCGACACGGTTGCACCCCTTTAGAGATAAACTACCCTTAAAAAAATTTTTTTTAAATATTTCGGAGACAAATAGTCTGATTAAAATTGCGAGTTGAATGACCATTAATGCTCAACTAATATAAGAGTTTACATATTTTTGCTTTTCCAAAAATCATTATTTAATAAGGTAAATATATTTCAAAGACAGGCAGTACGTGTAATACATTTTCTCTGTCAGAGCACGCCATAATCATCTTATTCAAACATTCATCACGTAGACATCGAAATTTCGTTAGTTAAAAACACAGTTCTTATTAAATTAAGAAATATACAGCTTATGCTACCGGAACGCCTAAATATCGGTAGAAACATTTGAAAAAAAAGCGAGCGTCTATACCTGCTGCGCGATGCAGGACCTTAACGCCGTTCGACAGATGCGTCACGCTCATAGGGTATAACTTCCTTAATTCTTTGAAATTCATTTTAAAAGTTTGGGGTCATAATCTTGGGTAGTTGTACTAATATTTTATGCAAAAAAAATTGCATTTTTTGAAAATTCTAATTGGATTTCCCCCCTTAAAAGATACACGACCCTTTAAAGTTAATTGAAAATAGGCGTGATATATTGAATGATCATGACTATAAACGGTAATCCCACAACGACAACACCAACAACAACAAAAATAATAATAATAGGACTACGATATATGTGGTGCGAAGGTTTGACGGTGGATTCAGCATCTCTGGACCAAGTTAAGCAAAAGTCGAAGAGGGGTAAAAGTCCATATCTCAATAATTACGTTAAGAGATATGTATATAACTGTGTGTGATCGATTGTTATATATATCTAAACCACCATTAGGGTCACTAGCAATCGGAACAGTATAGTTATGCCCTAACCTAACCTAACCTAACCTAACCAAGCCTAACCATTTAGAAGTCCACCACAGCAGTCGCTCGAGTGAGGTCGATTCTTTTTAACTAAAACACCATCAGATCAGTAATAATAGAATCACCTCCAAAGATCAAAGAAAAAATTTTTTAATTACAAATAAAAAATAACAAAATACAACAAAAATAAATACACACACGCGCACAGAATATTAAGCAGACATTACCTCCTCGCGGTGCATTCTGGATCACGTCAAAATAGTCTAATTTCGTCAATATTTAATTAGCGCTAAACAAAATTGTATCTCTGAAACGAAGCCGTAATCGACATTTTTTTATTCTTGAAATTCGATTTGTTTTTGCCCATATATCAAGAAACAGTTGTCAGAATTAGGGGCCTCGGATATCGTAGTATCCCCAGAGAACGAATCTAGAGAATAAAAATAATGTTATGATGAGAATAGACGCTATCAGGTGACGATAGTTTGAACTTTTTTCGAATCAGAATTATAATTATGTTTCAAGTTAAAGGCTTTTTTGTAGAAATATTGTCAAAACTATATAAATTTTGATTCATATACTGTTATATTACTGCCACTTAGTCGCCAGCGGATGAGAAAACGTTTGATTTGAAATATGGTTATAAGAGGTTTGACAAAAAAAGTTATCATCGCCTAAAAACGCCCAATATTCCAGTATTTATATGGGATATGTACTTTCTTTATTTGAGTGTGAATACACAGAAAAATAACTACAATAACCGAGATCAGCTCATACTTAATCTAAATCGAGTATCATTACTGCTACTGTACAGGACTTAAAAAATAATTCATCTTTCTTCTATTTTACTGCCCTACTTTTGTCTATTGTCGAAGTCTAGCTAGTTATTCTTTGTTATCCTTAATCATTTTGACGATTTTCATCGCGATTACCAATGTCCATATCAATTTGCACTTGAATCCTCATATCCATAGCGACAAAAGCTACCACAATGAGTGCAGGAAGTCGAAATCGTGATGCCCAGCCTAATTTTAGCATAAAAATGAGAGCACGATGAAGAGGTCCGCCGTTGCCGAGAAATACGTGTGCTGACATCTCGTAGACGGATGCTGGCACCTCCCGTCGTTCTTCTGCGAATAGAACTAGCGTTGTTTTCACCTTCCTCCCGCAAATGAAAGCTTTATAACCTCCAGCTCTTGAATCATTGCTACAAATAAAAAATCCAATAATAAGATATTTCGTGCCACGAATAGAATTGAAGGACTACGATAATCCTAACAGGTTCAGGAGATTACTCACCTCTAAGATGCACTTGCGTCAAGTTTACAAGATTCCAACAATTATTTTGACATGCACAAATTGTACACCACTGTCTCAGACAGGAGACACGCAATAATGCGACGCGTGGAAATACTGAAGTTAACAGAAGCAACAATATTACCGACAGCGGTTTATCATCATACAGGTCTCTACATTATTTGCAGTTGGAAAATTTTATTTGACGCATAATTATTGTCGACGTTAGTATGGCGTAGCATTCACTATAAAAGAAATCAGTATACCGATAATAGACAGCAGTGCGACCGGATCGTAGAAATCATGAACATCTCCTTCGAAGGCAAGCGTATTCTGGTGACCGGAGCCGGTCAAGGTTAGTTTTTAAAAGATTTAGAATGAAAAATTCTATGTTTGATGTAAAAACTAAGTTTTCTCTAGGTTTTTTCTAGTGCAGTAAGAGATTAACAGTTATTGTATACCATACTCAATTTATTTCAAACGTATCTTATACCCTGACATTTTAGGTATCGGTAGAAATTTGGCCCTTCGTCTAGCAAAGTATGGAGCGACAGTAATAGCACTTTCAAGAACTAAAAAGCACCTGGACACTCTGATTGAAGAAGATCCTAGGATCCTGTCGGTGTCTGTTGATCTACGCGACTGGGACGCCAGTAGAAAAGCCGTACAGAATGTCCTTCCTGTAGATCTTCTGGTGAACAATGCAGCAGTCGCCACGTTATCACCATTCCTAGATGTGAAACCGGAAGACGTGGACCTACTAATGGACGTGAACGTGAAGGCAATCATAAATATCTCTCAAATCGTAGCCAAGAATATAATAGAGAGGAAATGTGGTGGAAGCATCGTGAACATTTCATCACAAGCCAGTCAGGCAGCATTGAAAGATCACACAGTCTACTGTGCTTCAAAGGGTGCTGTAGACATGTTAACAAAGTAAGCTATTAACGGTAGCGCCATCTGTACCGATTATTGCAAAGCCCATATGTTTTCTTCCAGGGTCATGGCTTTGGAATTGGGATCGCATAACATCCGGGTGAACACCGTGAATCCCACAGTGGTCCTTACGGAAATGGGTCGGCTGGGCTGGAGCGATCCTGAGAAAGCTCAATCGATGATAAGTAAAATTCCGCTGGGTAGATTTGCTGGTAAGTCTAAACGCGTAATAAATACGTTCGTAATAAAAAAAGGAAAGTAGAGACGTATTACGTTACGATAAGACTGCGATTATATGACATCGTAAATTATGATAACTTATAGGGCAGTTTATCATTAAAAGTGTGTTCACGACAGTTATAGAAATATGTGTCAGCAATGAGACATAATAGTTGAAAATATCAATGCGCTTTTCATTATTGCAGAAGTGGATGAGGTCGTAGACACAATTGTCTACTTACTCAGTAATAGGAGTAGCATGGTCAATGGCGTCACTTTGCTGGTTGATGGCGGATTTGTTGCAACATAGAAGTGCAAAGATTGAAAATCAAGGGAATAACAAAAATGGTACAATCATTAAATATTCTGCTCGTAATGTGTAAAATCTAACAAAAATGCAAATACTTTGTTTCTCCATTCTTTCTATTTCTCTTCTTTTCACCATTATCGTTTATTGCACGTTCATCGAATTCTTCTTTCTTGGATATCAGGTGTACGTATATCTGCGCAAGAATTTTGTAAGAATTGTCATTATGTCGCTGTCGCAGTTATGCTATATACATAATAGTACTTTACAATACTAGTGCGAAAATGTTTTTTTCTGACGAGTGCGATTTTTTTTTCTGACGAGTATGAGTTTGCACCACGAGCCGAAGGCGAGTGTTGCAATCACACGAGTTTAGAAAAGGTTTTTCGCACGAGTATCGTACAAAATTTTATTTTACAACGGGCGAAAATGCAGTTGTACGCACGCTTCGCGTGCGTAAAACTGCATTTCTCGCACAGAGTGAAAGGAAATACAGTAAAGGATTAGGTCAGTAAGGGTTAAGGAACTAAGTAAAAAAAAATGGATATTCATAATAGAAAAAATGATTTGATCATATCCGAAGGATTATACTTCAGTAGATAGGTATTCCTGTATTTTTTAAGGATTATTTTTTTTGCGCTTTCTGGCAATTTCTCCTGACATCTTACTCACGCATTCATACCATAACCACACCCAGTTCTTCGAATTTTTTTATAGAAAAGGATTTTTCTTCATTTCTAAACTTCACACTTATTATGATCGTGTCGTAATAGATAAAAGAGAGATAAGAAACGAATCTTAATTAATCTTTCGTGTGCCATTATGATCAGTTTCCCTGAATTCCTTAAAGCGAATATATTGAAATGAAGGACGTAAATTCGGATAAAGCAAAAACGTCTTATAAATATTCCCCTAACACTGCTTAGTTTTTAAAGCTACTAAACAATATGTGCTAATCAATGGGACGCAAGCGTTTACTGCATAACCACGCTCATCAACCAATCGGGTTGAATAAAAAAAAGTGGACGTGACTATGTAGCGACCACTCGCACTACATTAATTAATATAAACTGTTAAATAATTATAAAACATTGCATTTACGAGATCATTGTGAATAGACTATTTTTGCTTCATTTCCCCGCATACATATCATCTCAATTTGCATAGCTGTGAAGCTCCAATTCAAACAGTACATACACGAAAAAGTATACAGCTTTGTGTCTCTACGTCTAATTCCTTTTCATCATTTCTTTAATTTCTTTAACATTAACTTTTTTAATTCCCAATCCTCATCTATCTTTCCAGTCGCTCCTCTTTCTTCGCATATACACTTTCCAGCTCTCTCTCTCTCTCAAACACACATAACATGTACACACACTATCTCTCTTTCTTTTTCTCACGTCATCGGCTTTCGTGGTACATCCTGCTTTATTATATAACTCCTTACTTGATTATATAATAATTGTATATACATATACAAACCGTTCAACTCGATACAGCGGTTATACATCTAAAACACTTGCTCGCGAATTGTTCATCGTGATACACGTACACACACATACGTACGACGCACATACACGCATGTACGCACTCGAGCAAAATTATAATAATCTTTTATCATTCTCCCAGGAAACACTCCTTATGCTCTTTGTCAGTTTTCATCTTTATTTTTTTCTTTTAGAATTCCTCGCACGCTGTTCATTCATTCGTATAATAGGCCGATAAAGCTCTCGTACCTGGGCACGTTTGCATTCTCGCACAATTCTGGATACATTCAGACAGGCGCGCGCGGACGAGTCGCATGTAACAAAAAGCGCTTTTCTTTAAAAAAAAATCAATTGCCACGTTCGATTACGAAGGAATTGTATAACAAGGAGAGTCGTCATATTCAATCTACTTGCACACGTCTAGCGCGAGGAATTTGTTTTTTGAATAAACATCATTTCATTTTTCATTATTTTTGTTCTCCTCTTATTCGTTCACTTGATCCTCTTCACTTTATACTCGAAGACGGGTGTCCTCTCCAGACGGAAAATTCTCCTATCGCTCTATTTCCCTCATAAAATTATATTTATTCGTTAGCTTGTTTATCTTTTAACGAATCTTCACACGTTTGTTTGTCTTCACTGTAACTGCGACGCGGATCGCCAAAAAATAACGTTTTGTACGCCAAGCTGTGTGCGTCGTGAGGATACCATGTAAAACAAAGAAGAATAATGATGATTAATGTAAAAAAAACTATCAAAGTGTCTAATGCGAGTGCGGGGAAAACACGTGCTGCAACGCGTTTTGGCAGTGTCATTACATATGGATTAGCAGGTGAATTGGCAAGAGTGGAAATCTGATATGGGTGGAAGTAAATACATTATTAAAAAAAAAATCATGAAAACCGATCATTCCATTTCTTTTTTTTTTTTGGAAGGGCAAGTAGAAAACTTAATGGGAGACAATAAAAAAAATAAGTTCTAATCATAATATCGAGACAAAAAATGTCGCAAGAGATGCGAATCGCGTGGTGCGAAAAGATTATTTTCAAATCTCGAGGAGAGTCGCTCGAATGCTTCGCATACAATTTACGTAATTTCATAAATTTTCTTAAAGCGCAACCACATATAACAACGCAGTGGTACCTATCAAAGAAGAATAGTAAAAAAAAGATACAGAACAAGAGACATAGAGAAGTAAAAAGAAAACGAAAATACATAGAAAAAACACGTGTCGGTATAATATATTTATATATAACTTTTTTATCACGTTTTATTTTTTTCTCATTAGATGTATAATTGCGTCATTACTTTAGTTTATTTTATACAAGACGGGATTGTGGGTCAGGTACAAGAAGGCCAACAACTTCCAGGTTACTATTATCCAATCCACCAGGTAAGTAGAATCAACCTTCGTTACCAGAACCCAGAGTATAACCACCTGGAGAAATTGCTCCATGAGTTACCCTGACTATGGCAACCGCAGCCCAGGTTCACATACTGAACTCATTTATCCTAGTACTATGAACTTATTGTACATGTGCACCGGGTTGTCGGATTTGCCAAGGGTCACTTTGAGGCTCTCAACAATGATTCACCGGAGTCGACATAATCATCCTCATATATCGTCAACCTTTCGCTCAACTAATTTTTCCCTAAACTTTGAATTTGTTTTTCTTCCTTCTAAAATCCTGTCTTGCACGCTCCCTCGGTCTTGCTATGATACAACAGATGCGCATAATTACTCATCCTCACAAAGTTAGACAATCACTCATTGACGTACATATACACACGCAGACCCACACTCTAACAACAACTGTCTAGTCTCTTGTGAATGATCGGCGTCGTATAAAAAAGGCGAACTGTCATAACGGTGGATGAAAATTGCAGATTTTCTTTCTCTCTCTTTCTTGAGGTTTTAATTAACCTGCCATCAGTAGACGATGATTTAATAATGTAAAAGCGATCGTTGTTAACACTGTCGTTAAATACTCAATCCAAATTACCTCTTCATTCATCCTAACTGTTCTTCACGATTATATTTATCTCGCTCTCTCTCTCTCTGTCTCTCTCTCTCGCTCTCTCTCTCGCTCTCTCTCTCTCTCTTTCACTCTTTCATTTTCATAAAACAATCTCAAGTTTTCCAACGTCAACGATTCGTTACAAATAACGCTCGCAGTACGCACGCGTGTAAATTTGAATTCGAAATAAATTCACGCCAGCACGTAGGGCGGGAGACATTTAAAAATTTTACAAAACCACGTCACATGACTCCGGTTCACGACTGCACCTCACATTCCACATCCTCCAGTCTCTTAATCTACGCATTCCACGTGGTTCTCGCAAAGCCCACCCGCTGCATCTACTCTCAGCGTCGATCCGTCGTTAATATTCAAAGAATAATGAGTCCTTCATTATCATAGTCATCACTTGTAATCTTCATCCTTATAATCATCATCATAATAATCATCATTATCGATATCTAATCATGATCACAATCATCATCGTCCTGGCCCTCTACGTCGTCTTCGTCCTTCTCGTGAGATAAAGCAGGTTACTTGCGTGCCTGACGATTGCCCGGTGGCAACGTGGACGTGGAGTGTCGGTTGGCCGTGACCCCTGATGAACTCTGATGGTTGTTGGCTTGCTGCTGATTCACTTGTTGTGTTGAACGCTTGCCCGCCTGACCACCAGCGGCGGTGGGGCCATTGCCGTCGCATTGGCGCTTCCAAAACAAAAGACACACAAAGAGCGACATTAGCGTGCCACCGTCCCTCCCTAATGTTCGTTTCTAGAATTTTTGTGTGTCTTTACCATTGTTTTCATATCGCATTTCTCTTGTATTTAACAACACTCGAACGAGAGCGGAAGGAAGACACGCAAGATAGTCCATCCAGTCATATCGTCTGGGTCCTCTACCGTGGCACAGGATATATCCCATGTACGGATTATTAATTCCTTTCCAAATCCTAATATATTTATCCCGCCCATAATCCCACCCACAAATGATTTTAATTCGTCTATAACACATCCCTTGGAGAGGATATTCTTATTGGCTTGTTTTTGTGCTTTTTTCAGTTTTGTGTTTTGGTTGCGAGCGCGTATGAATTCTGTTTTTATTATTTTTGTTCCTGGGGTTCTCACCTCCCGGCTCTGCATTTTTTTGTTCTACTTTCGGATGCGCTTTCGGTTTCGAGTCCGCGCTCGCGTATCGCGACCTAGCTCATTTTTTTTCCTAGATTTCGGTTACCTGCAAATACAATGGAGAACATTTCATGGAGTGCTAACAAGAGTTTTCTGGTCTAAAGGGCGGCTTCAAATGTTTAAGAAAGGGAAGAACAGAGAACTGCCGCGCGACGTGTTTCGTGCAATTGGCCGCCAGATGGACAGAATATATCATATATCGCTAGAAACATATTACAGGATTGGGTTTAATAATTCTCTGTGTATTTTTTACCCCCCCCCCCCCTCTCTCTCCCACTCATTCACTCTTTCTCTTCTTTCTTTATTTCTTTCCGACGAATATCACAGAGAATTATTGAATCCTGTGGTCTAAAATAAGGTAACGATGCTATTATCCAACGCCAATTAAGTGCGCGGCCAGAGTAACATGCTTTTCTTCAACCAGATGGTGCAACAATATCATAACAAAGATAAAATCCCAACGAAAGACCCTCTCACGCAGACAAATAATACAAGATAGACAAATAATGAAGAAGGTAATAGCCAGCACCCTGGACCAAAAAATCCCACAAGCAATTACAGTGTCGTGAGTTGTGTTCCCGAATGATTTTTCTCGTTTCTTTCTTTTGCTTCCTCGGAAATAAGAACGAAAAATAATAAAAGACACAGGACATCAGAATTAGTAGCAGGAACCGTGCCACGGTATCGCGACATCAGCTCGTCAGACAGCAACGTCTGGTTTCTATAAGCCGTAACTAAATTAATCGTCCATTCAATTCGTTCTGATTTAGTTGTAGAACGTAGTTGCAGTTACAATGTATTAGGCTGTCCAAATCCGGTTGTCAGTTGCAGCTGCAGGTCACGTCTCAGTCCGCGTCCATGCTCATGTCCAGTTCATTTTATACCGGTATCAGTTAGGCTGTCTGCGTGTTTTCAGTCCGTTCTCATCCATCGTTAAATACCTATTCTCAAATATGTATACCCAGCATAGACACCATTTTTCATTCTACCATTCAAGATTAGAGGGGGGAGGGGGGGGGGGGGAAGAAGACCCAGAGAGATACGCGGGCGCATCCCAATTGTACAGTAGACTACGAAGCAACTCACTTGGACCTCGGTGGCATCTCCCCGGCAGCTGCAGCTGCAGCTGCATTCACGCGATGCAACCGCATGCTCACTCTTCGTTCCTGACCGCCGGTACCCGAGGCTGAAATATCGTAAAATTTTTAACAATTAGATAGATACAGTGTAGTATAGAGAGTATCTACTCTCAGAGATTAAAAATAATCATATTGTACAATCTATACATTTATAGAACTATTTATGTTCATTTTTACATGTTACTATCCATTTTCTCTTTATTTATGCTAATAAGTATTATATACCCACCCAGTTACTTATTGTTAGTATCTGCCGTTGCTTACGGTTATTATCCAAATGTATGTTTGGACATAAAAAATGAATAAAAATCCTGGTACAAAGAAAGATTTAATGACAAATATGTAAGTTGTTCAAAACATTGCTCTGACCAAGTAGTCAGTTTGTTCTTTTCAAATTCTTTTGTTTGTACCAGAATTTTTCTATTACTTTGGCAGGATTTAGAAGCTACTTGCTACTACCATTAGGTAAATAATTCTACTGGAATGAGTGATTAATAAAAAAAAATTTCATATCTCACGATTGGCTCTTTCAAATGGAATAGGATTAAATACACTATTAATGGTTAAAGATGGCTGTAAATACGTGTTAAAATGACATTAAATTATCTATTTGTCGAACGTGACGGACGAATGAGTAATGACAAGGGGATTAAAATAGTCCGAAAAACAAACAGAGAAATCAAAAAGTTCAAGACAGAGAACATAATGAGATGATAGTTAGAATCAAAAACTTCTGAAATTCGTCGCATAAGCTATTTAGTTGATTCCCAATGATCCTCGATCGCGTGTATCAAAAAAAGGAGAAAAAGAAAAAAATGCATATATCTTTCCCAATATCCGTTTTTCCATTCAAGCCAAAGTGAGACGCAAATTTCCCCAAAAATAAGGATCGGCATTGCGAGGCAATGTCGTGTTTGGTGTGTGTAGAATAAATAAAAAAACCAGTCCTTGAATGGAAAAACATTTATTTCTACTTTCATTTCATAATAATAAAAAACAGACAGATTACAATGCAGTGATTCGCGAGGAACACTAAGAAACAAATTCATTCGAGGAGGGATGAAAGTGTGAGAAAAAAGAACGAGGAAGAAGAGTGAAGATGAAAGCGAAGATGGAGGACAAGAAGAGTAAGTGAAAGAACAGGAACGATATCGCGTATATAAAGTTCCTAAGAATTATTGAATGGCAAAAGACGATGATAACGATGACGTTGATGACCCTTCGATGACGTTAAAGTCCCTGATAAGAATCTACATAAAAAATGTGTATCCACGATGCAAAATGTGTATATTCTCTCATCGTGTATGTATATATGATATATATAAATATGAGCGTGTCGCGTGTGATTGTAATAAAGTGATTAAACTGTAGCAGTCGTATATACCTAGTCAAAAAATTATTTTAAAAAAGAACAGGTATAAAATGTTCTAAAAAAAAATATCGAAGAAGACATGAGGAACTGCACAAGCTTGCTTTGATTTTTTTTTCGAAAAGCAGCGCGAGCAGAAGGACTTGTGTGTATATTTTTCTGTTCCTTTTTTTTTTCTTAATTTTATTTATTACTTCGAGATCGAGTGGGAACATCAATATTATTATTATTATTATTATTACCTATTAAAGAGGTCAGTCTCCAATGTAATATGCTCAGTCTAAAAATTCCGTTGTACAAAATAATAGGGGTGGGACGGGAAGGAGATGGGGGAGGCGAACATCTAGAGTTCCCGTGATTGGAAACCAGGATGGGGAAAGGGAATAAGGGGGGCGAATAATAAAAGTATAAACAACGAAAGGGATACAAAATAAAAATGGTTAAGGTATGATTCGAGGATGTGATATGTGTTGTGTAGTCTTATGGAATTTTATTATCGTTCCTGCTGTCCTTTGTATATTGTTTTGCGTTTGTTTTCGAAATCCCTTTTCCACAACATATCGTCTTTCTATGGTATATTATCCTAATTGTAAGGACGGGAAACGCGGATATCCGCGATGAGTCCTAAGTCTCTTGAATCTTCATGTTCTCAAAGAGCCTATGCCATTTTCGATTTCGGCCGCCTGAGAAGAGGAAAAAGTTCGTACTCTTTTCGACTTAAAAGTTCAAGTTACGAAGAGGATAAATGAGCCTTGCAATGCATGGATAGTAGAGAGCGGATAAAAAAAATTAGAGAGTCAGAGAGAATCAGGAGAGTAAAGTAAAAAGAGAAAAGAAAATAGAGGATAAAAAGGTAAAAAAAAGGTTCACGTCGTTACGTTCTCTAATCGTATGTACATATGTGCTGCACCCTTATATAGCTAGTTTACACGTATCTCTCTCTGTTGTGTATAAAATAGTATATGTTTGTGTGTGTGTATCTGTTAATTAATTACGGTTTGGTATTGCGACGTATTGAAAATGAACGTCCTAGATTATTAACGCTATTATCTAAGATGACGACGGGAGAGACACTGAAACTTATCTTCTTGAAATCCAAAAAAAGAATAGATAAACAATAGGTTATGTATCGGGTGAGAAAATCATCTAGATAATATATAGATGTGTATATATATATGTATATATATTAAAAAACAAGATGCCATACGAGATCTAATTCTACCCAATGGTACGATTAAGGAGTGGATAAGGAACGTGTTGATCTGATGAGACCTTTCAAGACATCGCAAGATCCTCATCCGCATGTGCTGGCATCGTTGTGTGTTTGCATAAAAACAAATATAAAAAAAAAGGAAATTAAAATGAAAAAAATCCAGCTCAAATGCAGATACAAACAAAGAAATCCAGGAGGATCCCTTTTAAGATATCGAGGTTACCCTGAGGTTTGGCGTTACCAAGGGAGTCACTTGAGTTTGTGCCGCGACTGAGTGCGTCTAGGTCCGCTCTGGCAATCCAGTCCAGATAATGTTCTCTCTTATCAGAATCAATGATATCTGCGTTACGAAGACCATCCGGTTGTTGATTTGACGCTTGAAGACTCTGGGTATGAAGTCTACCTAGTTGACTTATGGAGTAGCCGATTTCTAGGCTATCCTTGTTGCCACTCGTTGTCTCCTGAGTGGCCAGACTAGCCTCGCGTCCTAAGAAACCGATATCTGAGTCGGGATTTGACAGGCGATCATCGTCCAGCTTCCTAGACTTCTGATCCTCCGCGGGTACAAGTGTAGAACTGTCCTTCGATGTTGATTTTTCCTGAGTTGTTACATCCGGTCGAATAGGCTCCCCGTGAACGCCGTCCACGACGCGAAATGGCGGTGGTGAAACGTCGGCGTGGATCTTCTGGTGATTTTTATTGTCGCGCTCATTGAAGCTATCCGACTCGCCCTGGCCGCGACCGTTCGGAGGGTGGTCGGGAGCGCACTCAAAAAAATTCAGGTCCTTTCTGTGCCTCTGTAAAAAATACTCGCACTTTTCCTGACCCGTCTGCAAATAGTCACCACCGGTGCTAGGACGATCTTCGTTAGGTCTCAAAAGATCCTGAGAGCGTGGTTCGTTACGGTTTCTTCCCAAGAAGTGTAGATTACGTCCCATCCTCTGGAAGAATCCAAGTCGTTTTCTTGCTTTGTTCAATGAGTCATTGGATTTCTTGGACTTCTGCGAGGAATCCAAGCTACGCTGCTTTCCGTGAAATATATTCTTCGGTCTGTCCTCTGGTAGAAGGTCCAGACTCCTGGCATCAGCACCCAGAAAGTCCACACTTCTCTCCAGGGACTCTAGACTTCTGTGCGTCTTTTCCTTGCTTCGGAACGAGAAGTTCCTCTTGCGACTTGGGTTCGAGTCCTGAAGGAATTCCGTGCTGTTTTTGCGAAATATTTCACCTTCCTTCTCCAAGAACTCGACGTTCTCTGCAGAGTCTCCGCGATATTCCGATGATTCTTTCTCCTGACTACGTCTAGTCTCGACGAGGAAGCTTCTGCTAGTAGCAGGCACTTCTTCTCCATAAACCCGAACATCCGGATGGTCTACGTCTTTCTCAGTTTTATGCCCATGAAAAAAATAACTCTGCTTGTCCAGGTGACGAGGTTCCCTATTAGGACTCCCATCCCTTGGTTGTACCACACCTTGGTAATAATTCCTCGATCTAGCAGAGTTCGTTAAATCTGTAGCATTACGGGATATCTCGCGATGTCCCAGAGTGAGAGTCGACAAGTCAAGAGACTTGGTAGGATCCGGAGTGACTGAACCGGCTACCCCATGAAACCCAGTAGGGGAGGATTTAAAGGTAGTGAACTGACAAGGAGCTCCTGCCGACGGAGATGGCGGAGAAGGATTCAGTGGGCTACGATTATTAGTCTCGACTAGACCAACCAGTGATGGCTGTGATTGACCTCTGGTGACCCCTGCCTTACGCTCGGCAGCAACCTGCTGCTCTCTCGCGCAGAATTGTTGGTAGAATTGTATTTTACCTTGGAGATCGCTTTTGTCCTGATTGTCCTGGTCGCCGCGAGCGTCCGTCGACTCGTGTTTCTGACGGCGTCCCGACGTTCCCACCGTCGGCCCCACCGCCGTCCCCGATGCATTCGTCAGACACTGTCTCGTGTACGGTCTGTAACTCGGAGAAAGTAACAACTACATAACCTCAAATTATAATCAGCCTAATAAACCCATTCTAAACACCTGTGCAGACTATTATTATGTTACATTATATCGTTAGTCGTAATTGTATAGATGATGTCTCCTCTCCGGGCCCTCTAAAAAAACAATATTACTCAGTACTAACCTCGATCGATGTTCCTGATCGTTATTGGTCCCGGATGGTATTGCAGCATTAGTGGGTTGAGAATGTGTCGGTGGTTGCTGTGCCGATGGAAGTGCCGGTTGTCTACCATTACCAAACTTCAACATATTCCAATCAAAGACATAGTCGTAAGTGAACCCCTGGCTGTGGAAGAGTGTCCGGAAGAGCTGCCTTAGGTAAGGATAGTCCGGCCTTTCCTCAAAGCGCAACTGTCTGCAGTGCCTCAGATATGTCGCGAATTCAGCTAAATGTGATAGAACAAAAAAATAAACTTCATCAGACTCCTATCCGCCTCAAAAAATAATTCTTATCCCAGAGACTCTTCCTGTACCTGGATAGCCTTTGCATAATTCCTCTATCGGTGTAGACATCTTTTTCTCGGAAATGCGCTCGTACTTTTGCCTCTTGGTTGCAGCCTTTAAACCCTGCCAAGGTAAGCTACCTCTGTTGAAGTACATCAGTACATAACCAAGAGATTCAAGGTCGTCCCTTCGTGACTGCTCGATTCCCAGATGTGTGTTTATACTGGCGTATCTTGCCGTTCCTGTGAGATTCTTGTTCTCTCGGTACGGTATGTGCTTGTGAGTGCGACCATCGCGATACTTCTTAGCCAGTCCAAAGTCTATAATGTACACGAGATTGCCTTTCTTCCCCAAGCCCATCAGGAAGTTGTCAGGCTTGATGTCCCGGTGAATAAAATGGCGACTGTGAATGTAGTCCGTTCTACTTATCTGCAAGACGAAATGGGCTGTGTTAACATTCTGGTAATATACAGGGTGTACTGTGCCAATAAAATGTAAAACGAGGGTGCAAGTTTACAGCGAGTAATACAGATTTTTTTTTTAATTTTTAGACAGAAATATCAGTAATCTAACAATTTCATAGGTGCTAGAAGTCGAAACGGGTGAACGATTGAAAAACTCATATTTTTGTTTAATTTTTATAATCACATCTTTATAATATTTAAATAATAATTTGCAATATAGGCGTATCCTCTGGTTTTTGTGGTTAATTTGAATAATGTTATTAATAAAAACCGTATGCAATGATAATATCGATTAAATAGTATTTATATATTGGTCTTTTGCATACTTATCAATATCTTTCAATGTCTGTTATGACACAAAATTATAATAAAAATTCTACAAGGCTTTTTTTACGTCATTAAAGTATATGATTGCTCACAATGAATTCAATCATAGAAGGTTACACGTATAACATAGTACACCGTGTATAAATATACGTATCCACTATCAGTGGTAGCCGAAGAGTCTTCTCTCCAATACTCAGGTAACGCTTGGCCAGGTATCAGGGTCACTGATTCTGCTAATTGTCTTCGCTTGGACCGATCTCTGAATCCTGACGTTTGCGCAACAATAGGCAATACTTATGATCGAACAACAGTTTCTAATGTTAAGCATCACACTAATCTTCCTGCAGTTACGTTAATTTTTGAAACACGAATAATCGGTGCCCGGTCTGACAAACCGATGAAAATTTGTATACAATGTTCAAAAATATTTTTGTAACACAAGTGATGAACATACAAAATAGAATATTTATCAACCTTGAGAGAGTATTATATCATAATTTTTGTTTGCATTTAATAGAATAAACAAGAAATATGAAAGAATAAACATGAAAAATGACGCGCAGTTTACAGCTATAAATATCATCAGCGAAAAGAGTTAAGTTAGAATACTATTTAGTATCGGTACCCGGAAACCTTACCCTTTAGAATACCTAGCCACAGGTTCGGATAAGTCAAGTTCTCGGAGACACGCGCTTCGTATTCTCTACTTTTTTTTGTCGGCCGCATTTAGCGCGATACGAAAATAGTTCTTTGTCGAATTGCACTTTGCGCCAACACCGAAAGTTTACGTGGAATTGCGAGAGCGACAGAGAGATAGAGAGAGAGAGAAAATTATAGAATTTGTATGAATATAATGGCCATGCAGCGTGATTAAAAAAAAAAATTTTCAATATTAAAAACAAAAAGAAGGAAAACCTTATTTCTTCTACAGCTTCTCGTCAGTTATAAAGCTTTTTATTCAAATGTCAATGGCCTTTAGACGATTCCACTCGATTAACTAAGAAAATCGAGCAACAGGCGTTTTAACCGTAATCATCGCGCGAACTTTTTGGACATCTCTTCGTGTCCGAACATTGTTTACATTTCCAGGAGTCAGTCCAACAAATAATGAACGGGCATTAAGAGAAATAATGGTCGCGTTTAGCAGATTTAACCGATAGGTAACGAGCGTAACTCATTGGTCGATGAATATAAAATTTAGCCAATCAAATGCGTTCATTATCTAGTGGAACGGTGTGTTGGAACATAAGCAATGATCTTGAAAAGAAAGAATATACGCAATATCGCCATTGTGTTTTATCTCTAAGTAAGAGAGAAAATAAAGGGGGCCCTTATCGCACTACGATCTTCCAGTAAATTGCATAACGAGAGACGCGTCTGTCATGTTTTATTTTGCTTACGTCGGAATTGAAAAACACGTTGAAAACAAAGCACACAGCAGAGATTATGTCGTGCAGGACGACCTAGTTGGAAACCCAACTAAGTAGAGCATGACGACGGTATGTAAACTGTAAATACATCAGCAGTGAAAGCATTTCTGGTCACTGAGACAAATAATGAATCCCAAAAGAAAGTATTATCATTCAACTTACGAAGATGGATATATTTTTGTAAAGTTGAACTTACTAGCTGATCCGCAAGAAGAAGGACTGTCTTCAGAGAAAATCTTCTGGAGCAGAAATTAAATAGATCTTCCAGGGATGGACCTAGTAACTCCATCACCATCACATTGTAGTCACCTTCCGATCCACACCATTTTATTGTAGGGATGCCAACTGCAATAGTATATATTATGAAATATAATTATTCTTGAAGCTTCAAAGAGATTGAACAAAAATCTCACGATCCTATATAGAACCTACTGTTTATTATAGTATGCAGAAGGAACTAAATTGAAAAGCTTACAACAAAAAAGGTAACAAAAAAGGAAAGTATAAAAAAGTATTCGACCACAATAGCTGGTTGAACTAGCTGTGAGCTAAATAAACAAAACAGTTTGACAGTTCCCAGTGTGTTATTACAATTAATATTTTTTCCCTAAAATTGAAATCCAGTTGAAAGTGACATCATTATGATACCAGAACAAAGTGTCCCGTAAAACTTACCACCACCCTGCATCATCTTGTAGAACTTGGACTCTATGTGTAGTTGGGGGTGTCGCGTTTTTATGCATTCCAACTTGATGGCGACTTCCTCACCTGTGGAGATGTTGGTACCTATGGATAAAGAAGAACAACAATAACTTGTGATGCTAGACATGAGACTGTGCAACAAACAATTGTCTACCGTATTCTGGAGCGCGTCTTAAACAAACGGAGCATAAGATCAATGATTAGAAGAAGCGAAGAAAAATAAAAAGAAGAATATAATACGTGTATTGCACTGGAATCGGTGAAGTTGTATCATGTGCGGCTAGCAATGTCTTGCCTGGAACAGAAAGGGAAGTCATAGTTACCTAGATAAATGTCGCCGAAGGAGCCGCTCCCGATTTTCCGTCCGAGCCGGTACTTATTCCCGACACGCAGCTCCATCTTCCAGGCTCGCGGGCCCACGAGGAAGATGTGCACAAGATGTAGCACGAAATCCGAATTGTCTACGGACGGCCGAAAGCACGTAGCGATTTGGCGTGTCGTGTTATAGGCTCGGTGGGGCCTGGACCACCATGTTTGATCGTGCTCCCGCTGGCGGACTTAGGGGCATTTGTTCTTTCTCCTCGACAAGCTTCTGATTCGGTTATAGATCCGTTGGAGGCGCTGTAATCGTCCACAGGAGCGCCCCTAACGTAAATAACGAGAAGATGGCCGCCAGGACCGACTGAACTGTAGCGATTCTCGCCCGTCCCTTTATCGCAAGCGAACTTGTGCTTTGTGGTTTTTGTACTGGCGCTCTTTTGAGGTTAATGATGATTGTCCAGCCAGAATGGAAGTCATTCAGCCGTAAATCAGCTAACAGCATCTGCGATTTTTAGGCACTGACTCTCGAGGGTGTGTGATGAATTCTTTTCTCTATCGCGAAGATCCTCTTCTTCACTGATGTATATATTCCCGTAGATGATCTACGACTTTAAAACACCCTCACGAGCGCACTTTGATGCGCTCCACGCACGATACTCGCATCTTTCGCAACTTTATCATTGAGACACTTCACGAGACTAAGAACAACCCCTTTGCACTAGAAACCAGAGACTGGGTACCCTGTTTTTATTGGAAAAAGAACAGCGCAACGGGACACAATTTTGCGATATTCACGAGCGACACCACGCGGCGCGATGATCTATTTGGATCATCGGATTTCCGGCCGATATCAGTCGTACTAGTCGCGCCATCACGTGGCATCTCAAACTACTTTCAAAAAATGTTTAATCGGTGACAAACGTTATTTAACTATTTCGTGAATAAGGTTTTATACGTGAATTAACGTACAGCAGTGGTCTTCAATGAACTTTGCCAATATTTATATTGATTCGTTTAAAAGTCAAATGTCCACGTGTACGACATTAATACAAAATATGTGAAAAGTATTGATGAAGAGAACAAAGTTCAGGATTCGCATGGTTATTTGTCAATTTCTTTTTCCTTGGAAAATACGTCATTTAATGCAAAAATGAAGTGTAGTCGATTATATTTAAGATGATATTCAGTAAGAAAAATTCTCAGCCTATATTTAAATTAGTAGTAGTCTTTATAAAGCGGTGTGGAACTTCATGGTTTCGTTTCTATTTTTTGTTTTTCATAATTGGAATATCGAAAAGGCAGTATGCTTTTTGACATATCAATTTCTTTGTATATGTTCCAATTTTTCGAAGTTATATAGAACGGGCCAATCTCGTCGAATTGCGAATGCCGTGGTTTCTTTGCGCATAATCATGAACAGTACCTAATGGCACCTTGAGGTGCCAAAAAAATTGTTTAAAATTTTACAGAAACCTTCCTGTAATCTGTCATCGAATATTTGATGTGTGATTAAGAAATTGAGGCGATCATTGAACTTACAAAAAACAGACGCAAACTAGTAGTGATAGACAAAGGTCAACTTTTATCCAGTTTAAAAAGATCTGGTTAGTCTCTTAAGGGTAATTCATCTCGTCATCCAATACATTATATCATATAATTTATATTAACAAATGTTTTCGACCGTGATAACGCTTTGCCATTACTTTTAATGATATTAAGTAATTCTTTAATTAATAAGATCCTACGCAATCCTAAGGAATTATTCGATTCAAGATGGTGGCCAACAAAAATTCTTGGATATCTTCAATTCTCAAAAAATCTATCTACAAAGGCCCCAACGTTAATCTTATTAACACATACATACGTACGGTAAGACAGAACTTCGCGTATAATCATAGTAATAATAAATTAAAGTTAAACAGAAACAAAAATATAGAGAAAAAATCACTATCACCAGATGCGTTGAAACGATATACACGAAGATAAATCTATACTGTTGTTTCAAGTCACAAGCATCTTTTTTCTTTTCGTTCTTTGTTGCATTTGTTCGTTTCTTCCTTTCTCTTCAAAATATTTGGTATATCGAGATCGGAACGTACAGGCAGTGGAAAAATTAAGCTTTTCTCGACGAGATAGCGCTGATATAAATTTTTCATTTTTTTTTCTTTGTCTTCAAGAGCTGAAGGAGTAAGAGCTCGCATATATTGTTTTTATTACTATTCACGTCTAATACGAAAAAATTAGACATCTTTCTCTGTCTAAGAGTAGAAAATAATAGGCTGCAAATTATCCTCCACCAAGAAAACTTAAAATAAGAGACGTAATAATAATTATAAAAAACAACGCTCTCACGAACGACTAAAATTTGTCTACTTAAGCAGACGTATAGTCACCCCACGATTAAAATAGCTTAAAGTGACAGATGGAAACACGTGTTTCGTGCTTGGGACTGCCGTAGCAAAATTTCTCAATTGCCAATACTCTTTTGCCAAAGGTAATGAATGGTTTTTTCATTGATTTCCATTAATTCGTCACTCATTACCTTTGGCAAAGGAGCATTGGCAATGGGAAACATTGCTACAGGCTTCGCATTTTTCCATCTATCACTTTAGGTTACTTTGCTTTTGGACCGACTATAGGTGTAACATAAAAGGATTAGCTAGTAGCCTAAGAGAAAGAGGAAACATATACAACTTAATTGAAAAAGTAGGAAACCTAATCGACTCTCCTAATTTCATTACCTTCTCAATATAATAAAAACAAAGAAGGATCGTTATTACAAAACACGAGTTTCGTACATTCACGAATAAATGCGGGGAGAACGAGACTTACCATTAAGCAACATTGATAAAAAAAAATATATATGTATATATATATATATTTGCTTGTGTGTGCATGTTTTCTTTTTCCTTTACTTTCATATTTCACATTAATGCGCATTTTACAATTTACGCCACGGCTTCTAATACCCTTGGAGACCTGTGTGTTTTATCATTATTGTTGTTGCTATCGCTGTTGTTTCTTAGCACTTCTCGTTAAGTAATAGCAATTGTGGGAAACACATCAGTTCCACACAAGAATTCCGGCCGGCCGACTAATGGAGGCTCGAGAGAAATAAAATAGAAAATAAAGTGGAATACTGAAAGCGGCTTAAGTCGCGTCGTCGTGGAGGGAAGAAGAGAGAATGAAAAGTAGAAAACAGTAAACTAGAATAGATTATTTTAAAAAAAAGACGAAAACACACAGTTGAACGTTTTCCATTGATACGCGTAAAAACTACGATATGGCTGCCGTACTCACAATTTGTGATGTATCTATGTATCCGCGCATTTATATATGTGTATCTAAAAAAAGTCTACTCTCATTACAGCAATCCAGAGAGTTAAACCAAATGAATAGTAAAACTTAAAATGAAAAGGAGAAAAATGGTTATTCCCTTTACTCGTTAAACTCTCGTAATAAAAACTTGCCTTAAATCTAACTCTTCTATACGATATTGTGTCCTAATGATTAGTATTATAATAAAAATGACGATTTAAGTCGCGTGCTCGCTCGCGGTCGCCGTCCTCCCTTATTCTTTTCTTTTAATAGGATTTCCTCAAAAAAAAAAAAGTAAGAGCACGCATCCAAAATTTAAAAACAGGAATCAAAATTAACCCTAATTGATCAAAGGCATGTGACCGCACGACGATTGAAAGCTGCTTTTAAGGTTTAAATACTGCACGAGATAATTTCATTTTTTTTTTAAATTCTCAACGTCTTCGCGTTTCTCTCTCGCTTTTAAAATGCAGTAGTTTTCACGGCAACCTAAAACGGATAAATTAACAAACTCCGTTCCTTTCATCCGGCACTGAACAATACGAGGGAAACATTTGCATTCTAATGTCATCTCCTCCAATAGATGCTCCACTCCAATCCAAACGCTTTCTTCTTTACAACAGTGATGATGATAATGATAATGATAATGATAATGATAATGATAATGATGATGATGATGATAATAATAATAACTCTAATGTTTCGCGCGTATAAATCTAGATTTTTAAAAAAATCTAACTTGTATATAAATCCTACCTATCGCCACCTGTGTACACGTTCGTCTATTTAAGTCGGGACTTTCTAAACTATTATTAATTGCTCTTTGCGTGGGACGTGGTGCTGCTGGATCATATTATATATATATATATATATATATATGTATGTGTGTGTGTGGGTGGGTGGGTGGGTGGGTGTGTGTATATGTGTATATCGACGTTTTATGGAGTCCGACCATGGTAAGGGTCCAAGAAGTAGATGTGGCCGTGAATTTCTAGGAACCGACTTCCTCAGGCCTCGCCAATGGCGCCTTTGATTTCTCTGTAGTGGTCGTCGTGGTTGTAACTTCGAGGTTCGCCAAATCGGCTGCACTAATCTGCAAGCACAATTGATACCGTTAGATACTGTAGATTTCTGTGGACGTATCCCGCGTTTTGGTCAGAAACCAGAAAACGCCCGGCACGTCCCGCATAGCTTGGACAAGATCCTAAAGTTGAAGAATTACCAGACACCAAACTAATTTGACTGAAGCTTCGAGCTTAGAAAACAAGAGCGAAAAGAATATATAAGATCAAAAATACAATACGACCATTGGTAATCGATAGCATTATCAGCGTAACTATTTTATAATTTTCATTGTATCAATAAAAAAAATAAAACTGTTAGAAAACGTTAATTACGGTATAGCTTGTTAGTAGCGTTAACGATACATTAAGCGTTTTAGTACGTTGTTAATCTTGTGCACGATTAAACCTCCATTTAAAAAAATTTTAATGAACCTTATATCAAAATATTTAAGATGCCCTTACACTACCCGCCCCCCTCTTTGTGATCGAGTAACGTAATCCACAGTCGCGCCGACTGTATACTATTTCATTTTCCATGTTACAGTCCTTCTATTGTTTCATATTTTTGTCGAGTGGGGACCTGATTTTTTATTTTGATACAGGTTCATTAACTAAAAAAAAAAGATTCATTGCCCTTTTGCTGACCTCAACATTCGGGGGCAACGTGATGGTCGCGTGTGTCGTCGTTGTCTCAGTTCCACTGCGAATCTCACGTTCTACCATGGTGCCTATATGAAAACAGTAGAGAGTACAAGAAAAAAAAAGAACAACTAAACAAAAACAATGTAGAAATTAGTGTTTGGAGAAACAATAGCATAATCAAAAGAAGATAGAAAAAAGACACGATGAAAAGTCACAAAAGCGTGTAGACGTTTAACGCACAAAAATTGCCAGTGACATGATGTGAACGGTACAAGAAATATATACCGGAAATATAAGGTTCAAACAGTTTACAATAAAAAATACTGAAATCTGTTAAGAAATAAAAAATAGAAAGATACAGATAATAAAATAATCAATCCGTAAGACCTGTAAGAGAATCTTTATTATGTGACTCATGAAGAAAAAATATTTTTTTAATTATCTAGATGTCTGTCATCTTCTGGACTCACTGTTCACTTGTTGACCATCGGTATCCTGGTTGCTCTCTACCTCGCCGTTGGTGGCATTTCCATTGCTCGGTGACTGGGATATGACAGTAGTTGTCTTCACGACGAGAGACTGATTCTGTGTAGAAATTTCAGATGTTCTGGACGTCACCTCCATCTTAAGTCCTGCTAAACGACTGTGAAGTTCTTCGGAAGATGTGGCACTTCTAAAAAGCGAACTGTTACTGCCAAGAGGATGGCCAGTACACAAGTACCACGAAATCATTAGCATTGCAAATGAAGAAGAATTCATTAAATAAACTTTAACCTAATCTGACCTAACATAACACAACTTAACCCCGCCCCATCACTATATAATAAGCCGTGCCAGTGCTAGAAATATAAATAATTAATTACTTACAGTAAGTGATCCTTGACACTATCAATAGTAATGTCACCAATCGAGCTCAAATCCTGCCTGTCATCGTCGCCATTGACCTCGTTAGTGCTAGCTGCCGGTCTCATGGAAGGTTCCTTCGATGAAGCTTCACCAGGTGCTAAAAGATACCCGTTCGAAAATCGAAGAAACATTGCTTGATCACCGGCATTCTTCATCCGAATCTAATTTTTATATGTTTCTTGTATATTAGTAAAATCGTCAAACAGTTTTTGTACAGTACGAATTCTTTCTTGTCTTACAGAGAATGTTACGTTACGTAAAGGTTAGATTTAACAAGACGCAGCGAAGCACACCTATATACACTGTGTTACTTATGCCAAGCAAAATACGCGGATGATTCTAATGTCAATTCTTACCTAAGAATTCATTTCTTTTCCAACTGTATTTGTATGGAAATTTTGTATTACTCACTTGATCCGACTGTTCCATTCTCAGTAACTGTTCTTGGTGCTGGTACTGGCTGGCTTCCTTGTGTCTCACCTTCCGTATCTGCTCTGCCTTCCACAGTACCCTGATTCTGAACTTCCTCTGCAGGCTCTGCTGGTGCCCTGGCATTAGGTGGCAGTTTCAAGGCACAGTGAACCCTCTTCACATTGGTCGCTGATAGAGATATACGTTGAAGTTCTGAACTCGAATGAAGGTATAAGGCTTCGCCAGCTCTTGTGAACGTCAATGAAGAGATACCACTGAACACAGACAGATCATTCATACAAAAGTTAATTCACAACTTTCAACGAACTCAAATTAAACATGATATTCGAATTGTCGAATCTCTCTTCTTGGAATCTTACTTACTTTATGTCTTCCCGTTTGATGGCAGCAGCGTTCAGCTGTCTCCGAAGTTCAGGAACGCTTAAGATCAAACAGTCACCAAGATTGGTGAGACACAGAAGGCAAGTTTCCTCGTGGGTGCCAGCAGGCTCGACCTGACACTGGAATTTTGCGAACCCTGTCTTCCGCACCCTGGATCCCTCATGAGCAGTCAGCTTGTACTTGCAGAATGGTTTAAGCGACGGCAGATTGAAGATTTTGAACTGTTCTTCGCTGGCTATTACTACTCTATGCGGTGAAGCCATATCAGGACCCGGACAAACACCTTTTTCGGCTTCGAACGGCTCCGGAAGAGGCACGCTGGATCCATCGAGAATCGTTATGGCAACAACTGGTGCTCGATGTTTTAACTGAATCTCCTTTCCAAGTGTACAATTCACGTCCTCCTCGGTTCGGCGAACACCCGCTGGTATAGCCAGGGTGAACACATATACTGTCCCGTTGTTCGTTCCAGCCCATAGAGTGGGAGTGGTATTTTGCACTGCAAATATTATCGAAGAACGGTGTAAAACAGTTTTACAATGTTCTGACTATGTTACTCACTGCTTATGATATAACTTCTGGCGAAATAGAGGCACCGCACCATAGAACCTAGTGCATCATCTACTGGACGAGCCTCCACCTGTCTTTCCACAGGCTTTAATTCCACTGGAGATAGCTCCACGCTTGGTGAGGATGCCACACTGGGCCTATGGAAAATAAAAAAATTTATTTCTGTAAGGATCACCCTAACTTAGGGTAGCATTTTTCTTAGAAGATAAACTCACGTCTCCTTCTTTTTATCCGGTACCGGATTCCGCGTAGGGCTGCTTGCGTTTGCACGACGTTGAGATCTACCCTTGCGTAACCTTCTGAAGGACTCCCTCAAGGATTTCTTGAACGACTTCCTTCTGGAAATGGGAGTATCACCAGCTCCGGATAGATCTGCAACGAAAAACGGATCTCATTTTTATTTTATCAGTATGTCACACAAAAAAAGATCATACAGCTTCGCTACTACATAATTCAATCTATACTTAAGCTTTTAAAGTACATATGAGCCATTACCATTAGGGTTGAGAGTGCACTTGACACTAACAGCCTTTGACCTCGTGTAATCAAACACAGCCAGTCCATGAGCAGTGCCCGCAGCAAGTAATCCCCATTCGCTGTGCATAGCGAGAGCGGTGACGGCAGCTGGTGGATGCAACTGAAGAAGACTTTGGGGTTGGAAACCAACTGCAAAAGAGATGCTACTAGTTCTTGCTGGAAGTTGATCATGTCCTTTCCATACGAAACCGTCGCGATCATTAACAATATTCATAGTGACAGCTCCAATTTCCTTATTCACAGGGTCTGATGATATGCTTGCAGTAATAACATGTCCTGCGGTTCCAGCCACTACAAGAATAGATGACAGTGGACAGAGGAGGACCTTTTTCACAGCCAGACGAGGATCGTCCGAATATGGATCAAACGTTCCCACTTTACGAAAGGGAGGCCACTCATCTTCCTCGTCTTCAGGGGGTTGTTCCAACACGTCCAGATGTTCACCCGTGAAGAGTATCGATGAGTTGTATTTATAAAGCGGCGTCAGGGTCACATCCGATGCATTCCAGAAACGCACCGTACCATCCTCATGACCCGTCAGTAATAGCTCACGACTTTTGGGTTTGTCAGGATTTGCTGGTTTCTGACACAGAATGTATCCACCATCTATAGGCCAGGGTTTATCCGAATACAGATGTTCTGTCTGCGCCTTTCCCGCGGAAAGGATGGCCTCCCACAACTCCTCAGGAACATTAGGAACATGTTGAGAACACGTAACCTAAAACAATCAGTCATCCTACGTTATTCAAATAAATAATGCGAAAATAATATAAGATAGAATTAAATTAAACTAATCTAAATTTGATCAGACTAAATATCGTACCGCGCTAGCATGAAGTGAAACCAAATACGGTAGAGCCATCATCTTCCAATCAGGATTAGTTAGGTCTATAGCCACAAGCTCTTCCTCAGCGAGAACTATCAGCGCTTCAGGAGTCTCAGAAGGTTCCTTACCATCCTCACTTTTCGGATTTACTGTGAAAAAATCTATGACCTTAGAAGTAAAATCAAAAGCTACGTGCTTCTCCTTGGTCATGACAGTGATAGTATGTCTATCACCATAACTCGCTCGAGGCATGCCGCCGGCGAACAAAATGATCTCCTCGTCACTGCAAGAACAAGCACAAAAAAAATGTATCACATTCTAAATTGACTTCGACCTCAAATAGGATGTAATTGGGTATCTTACTCGTCCATAGGATGCACCAAGATCTTGCTAACAGCCTTGCATGGATATGGACCATATAGAGTCGTCGGTTCCGGTACGGTATCACTTCCGGGACTCCAAAAGGCGTATGATCCATCATTATGGGATGACACAAATCGGGTCTCGGAGACCCAATGAACCGATTCCAGCTGTTGCGTGGAGACGAATGTCTGCGCACGCGAAAACAAACCCATCAGCTGCACACACACGTTCGCCAAAAAGCACCAAAGACAGAAATTGACAGTCAGAATGATTAACAAAAGCGATTCCTAAGATCTGTCAATGTTGTGTCTCTCTCTGTTTTTCATACATCTTTTTAATAAGTAATTATTCATGTTAATGCAATTAATTCTCCCCTGTTATCCTGTAGTTGCCCTGTTTTTCTAGCTAATCAGCATTCATTAACTTTTCCAGAAGCATGTGTGTCTATTGTGTCAAGAGTGTTGGCGTGTTTTTCAATGGCATAGGCACGTAAAAACATTTACTCGTAGAAACTCACCTGTTGCGCTCCTGGAGTAGCTTTATTCCAAAGTACCATTAAACCACGATTGTAACCAATGAGAATATTGTCCGGATGTCCAGGTTGCTCAGCAATAGCTTCCACAGCACCTGGATTGATCTTGTAATCTTCAGGGACACTAAACAAAAATTTAGAGAAAAAATTATAGGCAGTGGAACTTACAATTTATTATCTAGTGGTAATGGGAAGTAATAAATTCTTAGATCCTATCTCGATCAGTGGAAATAGGACAGTTTAGAATGAGCGTACATATTAATCCCTTAAAAAATAATTATCGGGTTCTTATCAGAGATAGTGTAGCATAATCTAGATCACCAATGGACAGTATTCTTACAAAATCGAATTTCTCACAAATGTCCAGATAAGAAAAGATAACACAACAGAATTCTATTATTAATACGCTGAGTATTATTTCTCAGTATCTTACTTTTGCATCACAACGTCCTGGTATATTATGTTGTCCGACATCGTGAAACTCTTCAGATTTAATAAATATATATTTCCGCCCTCGGTGCCCAAAAGTAGATGTTCACCACTGGATTCTAAGCACATGGCTGAGATCTTCTTCAGCTTCCCTTCCAACGATAATGACTTTGTTTCCACCACAGAACTTTGATTGATCTCCCATAAGTGTAGTGAATTATCATCACAGAGCGACACAACACGACCCTGAAAAGCATAATTGAACAAGGGAATGTCGGTTAAAGTATGATTTAAAAAAATTCAAATCCTAGTCCTGTTTTACCTACTTAGAACTTAGAATAATAAATAAACAACATATTTGCTGCCCGGAAAATTTACGCTTTGGTATTTGTAATACAACAAAAAGAAATATAATCGGAAATGACTAAATGTAAGGAGTACAGTTAAAAAAAATTATTTATTATAATAAATGATACCTCTATACATAACACCATAAAATTTCTTTCTATTTGAAAAATCATTACAATTAATGAATCGATTATTAAAAGAAATATCAACCAGCCATATGTCGAATGCCATGTAAAGCGATATCCTATCGATCGAGAAAAATTATCTATCTTATCGGTCGCACAAATTCGCATGTACAAAGCGATAAGCAGCAGTCCGATTGCGTTAAATTGAGAACGAAGGAGAGAAAAATGAAATAACGTATCGAAACGAATAATTCGAGGCGTCACAATTCGAATTCGTTGAGATTACAAAATGATTCATCGTTACGGTTCCCAGTGTACGTACGTACACTGACGCGTGACGTGCTCGTGAATCAATTACAAACACAAACACGTGTAAAAAAACATAAAACGGACCACATAAGTGCCCTCATATACTGGCATACACAAAATGCACGGTTAAGGGAATACCGGTATTCGTATGTTACAACCCTACTATGTAGGCCAGTAAATTACCGACAATTTCAATAAATCGCGAGCGCAGCATTTAAATTCGGTCACACATGACGTCATGGCGAGTCTTACTCATGAAAATCGACAGTAAAATTATGTGCGACGCCAGAAATCATATATATCTTATGATTATTGCTGTATCAGTTTTATGGCTCGTTTAGATACAACACTACAAATTACACTGTCTCCCTTTTTTTCACTTTCTCTCTTTCCTTGTAGAAATGAAGATGGGCGACGCCGTGTGTCAGTGTCCGCCGTATGTCATATGTATTAGATTCACACGTGTAGTAGCCCTGACTATACTGTATATCGCGTTACTTGGCGCGCGTGACTCTCTAAACATCCATAGGAATATCCACAGCAGGTCCACACCATCATTAAAGCCAACCGTCACGCATAAAGTAACCGCCTATGTAATGCATATCGCCATTGTAATTCTTCATACGGAAGTCATTTTAATTATTGTAAAAAAGCTCCTATACTTGGGTACTATAACGTACTTCGTTGGGTAGAGCAACGATCTTAGTGACAGCATTTTCACCACTCTCTGTTGTATGTTGCCCATAAAATTCAACACCAGGTCTTCCGAATCTATTATGTGGTTATATAAATAGTCAAGGAGATGGTATAGTTCCTTTTTTAAGTATTATGAAGAATAATGATTGGATCTACGCATTGAACGATACAGTGCCATAGTAAAAAAGAGAATAAAAATTTCTTGGTAAATCGTGTAATAAGATTGTTAGCTTTTCTTATTTCACGTATGAATCGAATCGAGAAAGAATTGCTGACGATGTGAAGCATTGCAATTCCGACAATTGCATTTTGTAATGAACGTAAATCGTTACACAGTGCGCCATTGCAGATGGTGCTGGAAACATTTTGAAATAAAGAAATTTTAAAAGCATCAACTGATGTCTAAACCAGGATAAAAATAGAATCACCGTGAACTTTCGTATTGCTGCTTTAAACTTTCGCTTTTCCGGGTAACGGATGAATGTTCGACGAAACGGTTTGTACAGGGTGTGACAAAAAGTAATTGTAATATGAGAAAGGATACACTTTAATGGCGCCGGAAGCAGTGCCAATTATCATGAGACGTAGACTTGGATCCCAGGCAAGAGCCGTTGGTTTATTTGGAAATCCATGCTGGACAGTCTAGAAAAACAATAGAAACAAAATTATTGTTTTGTCGATTATATTATTAGCATAAACAAATAATAATTATTCAATTATCTTAATGTAAAATAAGAGCTCGATAGATCTATTTATCATATGTATGAATCGGTTCTGTAATCTCAGTCGGTCAGCAACTGTATTCCTAAGACATTAATATGCTTCGAGTTGTACGTTACTACTACTATCTACTAGTACTACTGTGTACCATTATCATTACCTATCATTACTGGAAGTCATTGAGATATTCACATTACTAACATTCAAAGTGTTACTATACGGTTAAAAAATTTCTTTCCCTGAATATTAAATAAAGATTTCTTCCAGAAAAAATATGTAATACGCTCTAGCTATCTGTATGTGCAAACAACTATGTACCAGATATGTACATATATTCTACGTCTGAATTTACTTAAGGAGCATTCTCACCGCGACAGGAGGCGCGCGATGATTTCGTCATCAATCCGCGGACGCTGATGACTCATAAGCGGAAATTTGAAAAACCCGTTGTTTGAAATGACAGTTAAATTATATACGTGCATTGCAACCTTAAATTATTTAAAAGTTCACTGTACACGTATATATACTTCTCCCTTTACACGGTGTAAGATCATTATTATTACTGATACCAGTACTAATTATCCTTGGTACTACTAGACCAATACTAACATTGTGATTATAAAGCAACCAGTGACTAACTCACTCTTATACCCAATAAACGTGAATTTAAAAAAAGCGTACTGATACACAACTGGCTTAACTGAGGCTTAAGTGGCGCAGATTAAATATCGGGGCCAGATGGAACAGACTATACACTAAACGTACGTGCCGTTACTATTTTTACGAGTGATTCTACTGACTCGGGTCGAGACTCGAGGTTACATTAATTTCCAAAGTGAAGCGGATTTGAAAGAGCTGTGTGCAAAATTCCTGTAGCAGACGTCTATGTTTCGGTGATACTCCTGTAGTCACTGTTATGTAGCTTGTTTGAATCAGGACACCCGGTATATGACGTATGATCCGTATACCATAAGGAGAGAGGTTTAAAGTAAGGTACATAAGTAAGCGTGGATATACTTTTTTAAATCGTGTCCCATAACTGATCATTGGAATATTAATGAATTTAAAGTACGATGGTTGTTTTCTGGTGTTCGTGTATATACCATATGAATTCAGGTAAATATTAGAAGAAAGGGCAGGGCCGCTTATCGTGGGCGTTTGCAGTGGAACTTTGTTGATAAGATATATCTCTGCATGAACCATTCTTTTTTTCTCTTGCGATAACTTGCCACAGCCATCGGTTTCGCCGTTCTGTGCATCATTTTTTTACCTTCATTTTTATTGGTACCCCAATGGAGGAAGTACTTTAAAGAACAATGAAGAAAGGAGTACTCAATGGAAAAGTACACTCTGTCAACTGTGAAAATTTCATTTATTTTCCGCCAGGGGCTTGAGAGAAAGAGTCATAAGAAATATTTTGTTTTCAGTAAGGAACGATTACAAAAAAATCGTAAGTAAACTGCTGCTTGCCAAGTCATTTTTAAGAAATTGCATTTATAGAGCTTTATGCACATTTATGTATAGTCTATATAAACGATCAAAACACGATGCCACCGGTTTCACACGTTTTGTTTTGTTTTCTTTCCTTTTTTCTTCATGTTTTACTTTTCTTATTTCCATTCCGTTTGTTCTACGTCTTCTCAAATATTTTCTTTCATCTTTCATTTCTCTTCTCATTCACTTTTACCTTCGTATCAATTACACTGTCTTGAATATCGACCTGTTGATTCCCTACTGGGTCAATCGGAAACGTAATCGAGAATATCTTATTTCGCTGTATTAAGTATTGGAATATATAACAGAAAAGGACGAAGTATGTAACTAAATAACAATAATAATAACGTGAAACATAGAGACTAAGCCGAGAGGCATTGTCCTCTTAATACGGATGTTGAATGCATAATCCGAGAATTATGAAAAGTGAGAGAAAATAGCACCGTGGGAATTTACACAATAAAATACAACGAACTAAGCCAGGGAAGCTACAGTACCAAGTACTGTATGATCCATGCAAGAGACGCCGGGCAAAGAAGCTGTAAAATAATATTTTAACAAACTAATCAAGCCTTCGTACCTTGCGAAATGCAAAAAGATCCTTTTGCAATTTTTGCCGTTCGGCGGTGGGTTGCTGGCCCTTTCCTCTTATAAACTTCAGCATCTTATTCGCTATGATGACAATTTAACAAATTCGTCTCTGGTTAACAATGAATCCGTTGTTGAAACAACTCGTGAATTATCTTACACAGCCAGTGAGAAAGTATCGTTGAGAATAAAGACAGCACGATGGTCTTGTTTCCTTCTTTTTTCTAACGGGGCGTAATTAAAGTATTCTTGAATGAAACTGTAACTGGCGCGTGCCTCGCACTTTTGTCCATGTGTCTCAGTTACACTGAACAGAGATTTTATTGGACGTCGAACAGTTTCGATAAGTTGTTAAAAAAATCCCTGTAAGGATGTATGCTTGAGTTGTGTCCTGCGTATCCGTCTGTCTCTCTCGTACAAATATACGGGACTGACTGGCTGTCTGTCTAGCTGGATGGCTGCCGCCGAACGTCTCTCTAGAATGTCTGACTCCGTGCTCGTGAAGTTAAAGTGGACCTGTCTCTCCTGTCTGTTTAACGTAACCGCTACGATGTGTCAGCCACCTCGTATTACTAGCTGATATAAAGAGTAAGCGGCATTCACGAATTCACTGAAATACACGGGAGAACACGTTAGCACGACACGTAAATATCCACCGCGAATGGCCGCTCCCGAAAGCTCGTAGAAGCATAGAAAGCCTGGGATAAGTGTATTATTTAAAAAAAAACACGCCCGTTAAACTCACGATCCACGATCCACGTACGTACGTGCACATATGTATCGTTCGCGATTGTCGCGTCTCTCACCGTCGTGCGTTGCCGTCGCGTCGTTCGGCCATGGCCAATCCGACCGGTTCGGCAAGGTTCGTGTAGAGTCGGTAGACATCGTAAAACTTCGGAAGCTGATGACGCCGGACCCGCCCGAACGAACAATGACCTCGAATCATTGTTACCAACTGCGCGGGTTTTTGGTTCTTCCTTGCCTACCTACCTTACTGCCTCAGCAATTTACCTACCTACCTGTAATATCTATTTTCTCTAGGAAAGTACTTGCCTCGGACTGTTTGTTTTCTTTTGCGTATATCTTTATTCTTAAGAAACCGTTCCTTTTGTAACCTACTTTCCTGCGGACCTTTCACCTCTTTGGATCTATCTATCACTATTCGGCAGTACTTTGATGATATTCTAGATAGAAAACTGTTGGCAATGTAGGTGATGGTAATAGTATGCCTATTTTGCTAGCTGTACATACATACAGTGGTTTAAAGTGATTCTAGACATGTCACCGGAAGTCACGTAGTGTTGAAGAATTTTCGAGCGGCACTTCCGCGGGAAGAGAGTGTATAGTTGAAAACAATATAGATATACATTGATTAAAGATGTCTACCAACAGGCAATATACGTTGTTTTCAATATAACTTTATAAAATATAGAGAAATTTTAAAGTTTATATTGATTGGGGCCTGCATTTGACTTGAAGCTTCTTCCTGTAATAATAAATATGTAATGGAATGTAATAAATAAAATCTATTTATTTGTATGGGGCTATCTTCCTGTGACTTCCCAGATAGCACAAAACATCCGTCGGATGAACATAGGACGACCGAGAGACATCCTTAGAATGCTTTGTGCTATTGTGGGTTTCAATGTAAGAATTCCTTAAACCTCACGTATTATTCGTAAATTGACTGTGTTTTACCTTAATTATTTTACCAATACTCTACTTTTCCTTTTCCTTACTATAGCGTATAAAAATGTTATTTAGCTTATACTTTTATTTCAAAGCCATTCATGTCTATGTTGTAAAAACAATTTAATTTTCTTTTATCGCGGGGCTCTGGAGTCACTCAGTGAGCCTAACTGAACCTTTCTAACTGTTCCTATTATTTCGCTCACTACATCAGTCTCTTTCTCTCCCACTCTCTCTCTCTAGCTCCAAATTCTTATATCTACAGTCATCAAAATATAAAATTCGTATTTACACTCATACATTTAAATTTTCATATCATCACTGTCGATACAGAAGTAACTATTCCAATACCGTTGACGGAAGATAAAACAGACTTTCGGCATTCCCATCTGTTCGGTGCTGCACGAATCTAACATACTGATTAGGACCGTCGGGAAGTTAGCGCGGGAAAATTAAAATTTATATGTTTATAATGCCTAAAAAATTGCTCCTTAAATGCTC
>JARQST010000329.1:1120628-1232121 GCA_030142225.1 Pachycephus smyrnensis | reverse complement strand
TCATCTGCTTTCCTTGGAACACTTGCGCTACGAGTGACGGCAGCTGACACTATTAACCGAAAACAAAGAATGGGCCCGCTTGCAACATATGAACATTCGTCTCCTCTCTAATATTACTTCCTGATACTGATGCATCATCGAGAATACCGCCACCTATGAGTTGAAACAGCTATTACTCCGTTACCCCTGATAAACCGTGCTCTTAGGAGTAGTTAGTATCAGTGAAGTGTCACCGATGTCCTGGAGTTGGGGCTTTTACCCAGTATTGACCGGCCTGGATTCCAACTCCAGGGTATTGTTGACGCTCAATGTACAAGCTGTAATTGAAAAATTTGTCGCAGGAGGGCAGCGTTTGCCGATTAATTACTACTCGAATGGGATAAGGTACTGACTGGAATAATATGGAAGAATATTTCGGCGCGGAGCTTCATTCTTCCCAGAGCCGATCTCCTATACCAAACTTTTGGACGCCTGCATCCAAAAGTTATGCCTTCCTCCCCCCTCTCGTTGCGGCTCTCTTTATTGTGATCTATTAATTGCTTCCTCATGTTCTTATCCCTTCTTCCGAAATATATTCTTCATTTCCCAGATAGCAAAGCGTGCTCATGAAAAAAAATGGTGCTTATAAAAGTTGCTGTACATTTGATGTATACTTGACAACTACGGTATTGTACCGTCATAGAGCAAGTTGCAGAGAATATGTAGGCATCAATTGTTGAAAGTTTAAAGAGCAAATGATATGCAAGAATCTAATACTCTGTTGTCGACAAAGTACGAGCAACTGTTGCAGCTCATGTATTTACTGCAAAATGACAGCAGCTAAATTCGATTTCCAGCAGAATCGTTATTGGTTAATTTTGTCAACGGCTCCCTCCCTCCTGCAGAGGCAAAACACACGCAGCAGTTAGAGTTTGAAGCGATAGAGCGTAGTATAATATTTTATGTTGAGATATATAATATATAAAAAATACGCATTAATTATATTTGGTATGAAGGTGAAGGTAAGTATATTATGGGATATTTATAATACTTCTTTATGTAGTTGTTGGCACCAGTTAGAATAAGCTTCCTTTATAAACAGCGAATTTATAATACTTCATGTTTTACGTTTTCATATTCATTTCGCATTATTATGATTACCAGGTTTATTTATTATTATTATTATATTATTTGTTATATTATTACAGTTTCATAGTTATAATAGTTTATGACTACACTGATAGCAATTATAATCTCACTAGCTCTTTTAAATACACATTTATTTTTTAATATGCTGCTTGTAAGCATTCTTCCTGTCTATTTATTAAATAAATTCATATATAATATTTAATATGAAAGAATGGTGCATTGAAGGACTACTATTCTCCAAAAAATCGCCTGTTTGAGGAGCACTCTTGCCCGCAAATTTCTATCACAGTGTTCGAAGTGCATACCTGCACTTCCAATAATTGCTTACAGTTTTTCAGCAAATTGCTGTCATGAATTTGGATTTTATACAGATATAATAACAGTTGCTTATAGTTTGCAATCAAGATGTGGTTATGCTATTCTCAATATAGCGTAGAGAAGCAATAGTTTCCGGTATGTTGTTGACTACTTGCTATGCCTTGTTGCCGTGTTCATGTGATGACAACTTAACGGTCAAATGAGGACGCACCCTGTTGTCATATTTCTTGCAACATTTAAATAGTGTTTCCAGAAATTTACCCGCAAAATTATAGACACTTTGCTATCTGAGTTGTTCATCAACTTCTTCATCTCTTTCTCTCTTTGTGCTACCTTATTTCCTTATTTCCTCCGCCGGGCTATCACTTCTTCGTGTCATCACTGTGATATTCGTCATCACTGTCAATTCGCAGTAAATACTCAAGGGAAGTGGTCCCGTCCGTCTGAGTTCGCTTGTGCTACTCCACTTGGCGTATAGGTGCATCTGCAATCACCCTAATGATGAACGAATGAATTTTAACTTCTAATCACCCTTTGCTGGAAACATTTCGCGCAGGGATCAACGGTTAACGGGGTTCGCTGCCGGGGAGGAACGTGGTTCCTTACGTTTAACCTGCTTCGAGCTTCGACTTGGTGAGGGGTGTTGGAGGTTGTAGCGTTAATCATGATCCCTCAAGGATCTCCCAACTTCTGTTGGGTGCTACATCCGCGGTCTTTCGTTGTGGTGGATTTGACTAGGGGGTGATCGCGACTTTTTGTTAGCCCGGCTCCTCTTCCGGTGTTCTAAATCTGTGACAGAAGCGTTAACAGCTTCGTCCAGATTTGTTCACATAACTTATATTGTTTGTAAAAGTCTGTCCTCTCGTTTCTCAGTGGTCTGTGTCCGCGATTGAAGCGTGTCGCAGTTCGAAATCCCTCTCGCGGCCCTCTCGCTCTTACATCACGGCAGTCCACTGTTACTTCAATTTCTGTTAGACGGATCCATGCTGTCCGTGGGGGTTAGGCTTCGATTGTGTATATTTCTTATCTTAGACTGCTTAATTTGGCCCTTTGCATTTGCGTTCTGTTGATTGTAATGTTTTTAACAATTGTTCATTATCTGTATCATGCTCATCTTTTTCATGAGGTTTTTTTACCTCGGGCCTTCAGATCATTTCATACCATCTCTTCCCATACCCTTTACCCTTTATCATCACTTCCAAAAAGGCGTAACGCAGTAAATCAGTCTATTGAAATAACTGAATCGCAGTCGCATAGTGCATAAAAATACGCATGTTGATTTAATTAACAGATAGACAAGTAAATAATTAGTCTGTATGCAAAAATACGAGTAATGAAAAAATAATCGCCCAGGTTGAATCATCAAGTCGTCGCGTGAATAGACCTCTCGAGTGTTGAACGACAAACTGGACCATGTGAACTACACACAAGGAAAATTAAGAACAGGACGAGGATTCTTTGGTAACTGACCATTTTCTCTTTCTTTTTCACTCTTGACGAACGTTTATGTAAACAGTCAGCCTGAAGCTCTTGCGAAGAGGTGAAGGAGCCTAGGATCAAGTGAGGATAGGACGGTGAAGTTACGGTTCAAAATCGATTGTTTTTAACTTGCCTGCCCAGATGCAAAAATTAATATTTTTCAATTTTTGCTTTTATAGTCATTTGTAGTTGTTACTACTCTCAAAACGCAAAAGAGCTTGATCTGAATTCTCTTGGTTGTCAAGTTATGAGACAGTTGACTGTTATTCTCAGCCGAAATCACGGGCTAATCAACTAACCGGTTACATGCACAGCCCTAAAATGAGCCCACTTATTTCGTCGCAATTTTATATTTTGTTGAAATCTTCTACACCGTATACTGCAGAAAAGATATGATATAATAAAGAACATTCGATGTAACCATACACATTTTTCATGCACAATTCGGTTGGTCATTATTTTTTTGCCCCCCCCCCCCCCCCCCCCCCACCTCTCGGTGCCTTATGTGACGTTAGCATTTCAATCGGGAAACTCGATCTAAGGGTTCTGCGACACATGGGCTTACGTGACATCAAATCCGTAAGTTACCAAATTTATTAGTCAACGATGTTAAGAAAAAGTAAAATTTTTTAAATATTCGCTAAAAGGCACTCCTATCGTTATACAAGATGGCACAGTTGTACCTAGGATGGTAATCTTGAATTTCTAGTTATGAAAATCGTAAAAAGCAGGATTTCTACAGATATTTTTACCCAAGCTTAGTTAACAATACATTCTGTATGGTTGGCAATCAGTTTCACAGCTTGCGCAATTATTAAACCAAATGTGAAACCACGCCGAAATCCAAGATGGCTGATTTAGATCCACAAATTTCTTAATCTTTTTTAGCTTCCTTTCTATTTTCGCGTCTTAAGCCCGGTTTCACCAATATCAGTTCAAATTTAATCGAGGCTTAAATACTGAATCCGGACATTTTAACTTATGTGGGCGAAACCGAGCTTTTTTTCATAAAGATAGGAACATTATTTCAGAGGCCATAAACTGACCTACATATGCCAAATAGCTTTTAAAACAAACTTATTGAAGTTGACTTTTATTTATATCTTTATTCTCTTATAGGGAAAAAGTTTTATGAATCACTAAACATACTTTACGTGGCGCATCTATAAAATATATATATGTTAGAGCATTGCCGGCGGTCAAGTCCATCCCCGCAGTGTCTTCCGGACGTGTATAGAAATTATGGTCCATTTTGGGGCAAGTAGTACTTTTATTAGACAGCGTGTGTAGTTTGCAATATTTGGCGCTAAACTAAACTTTCGTGCGTCCTATCGTCGCTGCTAGGCCTCTTGTCCCCCACTCCAGAAGGGTAGACATTGTTTATAGGGCGAATCGAGGATGTTCCGCTCTAACATATATATATGCAAATACGCCGTACGTTCCATGGAAATATATTTTGTAAGTCTTTATCAACTATAATGCAATATTTTGTAATTTTGTTATTATTATTTAATTAAAGAATCAATATAACATCAGCGTGTTAACATAGTGAATTATATTCTAATTTGCTATTTGCGAATAAATATTCAAGAACTGGAACTGTAACTATGAATAAATGCATTAAAAACCCTTCAAAGATTCCGTACATCAATTATCGATTGACGGATATAGTATAATGAGTTGTATTGCTATTCATTGATTTTACCGTTGTTCTCCTACTATATAATTCTCGTCTATAACATCGTCGTGTTAATTAATTCCCCCACAATTACACCTAACTCTTTATCACTGCTTAATACAAACGAATGATAAAAACCGCGCTTACACAATATTGCTTGTACATTTGGATGCTTTTCTCTTAATTCTTCATAATATTTAATAGGAGTCCATTGATCTTTAGAGCCATAATAAAACCACAATTTCTCTGCATGCTTTGAAATCACATCATGATCCAATTCATTAACGCAACGCATCTCCTCATTGGCTAACATGAACACATTATCCAGGACTATGGGATTCACTAATTGTAAAACTGCTTTGGTACTCCTGGATGGAATACCATAAAACATACCAAACGCACGAATCAGAAATACACGAAGAAATAATGGAAAAAAAGTGAAGATCCAAGCAAAAAATATTAAAAGCTGAGCTATTCTTGATACCTGAAACAGATACAGATTCATTAAAGACTATGTTCTGCATCTGAAATAATTATAAATAAGATGGAAAACGTTTACTAATGTCGACTTACAAAACCAGTGAAGAACTTTCCATTAGGACTTTCAGCCATTCTTTCAACTGTAGGAAACAGAAGATAGCATCGGACAACTTTAGAAGCAATCGCATCATCTTTGAGTAAATTCAGTGTAAACCAACTACCAATGGAATGTCCTACAAGGTGTATCCTGGCATCCGGAGGAACGTATTGCTTTATGAACTGTGCCTAAAGAAAAAAAGTGATCTGTAGTGAAATAAAAGTCTTAACGAAGAGAAAGATAATAATCTTCAAGTACGGCACCTTATGCTCCATTTGACCTTGAAGATCATAGAAATGTTTTCCTGTAGATCTATCAGGTATGGAAAGTTGCAAGTTTTTAGGTGGTAGAACATGACCTGCATGTCCCACAATCCACACTGGAGTCTCCGTAGGCAGTTTTGTCTTGAGGGATTTGATAAATCCTTCATAAAATGCTGGAACTCCAGGATTGCCTGGAATTACTATGACAATATCCTTTCTACCGTCAGGGGCTAATCCTTCTTCTACCCAACGACCTTCAGTTATAACGTGAGTCTGCACTCCGTTGCAATGGAGCATTGATTGCTGCATTCTGTCCTTATGGAAGCAAATATCAAATAAAATAAAATATTTAAAAACTCATGTATCAAAAAACATAAGCAAATTAGAAAGTCGCAAAAACAAAGTTTGTAATATGTTAATCTCAAAGAAAACAGGAATTACACAATGACAACATAAGGTGCAAAATTAAATTTCTAGTAAAATTTGATAATTTTTTTCGCCATTGTTGCTACAAAACAACATACATTTTACGAAGTATTCATATCGGCAGAATTCATTGAACATCTGTCTCTGGTTAATAACCTCGTACTCATTTAAGTTAGTTGAGAATGACTTGATATATTCAAATACTCACTTAGAATTCGATGTCAATGAATTTTGGAATACGATGTCACGGTTTCTGAGAATTAAATAAAATTGTATAAATACTGCAGTAAAAATAATTAAGAAGTGAATGTTAACCAGTCTAACCAAACTCTCAGGATGAGTAACACAATTTTTTTCAATCTCTCACAAGTGCGATTATCATGGCGGCTTCCTGGGAAAAATTGATTCTCTATTTGCATATCAAGAGTATCAACTCCAAAGTCTATCGAACAACGTTAGTTGAAAATGTAAAAATGAAGGTATATCAAAAAAGTTAATCTTATATTAAAGAATATAAATTACCAATTAATTCTTGGCTGTTGAAAACAAATTGTCCGTATGCCGAAATAGCTCAGTTGGGAGAGCGTTAGACTGAAGATCTAAAGGTCCCCGGTTCAATCCCGGGTTTCGGCACATATACATTTTTTTTCTCTAAGATTTTTTAATCATTAAATCATTTTTATTGATAGAAATTCAATCCAGTTTTATCATACAACTATAATAATTACGAATAAGAAATTCCTTATTTTTTCCTTCGAATGGTGAGTGTCTTTAATGAGGCGTCACTGCCGAACGCGTAACGTTAATGAGCTCGTTTATGAGTGAAACATCGAACATCTTTTCTCGATAAGGAAAAACTCCCTCTAGGCTAAAGGCAGCTGAACTTATGAACAGGTTCAAAAGTAGATTGTATGAACCGATTAGAAGACCTTTTTAGAACAACGGCATACAACAACCTTAGGATCCACGGAACAATGTCCTGTTATACAACAAAAACAACCCCTTACGTAATACAACTTTAAGAAATCACGACGATGATTGCAATGAAAATGAATAATTTGTTTTTTAGAATAATCACAGGAAGAATAAGCTCTGGAAATATGATTAGAAAGTAAAATCGTTTTTCTGTATCATATCAAATATATTATGCTTCAGTACTAAATATATATTAAAATCTTATATAAGACTTCCCTGAATGGTGTTTGCATATTAAAGAATTAAGGGTTTTGAAAGAAAAGTCACGATTTCAGAAAGGATTCAATAAGAAGGGAGTGCTATTTTATTAATCCGCCTTTGGTATCTCTCTTGAGGATTTGCTGTTAAAAAATTGATTGAGGGTTAAAATGATGGCGAGGGATGATTGATCAATCTATCGTAAAGAAACATGAGAATAGAACGAAAGAGAAGACAGAAAGGAAGACAGAGTCGTGTTGGTTGATGGAAGGCGGAGCGCGAATGAGTGCAAGTCACCGCTCGTGGAACCCCACTACAAAAACGCGATACTGGTCTCACCTGGATGGATGGATGGAGAAGGCTGCGGAGGAGAGTGTCTGGGCCCAGAATGGTCAGGGCCGAAGAGCCAGAGGGGCCCAATGGACATAAAACGATAAAATGTGCAAGAGTGGCGCAGTGAGGCGGAATAAAGCAAAGGAGTGCTGAAGCGAAGTACGAAGAGATGTAGAATGGGAGGCTGGATGTTTCATGATCAAACGAGGGAAGAACGCAAACGTAATGTAACACACAAGCGTAAAATATGGTCCCGACGTAAGGCCTTTGGGCCTGGAGATGATTATGTGTACCCGGATGTAACGAGGAACTCCACGTAATTTCTGTGTTTAGTATGGTCACGCGATTCCGTCTTTTCCCCGTCCTCTTGGTAAGCTTACAGTCGAGCTATTTCCATGTAGGAAGACCGGCTAAAAATTCATCGATATAATGGGGATAAACCATGGGATTAATTTTTGGCAGATCCATTTCGATGGGACGTACCGTTATTTACAGCAGATCATCAATTTTTGGGCCTCGTAGTTTCCTTATCTGTGATTTCGTATTCAGCCATGATTCCATGTACCTATTATATGTATTCTCTGAAATGTTTTTGAAAACTTCATTGTTTCATGAATGAAAAAACGATAATGGGACTTATACAGAAGCCGTAATCGTTATCCTATATAAAGATCTAGATTGTTATCGTGTCGATCGAGTTGGCGCTATAACAGTGACCCTCGAAAATGGGCGTGTCACAATTTCTCTTAGAAGGGGAAATAAGGCCCAAACGAGCTTGAAGGTGTCGAAAATCGCCTAGTGGGACCGTCGATTGCCCGGTTGTGCGCTGATCAGAAGAAGGTTTCATAAATATATCATAAAATTTTCACGAGAGACAAGAGAGAAGCATATGGTTCACGGAGTGACTCGTGAGGCGTAGCTACAAGTAGACTCCGCCCCAATAGTAGGCGTGTCCAGACCTTTACGGTAAATAGCGCTTGGATTACGAGGAGCGGGAGAGGTGAGAGGTTCAGAGAGACGATAGTGGGGGAAGTACCCATAATCTCACTGAACTGCAGTTACAATTGTGCCGACGGACGGTGAGCATGCTACTCCGTCTCGTAAAACGGGTTTTTTTTCTCACCGGAAGTGTGAAGTCGCGTTTCCGGCCGGGCCCTCGCGATTTTACGCAGTAATCTTCGCCCACTACACAGTGATCAGCCGCGATATCAAGACTCCTTTAAGGTGTCTAACGACGTGAATAGTTTGAGTGTCGAAAGAGGAAGGTGCCAATGTTAGTCTGATTGTGCAGCAGTGAAGTTTTATTATATATACGAGAAAGGGCCCTAGGAGTTGCTACGTCTGACCCAGGCCCATTCTATTGTGTTGTAGTCGGCTAGTGCTTATCCTCTGTCACACAGCTGAGGATAACAGTGTAAAGGGGAACGGCGTGAAAGCCATAGTCGTCGTCCATCTCGTGATACCTAGAAGAGACGCAGTATTGCACTGTTTGCGTTGTAACAGATATTGCTCCTTTACCTCAATACAGGAAATAATATAAGGAAACGGAAGACGACTGAGAAAAACATAGTTCACATCAGACTCCAACCGGCTGTCCAACTCTGGTAGAGAGACGATCGATCGGCTTCAAAACGATCCCAAGCTGCTTTAAGCCCCTTCGGCCGGCGCCCGCTTTAAAGGGAATATAACCTAAGCGTCGGCCGGAGCCATTTCCGCCTTTTTCGGGAAGTTTCCTGACATCTCTGGTTACTCAGCCTTACCTTACCTTATCTAACATCAATATATTCCATATATTACAAAGCCGGCCGTGTCCTTATCCCTTCTTTAATACATAGGTGCCTCCTGTAATCTAAGAAGTACGAAAACGTATATCTACGTTTTGGGCCTTGCTCAGTCTAACGCGACATGCGAACGGGTCCATTTTCGGAGTCCGTCGCCTACACGCGAACCTCAAGCAACGAACAATCTAGTTGAAACTACGTGTCGTAGACCTCGAAGAAGATGTAGACCGTCGCGACGCGAATGAGACTTGGACGCGATTAATATCGTAAGGCGTCTAAGTTCTCTCTATATCTATACAATAAAAAGTAGTTATTAATTATTAAATTTCATATTGCGTATACAGTATCCGAACAAACGTTTTTAGAGGTCGGATTGTACGCTTCTCAAATGTATTTCCTTTCTTACTGGTGCAGTGAATACGTTTCCGCGTTTGTGAATATATGCATCTACTTGTGGTATAGTGTATGATGCTCGTGTGTGGCGGGAAAAGAATTTAAAGATAATATTTCTAATATACTTATCTCGTGATCGCTGACTACTAAATACAAATACTGCACGCACTATACTCTCTTGGAAGTACTGCTAGATGTGCATCACTCTTAGTGCATACGCGCAATCAGTGTTGATGTGGTGTTATCAAGATCATGTGAGAAGAGAATAAATTCTAAGAAAATCGTATCCTGGATTTACACAGGAAGGTCTGAGATTGGGATGATGTCCTATTACGTGGGCTCCTCCTAGTCATCACAGTGGAGTTCTGCTTCATCGCAGGTAAATATTATATACTGCTTGCACACAACAGTACTCGCTCTTATATAATCCAAATAAATCTTCCTAATTTCATTTGTTAATTACATCTCTGACTCTAGATCATTTAAGCCCATAATTTCATGTCTACGTTGTCAGGTGTTGTTTTTACTTTCCCGTCGGTCACTGATTATTTAACTGGTACAAAATTTTCTTCCGCTGCACAGATTTTTCATTAAACTTAATTTTTAGTAAATCCAAAAAGAAAGTTTACCAATGCTCCAAAGGCAGATTGGAGGGTTATGGTTCACCCTCTGTCCTCTACCCCTTCGCATAAGAGGGATCAATTGTCTAGTAGAAAAGGACAGTACCATTTGAAAAGTTGACTTTTGATTTTTCTATCTGACTGATTTTGACGCTATCTATAAGGGACTTAAAGATCGGGTTTCCGTTGTCAGTTTATGTGTGGCGTAAGAATAGTAGCTAACCATTGGTTATGGAAAATACGCTTTTTAATATGTGGGATATTTGTGAGATAGATGCATGTATGTATAAACGTATGAAATGGGTAGGGGGTTATGGGAGAACAGGAGGAAAAAGATTATAAGTCATCGAGGATTAAGGTGTAGGAGAGCTCGCGCGTTCTCACTCTTTTTCTCTTTTCTCTCTCTCTCTCTCTCTCTCTCTCTTTCCTCCTGAGCAGCAGTTTAAAGAGGTACTTTCTCTCTCTCTCTCTCTCTCTCTGTTTTTGTTATACGCACGTACATTGACACATATGTATGAACACACGTTCACGAATAAGGCAATCTATCATTGGAATATTTGAAAACTCGTGCCTCTGTAACGAGCCACGAGAACTCTTCGTGACGCGTAATCACCAAGAAGACCTAGCAATCGGTAGGTATATATATGTAGAGGGAGAGAGAGAGAGTATATATACTATATAGATAGATATATGGTTTTATTTCCCAATTTTTATAAATCCCATGAACACATCCTGGTAACCTCTTTCGTATCTGGCGGATATCCTTACATGCGATTCGGTATTATTTTATTTCGTAGGTATTTCCTGAAGAGATATTGAAAGCGTTGCCTTCTATCGGCTCGCTTCTAAATAAATAAATGGTTGGTTCAGTCGGTTGTATGGTAGATTCCATCTCACGTTTGTATTGGATTTGGTTTTCGTTTGGTTAGGTTAGGTTTTCGCGAGGAGGTCTGCCCTTTTCTCATCCCTGGTGCCGGCTCCCTTGGTCACGTCGATTGACCGGACCGGTTCCGCACAAAGACGAGAGTGCCTCCTCGTGCTCCAAAGAGTGAGTAGTAGTAGTAGTAATAGTAGCAGTAATAGTAGTAGTAGTAGAAGAAGAAAAAGGATAAAAAGAGAGAGAAGGAGAGAAAGACGCTAGACTGCGAGTAAAGGAGATAAACATATGAGTGGGTGGATGGTTGGCCGTGTGGTTACTCCCGGGTTAAGGAAATGGGAGGAATCTATTGGCTTTTACAAAAAAAATAAAAATTTCTCGTTATTCGTAAATCAGGTACTTGGTTATGAGGTAGTCAGTGTTCCGCTCTCTTTCTCTCTCGGGAGAGACGACGATTCTATTCTGCCAAGAATCCATGCGCTGCTGTCTAAATCCATAGCGTTCTGGACCTTGACCTCTCTTTTTCATTGTCTCTCTTTATTTCACGCCAATTTCGCTCTTAAACTCTCTTTTTCCTTCTCTCTCACGCGCTTTCTCTCTTTCTCGACGAAAGGAAACGACGTAACAGAGACGACGTCGACGATGACTTCAGGCGGCCAAAACTTTTTGACCGCCGTGACAAAGTCCCCCCCCCCCCCCCCTCTCCACCTTCATCTGTCGATTACGGAGGCCAGAGGTGCAGATTGACGTCACTCTCGAGGAAGAATTTCCATAGAATGCATTGGGTCTTGGCCCAGAGGGGCAATTCGTTTGAGAATCACTGGCTCATCCTCTCTTTCTCTCTCTCCGCATGGTCGGCCGTCAATCATTTAAGGGATATAGCCTGGCCTTACTTCATCCCAGCCTGTGCCTGGGCCCAGACTTCGGACTGCTTTTCTCTCGTACCCTGCCGCCTCCTACAGTTGTACGCTCTACGGCACGTCACGTCCCTCCTGGCATCATGAAGCAATCCTTGGTAAAGTACCACGGCATTGGCTGGGGGGGTAGGAGGTGAAGGGGGTGCCCTTATAGTCATGGCCATAAGAGTGCCGAAACATCCCTCGTACTGTTGAAAATCACCCAGGGCACCCACGCGCTTTTATACAACCCTATACTCGGATACCTAGGGCATCATTAACCGAATACGCTATCTCGGTAGAATGCCTTGCCTTGACCTAGGTCCATGTCCTGACCCTCGCCTGTCGCCCCATTCCTGACCATTTCGCGCTCAAACTTCCGTCTGACAATTTGCGGCCAGGATTCTTTCGGTTAACGCGATCCCTTTAGTACCGATCCTTTTTCTATTTCTATCCATGAAGCAGGTAGAGGTATTCTCAACTAGAGGCAAAAGGGTCTGGGTGGAGACGAAACAAACAGGCGAGACAAAAACATTAGAAGTTTGCGCGTGAAAGAGAGGGATGGCAATGTCGAAGAATTGCAAATGACACCTTTTGACTTTGTTATAGGCTGCATTGAAATAAACGATGAAAGAAAGAAGGTCCTTTAAGGGCTTTATATTTTCGAAATTCCTATATTAGCTGTGAGTGGGAGAGAGAAGTACTTATGCGCGTATACATGTGTAAGAGAGACACCCCGAATCCATACCCCAAAATGAAGAGTGATATTACATGCCAAATCAGGTACCATCCAAAGTATAATTACGGTATCAATACCGGATTAGTATCAACTGACAAGCCCTGAATTAAAATTGCTGCTTTGAATCGGTCCTTCCTTTTTTTTACGGAACATCCATTTACAGCTTAAATTCAAGACTGTTTGGATTTGACAGATCTGCATACTTGGATCAACAAACGAGGGAAGTCTCTCCTCAGGGATAGCTCTCCGTTTGGAAAGCTTCACCGAGGATTATCATCCCGATACACTTTTCTACTGCATTGAGCGATGTCGCCTTGGTGTAGTGGTGGAGACTATGTCTTTAATCCGCAACTAACGTCCAAGTAATTAATCTAAAATCTCGTTCGCGGCGTGTCATCCTAAGATGGTAGAGTGGGGCCTGGCTAATACGATGATTTGTCTTGCTTCTGCATATTCCATATCCGGTTGAGGCACAAGACTTATCGCAAATATTCGCACAGTCAGTTACTGAGGGAGTTGGTGCATAGTTGGCAGCGGAAAATGATGTAAAATATTCGACTGTCGCATAAGACATTATGCACGAAAGCTCACTATCGTATGTACCTGCTGTACCTGTGCGGAACCTTCGCAACAGGTACGAAAAGAAGGGGTTCAGTTCTATTGGTAAATGAGTCCCAATTTATAAGAGAGTATACAAATCTAATCTGACACTTGTGACCCGTCACCCTGATCTTCTCTTCCTCATTACTCGTAAATGCATTTTTGTTTGATATCCTCTTTTCTCTCTTTCTCCTTACTTCATATTTCCTCCTCCTTCTCTCTTTCATCTGACGCGATATACCTTTATCTTGAATATAAACATCCGCTTACTGCTATACTGGAACACGATTCACGTTTGAGACGATATCTTTTCGAAACTGGAGAGTAGTATAAACGTACTGAGGAATTGGGAGAGGGCGAGAAACTAAAGAGAGAAAGAGACGGAGAAACAGCACAGTGGACATAAGGGACCGAAGAGAACCAAGAGAGAGAGAACACAGGGGTCACGCTTTCTCGAGTTCAGAAAGTTCAACCGGTCCCGGAGTCATATTCGTCTTTCTCGAGTTTCCTGGAAAAAAAAACGTAAGAAAAACATAAATAACGAATTGTCCGATTTTTTTTTCATTACGAAAGATCTGTATGCCTCGCGCAAAAGTACATACATGAGGTACGCTTTTACAAAAAAAAAAGAAAAGAAGTAGCAACAATGAAAAATATTGCCGCCACATTGTACACGCCGATAATCACGATAACCACGAAATATTATACAGTGAAGCGCATAGGACCCAGCGCATAGGTACCAGTGGTACCGCCTGGTATAAACCACGATAGATTCGCAAGATTCTCCCTCGTATCTTCCCTCTTCATTTCTTTTGCTTATTTTTTTAACTCTTTTTCGTTACCACGTCCATCCGTCGGTCCGTCCATCCGTACGTAAGTCCCAAGGAGGTCTTATTCGTTTTACGGTATACCAGCCGCGAAGGTCTCACATGTTTTGCTTCTGTTTGGCGTTGCGGCTAATTCTCCTCGTGTAAGCCATCTCACGACTCTCTTCTTGTATCTCTCTTGGTACCTGTATACAACGCTACTAGCTATACCACTTAACGATACTACTCCCTATTTACATGAAATGCGACTTCGGTCTCTGCCAAAGCAACGCGACGCAAGACGAAATGAGCTGTGACAAGTATTAGCGAATATATAGTAACTGGTATCATTTTAGATTAAAGGGGCAATCGAGCGCTTACGGTATAATGACACGTAATATGGTTGTTATAGAGGACCACGTGTCTAGGACGTACTACTATTGGTATCCATATGTTTTTTCTGCATCTGGCATTCGGTATTTGTAATTGTACTGCGTCTCTAGTATTCACTGGCTTATATATATATATATATAAATATCTAACGAGTACCAAGCAGCGAGTATAGCAAGTTTACGGGTGCTGATCGCGTCCACGAAGTGTGACGCGCGCGCGCGAATGCGAGACCTGGACGAAGTCTAGTCGGGAGGTAATGGCATAAAAACACGACACATGTGGCCTACTGACAGGCCTCCCTTGCTCTATGGGCAGGTTACACTCGCGTACTCGCATACTGACATATGTGGATATTTCGTAAGTATGTACGTAAAACAAATACCCATACGTATATAATACGCGTGATCATCTTGTCTGCGAATTTGTGAAAAAAGTTTTTTTTGACTAACAAAACAACTTTTTTTGGTGCATCCTCTCAGTCGTATTAGACGCTTTTTATCGTATGGAGAATTTTTTTTAATTTTAAGTTATATAATATGCTTTGATGTATTTTGCTTGTATAGCGGTGCGGTCTACCGGCGAGTTTTCACCGGTGCGATATCGTATTCTGGTATTTTAGTTTCGTTACGTGCCGACGCTACTTTGCTCTTTGCACCTATAGATGCTTCTTCGGCATCCTGTATGCGCGGTTGCTTGCAATGACATGTGAGTGGACCTTTAAACCTTTGTGTGGTATGTATATATACAATTAGAAATTCGCATTAACTTAATACACCTTATTTCTATGGATTTTTTGTCGATCGCTGTATATCTCGTATCGCTATGAATATATCGCTCATGCCGTTTCTTATGTGGATCGGACTTAATACTCGGACGTGTTAGCTCTTTAATATCCTTGTTACGTGCGAACGCTCCAATTACGATTATAGTTATGGCATTCGTTTAGCTTAAATCGTTAATCTTATGGAAATATTCGAATAATAGGAATGAGTGCCTATATATGCACAGGGAATGAAGAGAAGAAAAAAATGATAAAGACGCCCGGGAGATTTGAACGAAGCGGATCGCAAGAGGTTGGAGATTCTTACGGATAAACTCGTCTCCGGGGATGGCTCGTTACTGGCATTACGTCAACTAATTACCAATTACGCGTCACTCGCTAATTAATCGGCGAGAGGAATATCGCGGCGTCGAGACGAGGAGGGAGAAATTTCCAGTATCCTTAAGGAAGATACCTGGATGTTCTAATGTGTGCCCAGGTAAAAAAAATGAGAGCTAGTTCGAATCAGAAAGAGATATGAGTGCCATATTCGGGAATAGGCATATCGAATCTGCATCTGATCTAGATATGCCTATATCTCGATCTGTAAATCGCGACTACATATATAAAATCTGTATATGATCTACTATATACATTTATAAGAAGGAACGGTTAAACGTTTATTCAATATAAAATTATTAATTGCTATATTTCAATATTACAGTGGCGAGTTCCAATACCCGTGGTACTTTTTTGTTAACAAATTTTAAGGAGATTAAAAATATGCACTACCGAATCCCCAACTGACCATGTCGTATTTTTATGCATTGCATACGTATAGAATTTACATTCATTTTTCGACTGTATCTTGATTCTAATCATCTGCCTCTACGAGATTTCTGTTCCATCAATAAATTTTCATACCAGCAATTTTTTTAATTTGACAGCCTAGAAAGCATCACAGCGGTGATTGAGAACACAGCGGCTTTTGTATATTAGAAACAAGACAAGGTGCGCTTCATGCTCATCTTGAAGCTGTTCGTAAACTTGCGAGGAACGCACTCAGACTTTTCTGTTCTCTCTCGCGCTAATGGTTAAAACTATGCGGTTATCTTTTTTTTTAAGAGTTCAGAGTGCACCCAGAGCAAGTTTACGAACAGCTCCCATCATTTCGTAGCACGCAATGGACAATTTCATGTCAACCTGAAAAAGTTTGCGATCATCCCTATGATGCTTTGCTCGCTGTCAAATCGAAGAAATTTCACGTACGAAAATACCTCGATGGAATAGAAAACTAATATATGCCAAGGATCAGAACCAAGATGCAGTAGAATAAATAGATTCTATATGCATGTATACGTGGATATGTGACATTAAGAAGTTGGGGATTGTGTATAGCATATTTCCTATCTTTTAAAAATGTTTAACCAAAAAGCATCTTAGACATGAGAATTTCCTACTATAATATTCAATTGCAATACATAATTAATAAGTTTGTGCAGTAAATTTAGATATATAGATATAATATACAATGTATACGTTGTGTAAGGATACCCATGTGCATATAGTATACCTATACGTATAAACATTTGGATATCCCAATGAGGTAATCATATGTCCTTCCCGTTATAAATTAATCCTTGACCTTTTTTTGCGATTTCTGAAATCGCCTCATTTTCATCGTTTTTCACTATTTTTCCTGATACGCCATACATGGGTTTCATTGTTCCATATGGACAAACCCTAACGCGATCGTAATGGCACCCGGCACATTTACCTGTCGGCAATTAAGCTTGAATGGCGCAATGGCCAAGAGTGTAACCTAGTTGCGCGTTATCCGCAGAATCGTCTCTTGTCCTGTGGCGTGCGACGTGCGCCTCTGCGTGTCCAGTGTATCCTCTACCCTCATCACCCCGTAAGTTTTGATCGCGTATAATATTTTAAAAGAAATAGTCTTTTCTCCACATGGACGCACCAGTGTCACGATACATCGCAGCCCTTGCCAGTTCCAAACAATTTTGCAAGAACTCTTGAACGTCCAGGGGGGTTGACAGTAAGGGTGGCAATTGCGGTTTATACCACGGGGGTGGCATGCAGAGGCGAACTACCATCGAACCGAGGACTTACCAACCCCTAACTCATTGGACTATGTATATATATATTATGTATGTATACAGGTATACGAATATATACATAGACGCCGGGGGCTCGATAGGTGTCTCGCACCTGTACTTAATGGCCGATCTGATAAAGGGGTCCGAGAGCACCACCGTCAACCCCTAGAACCATCAGAACCCCCGCAATCTACCTCCGTTTGCCAAGGCGCCAGATAGGGTGGTAATGCGCGGCACTGGATGCTCTTTTAGAGCCGGCCCCTAAAGGCGCTTTTCCGTTTGTCGACACGACACGATACTATCCCATATAGGTACTAGATCCTTATACCCCGTACTCAACTTTGCATACTGGCCACCGCCGTTACTACCTGTCAGAGGGATGCGAGTATCCTGCAGCGAATCAATGATATCTTAAACGTCATCGAATTTGTTGGATCTGTTGATTTTAGATGGCACTCCAAGCTGCTGGTGAATCGTATGACTTTGTTATTGAATTACTGAGAGAGTCTATAGCATTCCTGGAAAATAGAATGGTGGAGATACTGGGAGGAGGGACGTACCGTGCGAAACGGAGTTTCGCAAGGCGGGAGAAGTGGTGTGCGAGAAAGGAGCATAGGACAGATAAAATTTTGATTAAGAATTACCGAGAGACATTTGACGAGCGGTCGGCCTTCGGCCCGCCCGGTTCTCTCTTTCTCTCTCTCTTTATCCTTATCTATCACCTTGTCTCTTTCTCTCTCTCTCTTTCTCTCTATATATCTTCCTCCCCTCCCATGAATAAGTAGGTACGTTCTCTCGCTACCACACTACTCGTCTCTCTGCTAGTGGTCTCATCTCTCATGCCAGGAAGACAGATCAAAGGGGTATGGAGAATCGAGATGAATACAGAATATCAAAATGGGAGTATCACCTTGTAGAATGGTTAGATGATCGGCAAGAACATTTTTTTTTCTATTTCAACTCTCTCCTCGCACTCATTCTACTCGCTGAGACGTAGATAGTACCTACGCACAGTCTCAAGGGTGATATATAGATACGGATGCAGATAGAACGAGAGGACCAAAGGGAAGGAGACAAGACGGAGCGAAAAAAGCTTAACCTCCCGCAGCCTCAACTTCTATATGGGATACACATATAGGATGTATATTTCTCACTGCATCATTTCTTACTCTCGCTTTACGTATCTACGTACAAAGACGGAGCTTACGTAACACGTAAGCGGTCTACGGGAGTCGAACAGGAAAGCCGTAAAAACAAAGACTATATATATACTCGTCGCAACCTTCTCTGTATCCTTTACCTTTACCATATCTCTTTTTATCTTTACTACTACAGCATCCTTCTTAAACTTCCTGCAACCTTTTAGCGCGTCTACGATCACTAGATACAGGAGAAAATATGTATGTTTTTCTTCGATGGATCTTATGTGTTTATCTTGTACTGCCAAAGGACTCGTGGTATATAGTTTAATAACAATAACAATTATATACCTAAGGGTTTATTAATTTAATCGGTTCGATGAAAACTGATTATAATTTCGACCATGCGGACCTGTGTTTATGAATACTATGTATACGGATACGTAGTAGCGCTTCAGTTACGGGCGGTTAGGTGAGTTTCCCGAGTGACGGTGTATTTTGGATGAAAATGACTAAAAATGGATAAAAAAAGAGAGGGCTAGAGGGAGGGGGGAGAAAAAGGATACAGAAAAGTACGACAGGGTGGCGGCGTAGTCCGTGGGGCCGGAGATAGAATGGAGACTGGGAAGTCTGCTCGTTAAAGTCGGATAGACCACTCCCTCGAGTAAAGAGGACACGAGAGCCTGTCCGTGTAGCCATCTGCCTATCCCCTTTACTACGTCGAAATCACTCTTTCTCCTCTCTCTCTCTCTCTCTCTCTCTCTCTTTTGCTCTTTCTCGTTCTCCCCTTCGGGCATCTCGCCTTATCCCGTCTTTTTTCTTCCCTCGGCACTTGCCATGTATCTCTAGAGAGAAAGAGAGACAGAGACAGAGATATAGATATGAGCTCCACCCATCCACCCGTTATATAGAATCTGGACTCTCGTTGCTTCGTTGTGGCCTTTTGCGACTTTTGACACACGGCACAAACACCGCAGGTCAACACTCTTATTCTTAATTGCAATTCGCGCAATGAGTTTTTCGCATTTTTTAATTGCTTTAACGTCATGCGGTGTTTTCTCATCGAGCAGGGCTTGTGTACTTCGGGGAAGATGTAAACGGACTGTGAAGTAAGTCTGTGGGCTATGGATTGATGGATAGATGGATAGAGGAAGGTGGTCGGGAGAAGGAAGTAGTCAAAGAGAAGGAGGATACTATGGCCGACGTGGCTCCGGGAGAGATTCATAAAAACGAATGGTAAATTACAGGCCAGTGGAAATTGGCAGGTTTTTCTACCGCTTCTTTTTTTTACTTCTTCTTTCAATCATTTATGTATAGCTATGAGATCCCTTGATGACCCAGGAGTTCTGATTGCGCTTCGTTTTGCATTGCGCTGCGCTGTGGATGTTGGCTTTCGCCTTATGCAATAAGAGCGTTCGCGCGTATCCTGCCTACGCGTGTATTCTCACCTTTTATTTTTCTCATCTCGAGATTCTCCAATCCGCTCGTACGCCTATTTATTCACTATATGAACCTCAAATAATCGCTTGGATCATTTTACGATCGGTTCGAGGAATCAAAGTTCTCGATAACTCCTTTTTCTCTCTCTTTTTATTCGTCTTTCTCTTCTTGTCCTCTTCACACTTTTCACGTCTTTGCCACTTTCCATCTCACGATTCTTTTCGACCGGAGGCTCTTGGTTCGATTCTCCTCGAAGCGTACTTGTCGTCGCGGCCAGAATTAACCGTTAAGTCGTGCGGTAAGCGTCTTGGACGAAAGAAAGAGAGAAAGATAACAATGAAGATAGAGTGCGAGAGAGATAGTGAGAGAGAGAGAGAGGGGGGGGGAGGCTAGCATGAGCAGCCCTTCGAAATTCGACACTTTCACGAAGAGCAAGGTAGGGCCTATACCTATACCTATCTACCTATAGCCACCTGCCTACCTATATCGGCTACCTTTTTTATTTATTCGTCGCTCTCTTCTAGTAGTTTTCTTAGCTCCGTATTGGCATTGAAACCCTGAAGTCAAAATTGAAGCTGTTACAGAGCACAGGTATAGAGAATTCTGGATAAAAAAGCATACGAAGGGCCGGTGAACGTATAATTCGATGGTGTGTAATCAACGCGTTTCGATAGGAGGTCGGAGGGCCATTGGGCCCCGAGATATTTTGTTTTGGCTGGTGACGTCATCGGTCCATTGGTCCTCGACAACATCACGTCCCATACGAGTAGTACGTGTCCCAATAGAGTTCCAAGACCCCACAAGGTTCAAGGGACGTATCATGGCACTCGGGACCCTTTTGGGTCTTACGTTTATTTCGCATCGCTATACGATATCCGTACGTACGCTGTATACAAGAAGAAATATCGTGATCTGCTATGGGATCAGAGTGACTACGGTCGAGAGGGATGATATCAGGTAAAAAGTAAGCGATAAAAAAACTTTTGATAGTGGTAAAAGGGGACCCCATATCTCATCGCGTATCGGGGATCGAGCGGGTTTGCGAGACAATAAATAAATAGACTACGGCGGTAGCGCGGGGCGTTCGTGTCGCTTAAATAAATAACTCGATATTAAGCCCGACAATAAACAAATCTAAAGGCACGGGTGTCTCTTTTAGGCCGCGTGGATATGCGTGCGTGCGTGCGTTGCTGTATAAAGAGTAGCGCGTATCACGGAGGATGCATGAGTCAGAACGTGTGGCTTGACGATCGGCTACGACTCTTTAAAGATAGAGATAGAGAGAAAGAGAGAGAGGTTCGTTTCTTTCTCCTCTTCTTCTTATTCTTTTTTCTCCTTCTCCTCCTGTTGTTCCTATCTGTAAACTCTTTCTGTCGAGGCTGACAAACCTACCCAACAACCTAGTCGGGCTAGGCAGCCCAGCCAGCTAGATGGTCCTATACTGGCTGCCGGAGTAAACTGGTAGGCCGGACTGACTACGGACCGATAATGAATTCCCGCGTTGCATGAGACAGGATAAGGACCCGCGAAGCACACTTCCGTCCTGAGCAGGACACAAGGCTCAAGATAGAACAGTTAAGCGGACCCACGATGGAGATTGGACTCTTGGAAAATGCTCGGTGTTCACACGATTGCACTTCCTACATATTTCATGCGTGTCCTCAATATTCTCTTGAACTGAAATTTCTGTGTAGATGTACGTGAAATCAGTAGTGTATCTATATAGGCATACGCACACGTGGACAAGTTCTAATGCACGCGCGGTTCCTATCCCGCCGTTGTAGGATAGAAGGGCTCTAGTTGCCTAGCGACCACTCCTGGGATCCTGGCTAACCAACCCCCGCTTCAGTACTCCATTCCCTTGTGCCCTTTGGACCTCCGTAACGTCGTACCTACGCATCCCTTGATATACGCGTCCGGTAGGGGTTGCTCCGATTCCTTCCTTGAATCCGATTCTTATGCTTTGTCTCGAATCCTGAATACGAACCATTTTACCTGGTTACCGCCGATGGCGATTGTAGCGTTACGTCACACTTGGTTGGGATACTTTACAGATTCTTCATCAGTTTCATTGACGAGTTTCAGCCCTTTAAGGGAAACGAAGTGGCGGAGTGAAAAAAAGGGACGGTGAAGTAAGGGAGTAACGTGCGATTTGTTCCTGCAAAAAAGTGTATCATTTGTGACGCTCGGTTGACGCATATTGAAATAAATAAGCAAAGGGAGAAGGGGAAGCGAGAGAGATAAAGAGAGAAGAGAAAGAGGTACGAGGAACGGCAGGAAGAAATTCGGGGGAGATATGGATGTAAGAAAGAGGGTGCTAAGGACGTTTTACCCTGTATAATATCTTGAGGAAGTTACGGGGGATGAAGAGTGTAGGGAGCTACCAAGCGAACAGACTGGAATGTCCTATCTAGCGTAAAGCGTCCCCGACTCCTGCGTCTCTTGCTTCTCTCTCTTTCTCACTCTCTCTCATACACTCCAACTACATCCCTCTCGTCCTTGCTCGCCCCTCTTCCTTTACCCTTGGCCCGCTTCAGGGGCTCTCAATTTGTTTACATGCACTTACCCAAACTTTCCTATGATGACTGGGCTTCTCCTTTCAATATCGTCTAACCTAACCTAACCTAACCTAACTTATCCCAACTTAGGCTAACCAACTTCTCTCTACGCCTTAAGGTGCCTTTTCATGGAGCAACAAAATCACAGCGATGAGAGGGCACGTGACCTCATAAGAGCTAATGTATTTCAAGCATTCGAGCGATATTTTCCCTAGATTTTCCCTAGATATTCCCTAGTCACTCGAAGTTGAAAATATCCAGCATCATATGGACGTCGCTAGCGATGAGTGATGCATGAATTGGCACCTTTACCAAACAGTCTTGTATTACTACCTTACATATGTATATCATTCACAACTCACAAGAAGGTACGGCTAGAGGGAGCTATGGTACTTTGGACGGAGTATACCGGAAGTCTCCTTCTGGACCTTTTTCATCGAGAATAGGAAGGATGCCAGAGGTTAGGAGAGGCGTAATGGCGCGACTGACTAGGTCGTGCTATGATAAAGGAGATAAAGGCGAGAAAAGTGGTCGGGAGGATGAGAAGCCGGTGAGGGCCGGTGCGTGTTTGCCTTAACAATCAGTCGTCTGTTGACTCAAGTGGACTGTTAGCGAGGCATCGCTAACTCGAAATGCCAACCCACGAGGAAGACCTCCATCTCTAGTACTTGGGCACTCCGGTGTTAGGACCATGTTCCTCGCGCGCCAATACTGTCTACTATTACTCTGTTCCCTATTTCCCGACGCACCAGGACCACTTGGTTCACTTGGATTTTTCACGGTGGCACATCTGTCGATACTTACGTGTACTATAAGTATACCTACGTGTCTGCTGTTCACTGAAGCACGTAAAGTACATTGTGTACGCTTACAGAATGAAATTGGAGAAAATAACGAAAATCGTATGAAAAGTATGCGATCTCAATTATTATACGTACTGTAACAGTACACTGTATACCCTACGCGTGAACCAACGGTTTCCTGGTGCGTGCCTCGCCGACCAGCACCGTCGAGTAACGTCGACCTGGACGGCTGCTAAACCCAACTCGCAAAGCCTTCCTAACCCAAACAATAGGGGGTTCCTTGAATTATCCAAGGAGTTTCCGTTATTTTTGCCAACCACGAAGATCGCCCTGGGGGTCTGGTTTAATTTTGCTAAACCTAAAGCCCTATACGTTCATCAGAAATGAAATATCGCAAACTTGTATATTTTTATATACTAATTGCAATTCGATTACTCTTGTTTCTACTCGTAATTTGTATTGCTGCGCGGAACTGGCAGACTCTCTCGTTACGCTGTGGGAATGTAAAATGGCGAATGCGAGAGCGTGCGAATTTCTTTAAGATTCTCGTGAGACTAGCTTCGCGCATTTTTTTTTCTTCTCTTGTAGATGACTCTCAGGGTGTGGGTGAGTATGTGGGTATGTCTGCGCGTAAGAGGAAAAGAGGTGGAGGATAAGAAGTAGCCACGTGTGCCCTTCTCGAATTCTCATCTTTCGTCCCAGACTCCGTGGCGGGTCTACTATTTTTGGAAATAGGAGTAGACTTAGCTAGGAACCGGGTAGACTGGTGTCCAGGCAGCAAGTGGCAATAAGGTGAGACACCACGAAGTTGCTAGAGACTCTAGGCTTAAGTTCACGGTGAACTCACTGACTTTGCACTTTACGATCAGATTCCAATTATTCTCATTATTGTTTCTTCAGCATATATCCCACGGATTTGTTAAATATTAATTTTTCATTATTTACTAGTCACGCTGCGTGACTATACACGTTCTCTCTCGGTAGTGTAATCTTTCTCGGATCACGTGGCGCGACACTACTTAATCAGACGATCGATAATTAATCGGGAATAGACTCTGGGCGCGTTTCTAATCACTCGGAGAAACAATTTTATAGTCCGACGTGTTTCCCGTTGCGGATCTTTCTTCGTTGGTTATTGCACAATATTACAATCTGCCTTTTGACATAAATTTCTTCCCAGTAGAAGTTGAATATTAATTGACGTTTTATTGTAGGAGCGGTAAGAATAAAAAAAATCGTTACGTCTTACGGTATACGTGACAAACGCCGTTTACCTTTATGTACTCGCGCCTTTATATCTATGGGCAAGATGCAATGCTCTTCATGCGTGTCATACGTCGAGTACTTATATTTATCAACTATATGGAGCGACAGTGAAAATGAATGAGAATGGAAAGCTTCTAGCTTCTCTTCTCTCTTATATGTAATAAAGTCCCTGATAACAGGGATAAGTGTACTTGCCGTTACTCATCGCGGCGATTGGCGTTATCTGCGCACAGGACAAGCGAGATCGATTAATCCCGTACAGTTTTGCAAAAATAATCTCGAAGCGATCGATGATTATTATTATTATCCTACACCGTCCCTTCGATTCTTCCGGGATGAGTAACCTTTGAATCCACTCGAGATGAGTGAAGTTCCAGCATCGATCCAACTACAAGCCAAGCAGCAAGACTCTTTGTCCTGTTGCCAGGAGCCAGAACGTGCCCGTGCATCGTTAGGTTAAAGGATTTCCAGTTCAGGAAATGCTGATTTATTAAAAAAAAAATTTCCTCCAAGTGGATATAGACATGGTCTATATCATTTTTAAGATAACCCTGTGACGTAATACATAAAATTACGAATTGGCAAATAAAAATTATAGGGCTTGATAGTAGATATAATATTTCGGATGCAAAATTTTTCAGCCGGTGTTCAATCCTGCTTTCTGAAATCGCGAAGGGTGGCTGGACCGATTTAGGGGGTGGAAATGACAGTCAGTTTGACTAGCGGCACCGATATGCTAGCGGCGTAGGTAGGGGATGCACGCACACATATATATAGCATTCTGGTGAACCCTCCGATACTCCCTTTTCAACCCCCAAAGGACCGTCCTCGTATATCGACCCAGAGCCACCACGAGTACAACCCCTAGCACGCGTACCCACTCCCTAGGTAGGGGATGTATTTTCCGCGAGTAAGGAGAAAATTTGCGCGTATTCGCTGCGTCTCTGGTGTGCGACTATGCGTTTTACGTCGAATGCAACATAAATACGTACTACGTCATAACCTTTTACTTTTTCACTTCCTTTTCGTTTTCCTGTCCTGCGTTTTTTTTTTGCTTTGTTATACAGAACATGATCCATTACTGTTTTCAAGTACAGCGTGAATCATATAAATAGTGGCAATATGAAGATAGGTACTTTTCACTCGTTATATTGGTAATTAATACGTACGTAAATTCCCTAGGCATAACCACGTGCTTTTTGATTATAAAAAAAATATCCTTAGAGTAATATTATATCATGCCAATGCAATAATTCTCGCAGAGTAAATTATAATAAGGATACTGATGACTATAATTTTGCATAATCATTATATATTATTCAAATATAATGGAAAATTATCACGAGCAAATATCTCGTTATATTGACAAAGTCATATCGACCTACCGATCTGATACTTTGAATCTATTTGCTAGATATGCTTTATAGTGTCCTGCTACGTGTCTCTGATGACGACTTATCAGTTTCGTATATTTTTCCATAATTATAATTTTACAATTACTACTTGAAACGTGAAGTTATTCGCAAAAAGTATTACTACGCACTTGCACGTATCTTTTCAATACTCCAAAGCAAAACGGCACATCTGGATTCTCGTTACTAGAATGTTCTTACTGTCCTTCTGCAGAAGACTGTTGTCGGCTATAGCAGCACTGTAGTAGAACTACTAGCGACGGTAATCGTAGTAGACTAGTAATAGTAGGAGGATAAGGGATAAAGAGAATGAGAATAGGGACACGAAGAAGAAGAGGGCTACTGTCTAAGCGAGTCCATTGTTGTGTCGGGAACTTAATATGCATTTCTCTGTAGCATCAGGGCCGTACTAAAACGGGTCCCATACGTATGCATTGGGTAATTTAAGCCAACTATACTGTACCACTACTCCTACTGCTACCTACTACTATCGCTACCGCTACGCCACTTCTTCTTCCTTTCATAATCTTATCCTTTCCTATTTGATTTTTTCTTCTTCTGCTTCTTTTGTCCTTTGTGGATTTTCACTAGCATAGTACAGCGTTAGAGATGCGCACCCGCATTGAAGTGTCTGAATAAGTGTTATTAGAGGCAAATATGATTTTTGATGAAGGAAAAATAAATAGAAAAAAAAAAAGAAAAAGGTGAAGAGGCAGAGGAAGAGGATGAGATGGAATAGGAATGAGAATTCAAGAGAAGTGTATAAATCCATGGTGGACGGTATGGCCGTGCGTCGCGGGCCCGTGTTCCGGCCGCACCCTTGTGTACTTGAATTTACTACGCCATTCACGTTTGCGTCTACATAAATTGTTGCGTCCTCGTGTGCATGGAGGGCGCGCGCACGCACGAACGCACGCACGCTCGCTCGTGGTACCACTGGTAAAAGGAAAGGGAAAAGCCTGCGGGCTCTTTGCTGGGACTTACAAAGCCGATCCATGGAGAGGGGTCCTAGCTATAGCGGGAGTAGGTGGACAAGATACTGAAGAATGAAGGTAGATAGATAGATAAAGTGAGCGAGAGAATCTGTATAAGGTGAAGGTGATAGAGGTTGAAGGTTGAAAAGTTTTCAGAGTGTAGAAGGTTATGGAGTCGTGCTAAAGAGGTACATCGGGGCCTTAATGGTTACGTATATATACATATGCGAAGGGACGACTTGGTCCTGACAGCGACCTAATTTTTAATTTCCATCGCTCGAAAGGGCCCCTGCTACGAGGAGGAAGAACGAACAGGTTTTCAGGTTGGTAGGTACGGGGTCTCACGAAGCGTGACTACCTGACGACGTGGCTTCCCTCTTTCTTCTCTTTTGCCTCTCCTTTATTCTCTCTCGCCTCTTCTGACTCTCCTCTCTTTCTCTGTCTCAGTATCCGTCTCTCTTTTGCTCTTACTACACACCAGAATCCAGGGGTGGAAAATGGTGGAACAGGTGGTCGTAAAAATTCGACGCCTCGGCCTTCTTCTGCCCTCGGACCTTTTCTTCATTTTCTACTTCTCTTTTATTCTTGATTTCGTTGTTTTTTGTCGCCCTCGAATAACCACGGGTCTCTCCCGTTTTCGCTCTTGCTTACTCTCTCTTTCTCTCTCGCCGTTCTCTTTTAATCTACTCATCTAACCATGAACCTATGAACCCTGAACGGCAGCACTGCGATCGGAAAAAGGTTCGATTAGTCGCGTACCGTTTTACCTCCCGTGTGATCTGACAGCATGCGCGGCGATGAGATCACGAGTAAAAGCAATATGTGAAGTACAAAAAAAGGTTCAGCTAAAAAGATGTCACGACGTTGCGAGGCGTCGCACGATTCTAAGAGATCAGGGGATTGCAGAGATGGTGATGTGAGGTTGTGGATGCTGTAAGGTATAGAGGTTCTAGAAAGATTACAGGGGTGTGGGAGCTCAAGAGTGTGGGTCGGACGTCGCGACGCCTTTTCTCTCTCTTTCTGTCTCTCTTAACTAGTCTTCTACTATCTTGTTCTATGTATATCTAAGAGAGTACATTATGCCTGCCGACCTGTTGCTAGTCCACCCCCGAGCACCTTCATCATCCCCTATTTCCCTAGGCTTCCTACGGCTTGCCTAACCACCTACCGACCCACCACCCCCCCGGACATCTCTTTAGACAGCACCGCATTCATCGTCGTATATTCGACTAATTGAGAAAGTGGTTACTTTTTACTGTCTCATATTATTCATACGTAATAAATGATTTACGGCATCCTTTTGCCGTTGATACTTTATTGTACGTCAATTTCTTAAAATCGTTCCCTTGTTTTGTTTGTTTTCTTATAGCCTCGGGAGGGGGTGGTCCGATGTTGGTCCCTCCCGTGGCCCAGGGTGGGACTGGGGGTGCTCGCCCTATGGTGGATTCTAGTACGAGGGTTCAGCAACCCTCGGCTCCTGGAACAACGAGCCTCTGGCCTCTGGCACCAGCACAGCCTAATCAGGCCCCTAGCCAACAGTCCCAGGCGACACCACCTTTGGCAGCTACCCCTGCGCCAGCGCACAGCCAAGGTAATTATCATTTGACACATTGGTATTCCTATACCTTACCTTTTTTGTGGGGCCCCTCTTTCTGGGACACTCAAAACAGAATCCATTAGTATTTACACTTTTTTATTTTGCATTCCTGTAGCCCCATCTAATCTCGTTGTCACCCTTGTTTCAGGTGTCAGTCGTTACGGACTCTATTCGTTATTTCCAGGGGGTGGTGGGGGTAGCTATGTTGCCGCAACCCCTGCCACCCCGGGTCCGAGTCCCGCGAGGGCTTATCATGCGACCACACACAAGGGTAAGCATCTTTATCAGAATCCCTAATCAAGCATCCAATTTTTCCTTTCGGTGGCAAAGTGCACAAGTCCCAATTTTCGGAAGGCACCTACCCTCCTCCCCGTTTGGCACTCTCCTTAGTCTTGTCTTCCCTCTCACTTAACTATGAGTCCCACTTTGGATTGTCTCTTGTTTTATTTCTACTTTTTTTTTTCTTGCCTCTTTCTCATCCTCTCGCTGTGTTTCTTTGCGGTGGGTACACATACTCCTTTTCTTAGCGCGCCTGGGCCCTTCCTCGAAGGGCCTTTTCACGGGGTCCAAGCGACCGCGCGCGGGCCACAATGGCGCAATTATGCAATTAAAGCGCTGAAAGCCCTCAGCAGGAGCCGAAATGTGCCTAAATGGAATGGAATGGAATTGCCCCGTACTGGAATTACCAGGGGCTGTATGCCAGCCAAGGGTGTCCTCCTTACCATACGAAGAAGGGCTGTTGGCCTCCTTGGTTCCATCGTACCACAGTTCCTCAGTTCCTTGCCTCCTTGGTTCCTCGGTTCCTTGTTTCTCTCATTTCTGCCTTCCTTCCTTAGATAGCTGGACCACCGGCCGTATAGGTATATACATATATGCATACACGAAAGGATTCCTTTAATAAACCCATTGTCCAAGGTGTGTAATCCAAAACGGGCTCGTCGAATCACGAACAAAAAGTCTTCACTTTATCATTCGGCTTTTTCTTTTTCCACTACCTTTTACCTCTTTATTCTCTTTACCTTTTACCTTTCTCGGAGCAGATGAAAAATCTTACCTTCTCGGTGGCAAAGATCCTTCTTCGGCCTCTGTATATACTGCTACATTGTATATATGTATATTTCTTCTTTGCCGTTCAGCATCCTTTATCGAATCTTTGCTCTATCTTCATTGCATCAGCGAGTGCTTCTTATGATTGTTCTCCCGTCAGTATCTTTTCAAAATTTTTACTTCGTTTTGACCTAATCTAAGGATTTTGTCGCTTTCACGCTGCGGATCGCGACCAGAACGAACAGGTAGGTAGGTAGGTAGATGGTTAGCTGGGACAACCAGATGACCAGATAGCTTGAGGTTTTGCCATGAAACGGACGTAACGCCTTTCGCTTGGACTTGCTAAGAACTCGTCACACTCACTAGCCAGATCGAGTAAGGGAAAGATCAATGGATCCTTCTTCGATTCGTTCCTACTTTTAGGAATTCGTTATCAGAATGTTCTCATAAAATTACCCAATATGGTACGAAATAAAAAAAATTAGCCTGACAAAAATCTCCTTATAGAGTCATAATCCATAATACTTAGCATACAAAACAATTATGGTATCGTGAACGCTGTATTGAATCCAGCGTCTATTATTTTTAGTATAAAAAATAACCACAAGGATCCTCTACAGTTTCAGAGAGTGTCTTCTCTGCGGCCGTGGGTGTAGGGGTGGGTGGTTACACATGGGGTGCACCCACACCACCCCCAGGTTCACCATACAGTCCTGTTCCGGTAACGCAGCTGGAATTGCTCGCAAAGAATCTCGCGAGTCTCGCACCACCAGGACAGCAGCCACTGAGCTTGCAAGGGGTTGGTGTCAACATGGGTAGCCTTCATCATGCTCAACATACTCAGCACACCCAGCACACCCTTAATCTCGCCAGCCTGCATCATCTTCATCACGGTAAAAAAATCTAGAGATTTTTTCTGGTATAACTTGCGTGCACAGTGGTACCACAAACTGTTGATGATGATTTTCAATGAGTTGATCAGAATTTGGGTAAATAATTTCTTAACCATTTTTTTCTCTTTATTCTGTTCTCCAATACCGCTTCCGGTTCCGGGTGGTAAAGGCGGTTTGCATCAGAGCACGTTCTCGCCCCAGTTGTCGCTGGTTACTGGCGGTGCACCCACCCTCACTATCAACAGCTTCTCATCGCCAAACTCAACCGGGAACGTCGTGCCGAGCACCGGAGTCCTCTTGCAGGAGTACCAATCGCCATCAGGCTCCACTACCAACTGTCCCAGCTCGTCCAACTGCGTTCCCACTAGTTCTACTACTAGTGTCAGTACTATGGTAGTGCAGGGTGCCACTGCCAGCAATGCTGCTACGGTACCGAAGAAACGTGAGGCTTTTCTGCCAAGCCAGGGTCAGCCAGTTAAGCTGGAAAACAAGACCCGACAGCCTTGCGTATGTAAAAGCAGCAGCGGTGAGTGTTCTTATCTTAGGAGAATATAGCAAATAGATGGTGGGGCTAGTCAAAATTTATTTTGGAATTTATTAGTTTTCCATATCTTTATGATTAATTTTATCTATTTCCTGGGAGTTACTCTAAAAGAGGAAACTAGGTGCCGTGGGAAAACTGGGTTAATTTTGTATAGATAATATTTTCCTGTACTGTGCGCTCTGAAAGTGATTGTTGAGAATATCGTTATGTCTGTGTTTATCAATATGCATTTACCGAGATACAACGATGCGTTTAGTGCTGCCCGTCAATTTCAGAAAGTAATTTTAGATAGGTACCTATGTTTGGACAGTCAAAGTAGGTTTCGACCTCAGATTTTGCGAATTTCCTACACCGGCTGTAAGTGGGAGAGACACAGACTTATCGTCGTTTACGTGACTAAAAGAGAGACATATATAGAGATAATTAAAATCGCAAATAGAAATCTCTTGCTGAATCCTCACTGTAAGGATCAGTATAGCGGTAGCAGCATTACTAAATATGTAAATATTTCAATGTTTTTATTCATATGAAAATATTCATTCAACATGGAATATACAGTTGACAGAAAGAAAAGTCGTTTCTTAATTATTTCTTGGTAAAATCAAAATTTTCCGGAATCCGGGTACCACACCTTACTATATGACGTGTTCAATAATACCAGGGATGAATATATGAAGTATTGAATACGAATACTTTGCAATGCATACGTATAGCAATATTTCCTTAGTATGATTCACATGTGAAAAATTAGTCATCTCTTATATTTGATAATAGGAAAAACAAAAGTGGTCCATTCGGACGTTGGATGCAGTAGAACACTACCTGTGGCTTCCTCCTGGAACGGACAGGAGTCTTGCATAAACGGAAGTAACTCAACGAGCCTAGTAAAGAGGGAACCTTTGACCTCGGTACCGTGTCAGGTCGCCGAAGTGTCGACGTCCCTTCACGCGACAACAACGGCTGTGAAGATAGAGCCAGTGCCGCCAAAGTCGGAAAACGGTAAGGCAGAATTCTGCATATGAATGCATATACGAGCCATTTTGAAAAGAGGATTTTTTCCCTTTCACTAAACCAGCGAAACCCGCTATTACGCAAAAGCATAGGAGAAAGAATTAAAGAACAGTATTCGCCATTGGGACCAAAGAGGGTGTCTTTCAAAATGTCGGCATCGAGAATATGGCGAGGGGGTTAGTAGGGTGGGTCTTTCGGGGACAGTCAAAAAGCTACAAAAGAGTATGAAAGAGAGAGAGGGAGACAATATGCGAGTGCCGTTTGAATGTTGTCCCACGTTCGACCAATCAGAGTGTTTCGTGCGGAATTGAAAAACCACCCTTCGTTACAGGGTGCGTATAGCATGGGGAGGTTACTGCCTCGAGTTACCATGTACAGACACGTGAACCCTTATTTCTTACCCTATGGGAACTCATAGGGAAGAACAACCGTAAATCTTTTCTGCGTGTATGTCGGTACATGCCTGCCTACTTTTGTACCTACCCACCTTCTCGTCTACCCACCTAACCTAACCATTAACCTACGTATGGGCATATGTGCTTTGTATATGCATCCACACACGTGCTCAAAGTGAGAGAGCCTGTAAGTATACAATAATGAGCACATAAGAATATAGCCTTGTTAAGGTAGGAGGTGCGTGGCACGCATGGCGGCGCAAACACAAGGCGTGGCTCAAAACGTGCGTGCTGCTCACCAACCCTTGTCTGTCGGCTCGTGACTCTGCCCTAGTATGCCCACGATTTCAGCATCCCCCTATTACACAGCCAGGAACTCCTGGGTACTTGTAGTTAAATGTGCGTTGGTTCAGATTAGTGGATGCTGATTAAAATGAATGTCAGACTAACCGTAAAGATGTCTCCCATTACGCGTAATCTCGTCAACTCCTTTACATTTCTCTGTTCAACCTTCTATCCAGGTATTGTAGTGTCGAATGCAGGTGCTAGCACTACGGGTATTCCCGTGGGCATTGCAGTGGCCAGACAGAGACTTCAGCATCAGGAGACCTCGACCACATCATCTATGAGGAATGTCTCTCTTAGCCATCACACTTCGCATCATAGCTATCATCATTTCCAACCGGATAACCTTGGTGAGCAGTTTTCTCTATCTCGCGTGTATATCATGTGTATCTATATTGGATGCCAGACACACACAAACTCGTTAAACTTGATAGCACTCGATGCATTAGACCAACTTCCTATACATATGCATGTAAATACGTCTCTGTAGACTTCAGCCGTATTATCCTTTGCGGAAGTATAGCATACTCTTCCTGTATCACTGTAAAGTTCTATCATTCATTCCATTGGCATACGTTCTTCGAGGACCTTGCCGATGATGGTTATTCAAAAATCTTAAGGAATTTTATCTAAACGAGTATCAATATGTGCGGAAGCAGAGAAGCATAAAATTAAAGTAGTTGAAGGGGGTACACTGAAGTCGAAAGCGAGTAAAGGTGCATTGCATTAGAGTGAGAAGGAGCGAGAGAGTAAAAAATTAAAGAATGAAAGGAAGTGTCGAAGAGCATAATGATAGCATCGATGAATGATATTACGCGAGAATGCTAGAATGGTGTAATAGCGCGAAGAAGGAAGTAAAGTGAAGTATAAGCGCGTGTGCATATATCTCTAGCCGCATGTGTCGGAACGGCCATGTTAGAGCTCTCTAGAGGAGCGCACGGAGTAGTCTCGTATAGAGAGTTAAAGAGAGCGGCCCGTACCATCCCACCATCCTACCGTCCTACCATCCCACCGTCACATCATCCCACCATCCCAGCATTCTAGCATCCTGCCGTTCTACACGATTCTAGCATCGCGATGCTCTGCTGTGGTATATCCATAGGTTATAAATTGGGCTTGAGTGCGTGCGTGCATGCGTGCGCTGGTACCGTGCGCTCGCGCGCTTCACGAATCTCATTTCTCGGTGGGGTTTCTGTGGGCGTCCTCAGGTTCAACTACGGCCATGGCAGTGGGCGGTGCTACGCTTGTTCATTGTGGATCCGGTGGGGACGAAAGGCCGGCCCACCTCGCCATTCCCTCGAACGCACTGCCACCCTCTCTGAACGCCGCCCTCAATTCCACCTTGAATTCCACCCTGAATTCCACCCTTGGCAACATTGGCGCCACGGCCGCCGCGGCGGCGGCCGCTGCTGCTGCCGCTGCTTCCGCTTCCACCTGGCCGCCGACGCTTTGGCAATATCCAACACCAGGTCAGGATCATTACAGTTTACTATAGTTTGTGATGTTTCCTAGTTCTTGGATTCGATATTTCTTGTGGGATCTCAGGACTGAAACATTTTATGGGGTTTTCAGGGTTAAAAATAATGTTATGGTAAGGGTATAATGGTGCCTTTTCTTCCTTTGTAGCTATGCCTATGGAACCTGTGGGCTTTCCTCAGATGGGGGTTGGTCTGCAGGGTGGACTTCAGCTCGTCAGGGATCCTACTACTGGACATCTTCTTCTGATACATGCAGCCGGTACGATATGTATTTTATCTATATTGACTATATTATAATATAGCGAAGTCATTTGGAAACTGATGAGGTGCCGAAGGATGGTCTGATAAATTTATTTAAGTCTGAATTTGCCTTTGTTTCTATTCGAATACACAGAACAAATGCAGCAGGCTGTTGTATGGCCAAATTACCCTGGTCATAATGGCAGTAATGTTGGACCGCCACCATTAATTTTACCACCGCCACCACCATCTCTTCAACTTCTTAGCGACATTGGGGGTGCGAGACTCGTCCTTACCGAGAACAAGAGGAAACAGCAAAGCAGTCTGCCGATCGTCAAAATAGAAGCCGATTGTGGTAGTAGCCCTACTACTATAATAAGTGAGTATTAGATATTATTTGTTCACTACAAAAAGTCACAATCACTGGCTATATCTTGTGAGTGTGATATTTTAAAAATCTCCATGCTCAACAAAAAATATGATATTTTGTCTTCAATTTAGCCTCTGCGGAATCTACCAAGGCACTGCAGACTGTAACATCCATGACGGGTACTTTGATACCGGACACACCATTGGTAACAACCCTTCATTACTACCCCCATGCACCAACCCTCGTGCAAATAAGTCAAGCTGAACCAGCTCACTGTAGATCGCAGGTGAGCACAATCTGTAATTGCATATTATCACCCATGTGAGCAAATTATGTATAGGTAATATATAAATTATATATAGTGTTTTATATACAAAAATGGACATCTATATAATCTTTATTTAAACCATATGTAATATATAAACATCTATATAAAAGAAGGGTTAAACGTATATTGAAGAGAGAAAATGTATTATGTACTACAATTGAATATTTTAATGAAAAATTCCAGTGTCCAAGGTACATTTTGATTATACGTTGGAAATAAATAGAAAATATGTGAACAGAATGACCAGCTGTCAATGTTACACTCTCATAAATACATACGTATAGAACTTACATTAATTCCTTTACTGTATGTCGATTCTCAGATGAGTAATTCTTCTACTGCATCTTGACTCTGATCTTCGCCATCTGTATGCTTTCCATTTCATTGACGAATTTTTTTGCAAGAAATTTCTTAAATTTGATGATGGGCAAAGTATCACAGCGATGACTGTGAACATAGCCGCTTTTATTGTACAAGAAACAAGATACGGTGCGCTTCGCGCTCACCTTCATCCCGTCACATGTAAAAGACAATTTCACGACAGCCGAAAAAACTGGGCAATCATCGCTGTCATGCTTTGCCAATCATCAAATTCAAGAAATTTCTCACAAGAAAATTCGTCAATGAAATAGAAAGCAAGTAGACGCCGAGGATCAGAGTCAAGATGCAGTAGAAGAATTACTCGTCTGAGAATTGACATACAGTAAAGGAATTAATGTAAGTTCTATATGTATGTATTTATGAGAGTGTAACGTTGACAGCTGGTCATTCTGTTTACATATTTTCTATTTATTTCCAACATAAAATTAAAATGTACCTTAAATATTAGAATATTTCATTAAAATATTCCCTCCTCAATATGCGTTTAACACTTTTTTTATATAGATGTTTATATTTTATATATAGGTTAAATATAGATTATATACGTCTATTTTTTAGAAAACACTTTATATAATTTATATATAACCTATACATAATTTTTTCACATGGGCAGACGATCAGTGCTTACCGACTTATAGTCTATTAAATTTTTCTCCATTTCGCAACGCCACTCTTAATAACCCACATTTTAAACTGTCTCACGCTTTCTTCTCTAACGCGTGAAATTTTCTTTTCGAATTTCTCTGGGCAAGCAGCGAAATGAATTTATTTCCAAGGCAACATCGCCAGTATCCTGTCTCACTCCGCCACCGGAAGTCACCACGATACACGCCATAGAACCACCGGAATCCACGCCAATCGGAGTCCAGGATGCTTCAAATCAGACGGACTCGACGGAAGCTGAGGATGAACTTCCGGTCGTGGATTCAATCGTCAAGCAGGAACAAAATTTTAGTCCGTGCCAGATGCAGAGTACGATTAATTTCGAAATTGCTCAAAGTCCAGAGAAAATGACGAACTTGGCCGTAAGGCTTGGCAATCAAAATTTAAATAGTGTACCAGGTGTGCTGGGTAAAGTTGAAAAATCTGAGAGTGGCGTAGTAACTAACGGGACGGAGTGCGCGAAATATCAAGTGACGAACGCAAAGGAGAATAATCGTTCAGTGAATTCCGTGGACAGGACGATAGAACACGTGGTGAATTGTCACAATGGTGAACCGGAAGAAAAACAGGCCCCCATACCGGAAATAAGAGCGGGTCCGAAAATCATCGAAATCACGGAAGAGAACTGTGATAGCTTTCACGAGAATCTCGAATTTTTCACCAGAAGACGAGATCCTGTGACACATTTTCGGAAAAGTATCGTCGAGGATGTGAGAAAGACTCAGGATATCATCGAAAATGTGTCGGAAGTCTCGAGGATACCGGAACATGTACCCGAATTGTCAAAGATTTCAGAAAATATTTCAAAGACGTCCGACCTGCCGCAACAAGGCAGTCAATGTGCTAGTTGCGAGAGTTGCGGGAAATCACGCGATATCTGGTCTCACAATCAACAAACTAATAATAACGAGAATTATTCGCAACCGACCGTGAAATCATTCGATATGCCATCGATCGATTGTGACGATCAGATTGAGCAGATTATGATCAAGCAGGAGAAGGATGAAGAGCGAGTCCTGGAAGATTGTCTTTATTCCCAGAAGAATAACTTGGACAAGTCCAAGTGTCCTGAAGTTGTGCAGAAACGTCATCATCCTACGGAGAAGTATCATCCTGGTATCGAAAATGTCGTGGAGAAGCTAAAAAAGAATGCCGCAGCCGCCATGCAGGATATTCAGAAGAACTACGAGATTGAAAGTCAAACGGTACCAAGACGCATTGAAAATTCACCGCGTCGACTTGAGAACGGGCTAAAAAAACTCATTCTGAGGTCGTGTGAAAACGAACAGCAGGCGCTTGCATTGCAACAGAGATTGGGTAATCGCGACGCGGATGTCACGGACGTCGACAAATATCCTAATGGAAAGTACCTTCAGAAATCCGATAAGAATTCCTTATCACCAGCCAAGTCTATAACTGGTAGAGCTTACTTTCTTAATAATAACGACAGCAGTAACAATAACAACAATAATACATCCCTGATAAAAAAGCGTGAAGAAAATAAAGTACCTAAGCCGGAGAAGATAATTAGTTCTGATCACTTTAAAGGCGAAGAAACTAAAATGGATTCTTTGAATTCTATAAGCACCACAAGTCCCAAGAAGGAAACAATGATATCCAGATCAAATAATTTAGATAAGTCATATCATATTCCTGAATCGGAATTAGATTCGAAAGAGAACTTGATAGAAATAGAACTTCTGAAAGGTAACAAAATGGCCGGATGTCCTGGTAAGCAGAAACCTCTCGTGGATCTAAGCGGATTGGAACTACTTTCTAATAGTATAGAACAGTTGGAGCATAGGAAACCAGGTTCCCTGATTCCTGGGCAGGACCAGGATGTCGATGATTCCCCAAAAAAGTCAAAACCTCTCACTGGACAGAGTGAAAATAATAATAATAACGTCGACAGTCCTCTGGGATTATTATGCGCTCTTGCCGAACAACGTTTCATGGAAGAGGTCGCTGATAACAATGTATCCAAGAAGTCGACAAATTATGAAAATTCCGAGGAGATTTCGCACGCCGGTCGCCTTCTTATGAATCTGGGTAAAACCTCAAGTGTTTTAGACAAGAAACGTAAACGATTGGAAAAGCGGAAGTTCTTGTTAGAGGATTGCGGAACCGCGAAAAGGTTAAAAGAGGATGACACTGTGGAGGAAGCTAGTTCCAAGAATACTCTCTGCTACTACGAAAAGCCCAATGACAGGCATTACGACAACCAGGTAACGAATGATCCCGTTCTCAGAATGAAGGAAAAGACCCGAAGGAATATTGATTTCACAGAAAGAAATCCAAAAAGTATTCAGGAACAGGAAACGAATGACCATGAAGAGTCAAAGATCCAACAAGAATTCAAACCGAATCATTCGTTTCATCAGGAACGGTTAGAAACTGCAGAGAAACTGACTAACGGTAAGAATCACGGTTACGAGAAGAGTACGCAGCTGGTGAGCTATAGTAAGAAGTACGAATATTTTCTGCACGCTGGAAGAAGAGCGCCAAGAAAACATGAGGAGGAATTCACAGATTCTGAAAATGAAAATATGGCTCCCGAAGTTGGGAAGTTACGTGATCTACAAGAGCAGACCGATGAAGGTGACAATCTTGATGAACTTAATGGAATCAGTGATCTTCATTTGGACCAGGAGTCGCATGAGACTCATCACAACTACAGAAGTCACCAGTCGAAATTAGAAGTAAAAAAATTTATAGCACGCAAAGGACACGCAGACAATGATGCTGATTGGCCCAATATGGATGCCATGGAATTGGACATGAGAGTTCGACTGGCAGATATTCAGAGACAATATAGAGAGAAACAAAAGGAGCTATCCAGGTTGACGCCGAAGAAAGATGACAAGAAGAGTCCAGGACGACCCAGGAAGAAGAGCCACTCGAATTCTGATTATGGTGGAGTAGCGACGTCGCCGGCAGTGGACACTACATCGTCCTTGCAAAAGTCGCTCAGTAGAAGTCCCGATGGAGCTCCACCACCTCTTGCATCAACCGTCCTGGCGATGCCGAGATGTAATGTCAACCTGGTGAAACTTGGCGAGCCTAGGAGCCATATAAAGCTCCTTGATAGTATACCAAGTATTCCTATTCCTGTTCCACCGGTTGCATCGCCTATCACGGTGCTTCCGACTAATAAAATTCTCCAAGAAGACGATGAGAAGAGTACAACCAGGGTAAGAAATTTAAACTGTCCGTTAAACAGTATTTGGGTTAAATTTTTGAAATTGATTTTTATGTACTACAACTTTTTGTTTGATGAATTTTTAGTTGGACTATGAAACGTCCTCACCGGCTCCTACGATCTCGAGCTCGAGCTCTGCCTCCAAGAAGAGGAAAGTTGGTCGTCCCAGAAAACTGATGTGTGCTTCTGGTAGTGTTAGGCATCTCACGGAGACTATTGTTGCTAAAAAGCCTAAAAGTAAAAGTTCTCTTGTGGGCTATTTATTAAACGGAAAGAATCGACACCTTCAAAATAAGGTACTGTCTATAAATTTACTTGTTTATTTATATTGCATCTAACAATGTTTACACTAATTGAATGTAAAGAGTAACAATTTCGTTATATTCTACGCATGTGTTTTAAGTTTATCAGCAAGACTGGATATACACCGCTACCATTCAAATCGGGCCTAAATGGTGGGAAAAAATCAAAGAATCACAAGAGTACCAAAACGAAAGCAAAACCAGCAAAGCAAACGCCATTGCACAATAAAAACGTGATAAGCTCAATAATAGCAGAGAAGGCAAAATTAAGTCAGGATGCAAAGCTAGAAAAACAGTCTAATAAACTCAAACCAAAACTGAAGGCTGAGGTAAAAGTGAAAAATTGGGAAAAGGAAAAAGCCCCCGAGTGGAATAATACTCCAGCGGAAATTGCACCAGCTAAAACTACCGTACCGGAATTGGCAATGGTACCATATAGATATAAAAATAAGAAAAGAATGTACAGGCAATTAAAATATGTCTAAGTGAATTTTCAACGTTTTTTCATTCCAGGAAACACCTGTGGAAGATGTTGAAAAACATGTAGAGAAGGAAAAGGAAAAGCATGAGAAAATAAAGAAGAAAAAACGAAAGTCCTGTTCAACGTCTCCAAAACGACATAAATCCGGCGAGAGGGATGGTAAGGAATCTAAACGTCGAAAATCTTCAGAATGCAAGGAATGCAAGGAATGTGCAAAAGCAGCCAAAGCCGAACGTGCCGAGAATATTACAAACAGATGCAAATTGACATCGGCACATTTGGATATAGATCAGCTAAGAGTGCTCACTGCTATGGGTGGACTCTTTTACGCTGGGCGTCTAAGCGCCGTCCAAGCGCCGGATGTCTACGCTATTACTCTCGATGGCGAACGAGGAAACAGGCCCCATATCCATTCCAGAGAAGAGATCCTTCGGGATGCTGTGAGTATTCAGTATTATTATAGATCAAATTTATATACATTTTAGGCTTTTATTCGTATGAAATTATTTTTTTTGTTATTATAGATCGTCGAGGTGTGTCCTAGTTCCACTAAGGAAATACCACCAGGGACGCGTCTCTGTGCTTACTGGAGTCAGCAGTATCGTTGTCTCTATCCAGGTACATCAGTAGAACCTAGTGAACCTGATCCAGAACTGGATGAGAAATTTGTAAGCGTCGAATTCGACGATGGAGACAGTGGCAGGATAGCTTTGGACGATATAAGACTACTGCAGCCTGATTATCCTGTAGTAGGTGAGTAATGATTCCATGACAAAAATTTCTGTGATCGCTAAAATAACTTATGAATCTGACGGAATTATTTTTATATTCATAGAATATGATCCAAATCCTCTTCTGTCGTTGGGCAAACGCCGAAGACAAACTTCTGTGTCGACGGAGGACAAACGCTCGTCTACCGGAAGTCAATCAGGTGCATGTACAACGACGAATATAACTTCTCCTGATGCAAAGGTCAATCAACAGAAAATTGATGAAACAGATTCAAAGGTAATGGAGGAGTACAGAGAACGAAAACGTATGAAGAAGCGCAGGAGGGATAAGCTGAAGAGACTCCAGGAGGCACAGGAAGGTAAGAAAAAGCACAGAAGGCACAAGTGCTGCGAGGAACACAAAAAGCACAAGCATAGGAAACACCGTAAGCATAAGCATAAGCATAGCCACCATAGCAGTCACAGCGACGGAAGTCATCAAAGTGGCGGTGAGAGTTGTTCCGGTCAGAAAAGCGAAGAGGAACCAACAGCTATGGATGCATCCCCAAGAAACGCTACAGTGGAGGATGCTGAAGAAGAGAAAGATGAGAGAGCCAAGGAACTAGAATCAAAGGAAGCTAAACAGGAAGAACCGCTAGTAGTAGAACCTCCTAAACCGGAAGAGAAAATCGAGAAACCGAAGAAATCGGATAAAAAGACCAAGTCCCGAGAACGTCAGGAATCTGTGGAGAGTAGAAGCAAGATGGCCGCTTTTTTGCCTGCCCGACAACTTTGGGGCTGGGCTGGTAAAGGCTATAGAAGACCTGGGGCCAAAGGTCGTGCCAAGAAGCAATTCTTCCGTGCCATTCAACGTGGCAGCGAGACCATACAGATCGGCGACAGCGCCGTGTTTCTCTCAACGGGTAGACCCGACAGACCTTACATAGGAAGAATAGAATCTATGTGGGAAACATCTAGTTCCAATATGGTTGTCAAGGTCAAATGGTTTTACCATCCTGAAGAAACAGTCGGTTGTCCGACAAATCTTAAATACCTTGTGAGTCTCCTGAAAATACAGCATTCCATTATTAATTTCCTGTTCTTTAAATTTACCATTACTTTGAATAATTATATAAATATTTTTTTCATTGGCTTTCAGGGTGCACTTTTTGAATCACCACACATGGATGAAAATGACGTGCAGACAATATCGCACAAGTGCGAAGTTCTGCCGCTTCAAGAATATATTGAGAAGTTAGGAAAGGAACCCCATCGGTATCTTACCATCTATGACAACAACGATATCTATTATTTGGCTGGATACTATGATCCCACCACTTACCTACTCACGATGCAACCGGGTGTTGTTTGAGAAAAGCTCAAGCTCACGATTAGGCTAACGGGCGTTACTTAATCGTGTTTCTCATAGATGGAACTCGAATGTTCCTGCTGATTGGTTCACCTTCCATCACAGGAAGGAAGTCGTTAATACGATGCAGAAAGTCTTCAGGACTCCCAGAAGAACTTATGATTACTACGTGGATTAACTCATGCGTGCTTTTCGAAACCTAATTTTTTAAGCGCAGAAAATGGCAGCCATGACGGTGCCATGGAAACCTCTGCCCTTGTCATGTTAATATTATTTTTTTTCTTTGTGACTCGAAAAGCATTTCATGAGGCGAATATTTTATAGAAATCTACGTAAATACGATCCTATCGTGAATTCTCACGTATGCTTCACGTGTATGTTTGCAAACATACGGGTGAACTTTTTGTAATCGTTAAAAGCACGTTTCGTATGTACATATTACTGTAAAGACGAAATTGATAAGTGCAAGGGAAGTGCAAGGAAGTGCAGCTAAGAGTGTCGGTTGAGATGCAATAAATGACAAAGGAATACACACAGACAGAATAAAATACACGTACAAATACACAACACACCGCATAATTACACATATTTAACATACGCAATCATGGCAAGTGGCATTATAAATGCAGGAGTATTACGCAAAGCGGCTGTAAAGTAAGGCATCCTGTAAATATTGTACATAAAAAAAGAAAGAAATGCGTATAACTACAAATCTACTTAATTCGTTTATCGATTAACGAAGACATTGCGTGTGGACTTACAATAATTGGACTTTGCGTATCACGTGTACATTACGACTGATGAAAAGTTCACCCGTAATGGATATTGGTGGAATCGTTCTGCATCTCTTATATTTTTCGTATTAAAAGAAGGAAAAAAAAACAAGAAATTACATATATGCATGTAATTATATGTATATAATACAGACGAGTCGCGGAACTGTGGAAACTAGAAGAACCGCGAGGAGTGAGAGAGAAATATTAATAGTGATACGAGACACGGTGCTATCCTAGCCTCTTTTATTTTATCGCCTAGGCGTGTGTTACTGTTTTAAGTTGACCTTAACAGAGAGAAAGATACAAGAAGAAAGACAGGTTATGCGTGCGAGAGGTAGACAGACAGCGAAAGAGAAAGAGAGAGAAAGTGTTTTTTTAAAGAGTTACTTTTACGCGTTATTAAGTTTTATGAAAGCGTGGAGTGTGGACATTGCGGCTCGTGTCCACACAATCGACAGTGGCTTTTTTTAAAGCCCTGTTTACATCGTGCAAGATACTAGTATTAAGACTATTTTCTATCGAATCATTTTTATATATTATTAATTAATTAATTAATTAATTAATGACGAGTCACGATCGTCTCTTTCTCTATTCACGCTATTGTCTTTCCCAAGTGCCCATTGAATTCGTAGAAGAAAATCGTTCATGATACAAAAACTTAAGAATTTTCCTTTGACATTTTTTATTTCTCTTTATTGTCTGTCCTGCGACTGCTATCGAAGTTTTTTTTCTTGTAATCACAGAAAGTATGTTTTATTCTTTCCCTTGAAATTGACGCATAAACGATAGACGAGATGTACAGAAACTCAAATTACTTTTGTTGTTCTTTTATAATTTTCTGTCACTCTCGAAATAGATACGGTTCTACTTTCCACTTGCCTATTAATACTTGCGCTACACATATGTACGCATGTGTGGACAGACGTAATGTGGGCAAAGTACGACTTAGTAGAAAACTGAAAAAATAAATAAACTATTGGGCACGAGGGATGTAAATAGCGAGAGAAACAGATAAATACATATTCGAGGATTTGCGCATGCGCGCGCGCGCGAGATGCCGGTATGACATAAGTAATAGCGTGGGACTGACAGATAGTGCGAACAAGAATGAAGCGAAATGACAGAACGAATGAGAGCAAAGAATGTAACAAGAGAACATATGGATAGAACAATCGTGATGTACTTACGGAGAGTGTCATTTTTCTCTCTGTACATAAAATATTTAACTGCGCATGCGCTCACGCGTACGTAACATTGCACACGTACGTAACGCGCATGCGCTCGCGTTCTACACAATATAAATACTATATTCGAGGTACAGATAGACTTATTAATAATACAAAAAAATGCAATTAAAATCGATTAATTACTGAACAGAAGATTAGTGATGGCGTTAATTGTACTATATGATCATAGTAGGTACACCGTAGTTGTACTAGTCATTCTTTTTTCTCTGTTTCTAAACAAATTTTCTTTATTCTCTGCTTAGATTTATTTTATCAATTTTTTCAAAAAATTTCAAAGATTTCTCTTAGCAACCACGACCAGGACTATGTATCGATATTCTCCTGTATAGCATATATATATTATATGTGTATATAACTGTATAAAAGAATTTTTAAAAAATTGTGGCAAGAAACAATTGAGATGAAACTGAGAATCGAGGGATGACTGGTATCGCGTGACGAGTGAGTCTAATTGCCTAAATAAGAAACGGCGCGATCAATCACTACGAGAATAAATGAATAAATATAGTATACACAACACAGTATTTTTCCATAAAAATGCATAATTACAAAATGGCCGTCGTCGTCGTCGTCAGCGTTTTAGAGGCCTTTAGATGTACACGGATTTAAAAGAAGAAGAAAAAAAATAGAAAAAGCGTCGGTCTCTCGATTGTTCTTTATTATAATTATCACAATGATAATACAAATAATAATAATAATAATTATTATTTCGTCAAATAAATTAGAAGGATATACGCAGAAATGTGTACGCACTTACGTTACACGGAAGACATACGCATATATTATTATTATACATACATAAATACACAATTGTAGATTTTACTTATATGTATAAGCTTATGCTCGCGAAGCGGCCTATTTAGATACTCCTTATTGAAACATATATTTGCTTCATGTAGATTTGTAAATATGTACGTAGCTTTCGTTTTTATGTCGATTACATAACATATAGCACGCTATAGATATACATATGCATGCATATGTATGTACAACCCGGACAATTAATACGCCTGCCTCCATATCACGTCTTTACATATGTACTATATCCTCATCGCGCTAATTGATCCCCTTAATTATTTTACGTTTTTTTTTTCATTCTCACGCACGAGCGTGCGTTCTACTTGTTGGAATTTTTGTAAACTCTCCGAAATTCCTCCTTTCTCATGTACCGCGTCAACCCAACGGTTTTATCCTACTTGACACGGACGTCACTTGCTTAAGATTTCGCTTCGTGAATTCCATTTTGGAAAATCGTCGTATCTCTGCATATACTTTTATCTTCCGTTCCTTAGTTGTTGTTTTGTCTTTTCTCTCAAGCTCTCCCTCTTCGTGATAGAAATAACACCATTCGTACGTAGGTATGCTGTTGTCCTGCTGAGTTGAAAGTTGACGAATGAAAAAAAAAGATTTTCTTTTTATAATTATTTTTTCTTTCTTCTTTTCCCCTCCCTTTATCTTTGTCTTATCGACCCATTTCATTGGTATCCTCGAATTTACTTGGAATTGAGGCGATTTCTTTAGAGTTTCGGAAATATTGTATGCGCGTGTATGAAGTGCGTGAGAGATTTGAAATCGCGTGGGAATGTACTAGTGGCGTGTGAGTCTGCGTTATTGTCACTGTGAATGTGAAACGTCTATTTTGTAGTATGAGGGGAAGGGTGAAAAAAAACGAGAGAAGAGAAACAAAAAAAGCACGAAACGAAATCCAAGATTTCAATAAAGATGGAATGCGGGAATGTAAAGGGAATTTGCGATATCCATCTATGGTATATACATATGCTATATATACCATTTCTGACTAGTCTAGATTATTAGTGTCGCGTGACGTGTGTCAAAGACGATAGCACATAAGATTGGTAATGGTATTTTTTCACCCCTCTCAAAAAAAAAGAAAATATGAAAAGGAAGGATGAAACATTTACGAATTCTCGAATTGGCAGCTTGGCGGCTCTCGTAAGAGTTGAAGGGAGAATAAAGATAAGTCATTGAAAAAAATGACAAAAGGAATGGTATAAAAAATAAAAGATAATTAGTACCAAGAATGCTATACGATTTCGGAATTTTGAGAATTACGAAAGACGATGGGCGGTGTGCGAGAGATGAAGAAAGAGAGGGAGAGGAAGCTGATTCTACTTTATGAGCTGCACGCGATAGCACGTGGAAATGAAGCAAAAGGAAATAAAATAAAGAGAGGGACAAACGAGAAAAAATGAAATACAAAGTAATAAACAGAAAATTCTAAGAAGATATTTTATCGTAGAGAGTCGAAATTATTATATTTTATTAAAGGGATGCGAAGAAGTCCATAATGATTAGAGTAGAGTTAAAGTGATACGAGGCGATAAAATTGGAGGGAGAGAAAAAAAGTAAAAAAAATTGTGGTAAAATTATAGTAAAAAAAGAAACAAGAAAAAGCGACTGTTCGAACCCAAAAGTCTGAGAAAAAAGAGTAAATGTGCTGATTTTCGTTTATATTTTCCTATGCGACTTTTCTAAGTGTTTGTGACAGCGAGAGTGAGAATGAGTGAGAGTTCACGAGTAAAAAAGTATTGAGTGTTTCATGATGCGAATGAGACTGTTTGGTAAGAATATTCAAAATGATTCAATAATAAAAATGAAGGGAAAAAGAAACAGAGATATACAGAAACCATAATTGCACAAACATGACGCATAGATTCTAAGTGAACTATTGGTATTCCTTGAGACTTCTTTTTATTTGCTCTTCCAATGACTTTGTAGCTACTGTGTGGAGCAAGAGAAAAACTGAAAAATATTTTACAGAACGTAAAGAAAAACTAATTAAAACGAGTAACAATCATTAACCCAAGTAGAGTATATATTAGCCATACACGGACAATGTTTTTAATTTTTTTTATCTCACAAACGCATTTACATAAATCGTAAAAACGAAGTACGACAAGCATAGAAAGATACATTACAATAAAAACCCTCAATTCTGTGTATAATTAACAACTGCTCAAAAGCAAATTCGACTCTAAACGGTATTGAAAGGATTCTACGTGAATTCCCTTTAATTATCGCCTGATCAACCAAATGTGTGTTACGCAAGAACTAGAAGTGCGAAATCGAAGTGAGAATGCGAAGGTGTTGTACAGATAACGTAAAGCAGATGACGAATGAGGAGGAGAAGCGGGAGAAGAAGGAAGAGCAAATACCGTATATGAAATTAGCAAGAGAATTTCTGGATAATAGAATACGTGTAAAGTTGTTGCGCGAGGAATGTATGAGAATTTATGAACGAGAGAGTATGTAAACGAGAACGAGTGATTCGGCGAATATGAGCAAAAGAGAAAGAGAGAGATTGAGAAATGGGTATAAGAGTTTTGGAGAAACAAAAAATACAGAAAAAAAGAGAAAGAAGTTGCAGGTGTTTCATAATTATGCTTGTAGAGGAGTCAGTCAGCGTAATAACGATAGCGTTACTATTGCATATATCCATTGTCTTAATGTTAATGATTGATTAATGATTAATTAGTTAACAGATTATTAACCCTCTCTCAGGAGTGATACGAACTAAATACTTTTATCAGTCGCGAACTCCGACACGCACACGTGTGGGCGTGCACGCATGGGCACGCGCACGCAGATGGATTGTTTGATTTTGAAAATCAAGAAAGGATAATTAAAGCATTTTTTTGCAAAAAATAACAGTTTTTAACGTATGTGAATATTATACAGTGATTTTGAGTCAAGCGGTGTGTCGTATGTGATTGACAGAGAAAGTGCTCGTGTCGTGCACGTGTGTGCACGTATGGGAATGATAAGGAGAATGAGAATGATAACGTAGAGAGTTTTAAGAGTTTCTATCCGAATTTATATTATGATGGTGAACACGATGAGATATTTCAGCGATCGGGAGAGAGACACGTACGCCGACATGTTGCCCATACTTGTTTATTTCAGCTAAATACTTGGCCAACAATAAAATGCATATTAGATTTTAAATTAATGGTTTCTATTTATAACTTGTGTCAATACCTTTGTCTCATTCCCTCTTTCTAGTATGAAAATTATTTCACAAAAATATTCGTCAATTTATTATTACACCGGTTCCGCGAATTTTTTAATGTTGAATTGCAATCGTTTACAAAATGTTCATAAAACTTAGCAATTTTGAAAACAGACCGTATCTCAAAATTATGAAAGTAATTAACATCACAATATTCATTATAGGAATAAGTATAAATGCACATACTCTTATATAATTGTTTTTTGAGATATAATTACTGGTACGCTATACGTGAAGACTAACACTGTGGTTTTTAAAGATTTTGCAATGATAATATAAAAAGGAAGGTTATTTCGCTGGGTAGCAACCTGGTAGGTGGGGAATGGCCATTAGTTTATCCTGTTTCCTTAGTCCCTGTCAGATGTGGAAAACACCTTGGGGTGTGCTTCCCCCCATAGGGGCCGGAATCATAACAACCCCTCAGTAAAAACCGTAGGCTGTTCCGCGCCGGAACTCCACGGAATTTGCATAATTAAAGAAAGAATTTATTATTGTTTTCGCCATTTCCCTCTCCCTCTCACTCTCCCATGGTACATGGGGATTTTAGGCAATGCCGGTTTTTCCCAAAGTTTTAGCCACGCGGTCCCCCGCGGTACCTCGCGGGGATAGCCCAATTTTTTTATTACCCAGCCAAAACCAGCCTGGAGGGATTGGAATAAACAGCAAGAGTGTGAGTCTGAGTGAAAGAGGGGAAAAACGTAAGAAAAAAAAAAGAAGTGGAAGACGACAAGAAGCCGGGGTGGTCCGATTTAATCCCAGGAGAATTCTGAACGTGGCAGGATTTTCCAGTTTGCTTCATCCTTGTCTATCCGAACTACCCCTTAATTCTCACAACGACAACCCCTTTCCTTAACTTATGTCACGCTGACATTCAACCACGTGGCATTTTCTTGCTGGAAATTCACACTGAACCCTCTCGCAGTTAAAACTAGATATTGTAACTACCCTTAATCTAAACTAATCCAAAGGATCATGAGATGGAAATGTAAGTCTGAGACTCCGGTGGTAGTTTTGCTATACGATAGCTATACCCTTAGATTTCAGTGAGCTCTCAAACAAGCCCTTAACGATTGGCACAGGGGGTAGTAGGAAAATTGCGACATCCACCATGGGGGTCAAGTATGTGCGATTACGTAAGCGCGTATGTGCGCGTAATGGTCCGTACCTCTAGGTATATTGGTACTTGGCTGTTTAACGAGCTTCTTCCTCTAGGTTAGCATCCCTTCCACGATATCGCAGAAGGGGTAGAAGGTTTAGCGATACATATATATACATTGCTAGAAAAAGGTTTGTACCGGGGTTGGGTGTAAATAGCTGATATAAATGCACGATCACGAACGTCAATTTGAAGAGCTGGACGACTTTAGTGTCAGGAGGTGTGAAAGACTCCGCAACCCTTACTCACTAGTCTGTCCTTACGTGGTTGCGGATTATTAAGGGTTGCCTGGTTGACCTCACTAGGACTGCTGACACTAGCAACCCTCTCGGAAAGGATTTACTTCCTTTTACAATGAACCCCTATGTCCTATTTTTGTTGAAAATTACAATGATTTGTCACGAATCATTGGGAAATTCTTTTTCTCAAAAAATCATCAAAGTGATTGCATTCAATTACTTTTTGCTAAACACTACAGTCGGATTTTTCGCATGAAATTATGAGTGCTGAATATACCCTGAGGAGGGGGTTGAAAATTTTACGATGCTCTCGTCATCAACTCAGTACGGTAGTGCCTCTGTCCCATTTGGAAGCGGATGCGCATTTTTATTTTTCACTGACGTGTGGTGAAAAGGGATTCAAAGGAAGGGGGTGGTTACGGTGACGATCCTTGTGGTAGTATAGTTTTCAATGCATGGTGGGCGGCTAAATTGTGGAAAAGCGGGTATTCTGGGGGCTAGATTTCATGGATGCGCCTGTGTATGGTACATGGGTGTGGATACGTGACGTATATAGGTGCTCAGCCGCGAATATATTCATTGGGGAGAAGAAAGGGGGTTTCGTAACCGAGTTAAATTAAAATCCAATTTGAAGCAATAGCTTTCTGCATTGGGAGAGAGAATTGCTTTCCATATTTGCCCCCTTATGCTCAGCCATTTCCGGAAATCTCCCTCTACCGACAACCAACCCTGCGGCACGAATCGCTCCTCCCTCATCCCACTTCCCAAACCGCCAACCCTTCAACCCTCCAATCCGTGCAAACGCGTCGATCGCCATTTGATTGAAACAAAAGGAATGTACTTTTTGGCAAACTGGATTTCATCCCCTTTCCATGGTTCCTTTTTCACCCTTTTTATTTTTATTTCTGTTCAGGCACGATTCTCGCTACAGCACCATTTTCTATGTTTCGATTTTACGCTCGTCCTTCCGTTCCGAATAGAAAAATAAAAATTCTTTGAGAAATGATGAATCCTGGAATCTTGCCACCCTTGACGTGAAGTTCACGGAAAATTGCAAGGGTGTTTTTTCGAGAGTGCCGCGAAATGGATACACATTTTTGATGGAGTACACAGAAGAAAAAACCGGGTCAACTTCTCGAAATTCATCTCTCTTTTATTGTGAATCCCTTTTAACTAGAGTAGCGACCCTTTCAATGCGATCATTTTTGTATGCATATGGTGAGAAATATGCTACTTAACATTGTGAAGATATTAATTGTGAAACTTGATGTAAAGCCCTCCCTCATAGATGTCTTTATTAGAACCTATTTTCAGTATTACCGTCATCCCTCTCGACATCACTTCCAAGTCTCCCACTTATACATTGCTTGATACCCAACACGAGTATTTCGTCCCTCTGCAGAATGCACCCTTCAGGCAATTATATTTTAGAGAAGCGAATAGTTACTCCCCTATAAACTATGCGAACCGTGAACCCGATTCCTTAGCCGCACTCTGCAAAATATCAGTAGATAAGGGTAGCACCCCTTACTAAGGACAACCCTACTAATATTACTATTGACTGTGCGAGTATCTATACGGAGAGGAAAATATGGGAATATTCCCTCAATTCAGCATAATTCCGAAATTTTCTGGCCTTCTCGCGACTTAGCCCACACATAGCTACATTGTTACACTGTGTGTGGAGTTGCGTGACAGACGTAATATAGAAATTACACCAATACTTCGATCTTTCAAGGCTTTCGTGATGCTCAGTATGCATTGATAACTATATACCAGCCGACGTCGTGAAAGCCACCGTAAAATTGAGCGATAGTATGACGAAACATAAGTATCCTCTACGACAACGTAGTTTAGGGAAGAAATATCTTGAGAGTAGCGCAACGGCATCTACAATCCTTGCTATGTTTTCTGAAATCCATTCAAATTACCAACGCATAGGATGGCAACCTTACTATCATCAGTGTTTAGGCCAACGAGCCGACGCGTCTAATACTCTTATCCATGCTCCTGGCTGCCGCATCCAATAATAATATCTATGCTACCGAAACAGTATGGAGATAGTTCCCGTACACTTTCGCGTGCCCGCCAATAAACTTCCCACTTCTGCGATTTTTCCATTAACTCGTCGAGCAAGGAAGCCTACCGAAAGGCGCCTTTGTTTTCAGTTCCACGATCACGCACGGTCATGTAAGTGACAGTTTAACCGTGTCTTATCGCGTATTGAAACTCGACGTTTCTTTGATTTCAATAACTTCGATTGGCAATGCCTGTTTGTCGAAAATTCGACGAGCTCTAATGTAACTCAATCCAACAAACGAAGTGACGGTTCTTTGTAAATAACGAAACGCTAGGTATGAAAATAAATCGTTCGTATAAAGAAATGTAAGTCTAAATGTTTTAAACCTTCGCAATCCTTTATGCCTATCCTACGTTCCCCCATGTTATCAATTTAGTAATATAATATAATTCAATATGAAGAGTGGCGGTATACCGCCTATATAGCTCCGCTATAGCTCTTCGATTACATAATACTATGGCGGCTCGTACGGCACAGTACGCAGGAAAACTCGTCGCAGTATGGCGATATACTCGATACTACCGCTCGAATGCATAGATGACCCTGTGGTGATTTTAACCATTCACTGGATGCTAATACGTATAGAGAAGTTCCTTATACCACATTGTACAGGCACATGATTGATTTTAATTCAACAGGATGGGGAAATTCCCCAAACTGCCGGAATATTTCCAGTTTGCTGGGCCGTTTGGGCTTTTCTCCCATATTTTTATAGAGGCTATTTCTTAAAAATTCTTTATGTGTAGGTTGTGCCAAAATAGAAAATTGAAAACAGTTACTACGCCAATGAACACGTGGATTCATTTTTCTTAGAGTTTACTGATTGGCTGGTTTTGCGTGCTTTTCAGCTATTCTTTGAATACAATCATGCTTTGTGTCTGTTTCGACCATAGAAAACGTTAAGAAATTGTACTGAACTCCTAAGACGGTACGAAGGATAAATACTTAAACTTCATAAAACTTCATTTCCTGTAAGACTCGGGATCGTTTCCTTGAACGTTGGAAAATCATTTGCCAGATTATAGCTTGTTTTTACATTAGCAAATCTGCAAAAAGGGTTCGTACCAAGAAGGAACACTTAGTTATCCCATGGTGTGTTTTACCCTTGTGGTGCTCTGGCAACTCCATTAGAATCTGTGTCAGAGTGCACGCTAAACATGCGAATCACAACCCTTCCCTAGAATGCAGGTTTTTAACGACGTGTCTTTAGGCTCGAGAGCGACCTACCCTCGATTCCTGTTTGTCGCCATTTGACTGTGAAATAACCTTCATGCCTTGGTTGTTACTACTTCTACTTCTCCATGAGCTATCGTACGCAACGGCTGTCATTGTTTCGGGGGTAAAACTCAGAACGGGGTCTAATCCACGATATTATAGTTTCCGGGAACGTTAATGCATCCTGAGAAATTGCTAAAAAAAATACTTAACAATGTCTTTCCCTAGTTCTTCATTTTTTTTTAAATTGTAGCTCTTTTTTTTACTGGCTGCGTCACTGCTTTTTTTCATAATTCACAAAGCACACCAGATATGATTTCGCGTTATCAATATTTATGTGCATCCCATTTGATTCCCTTATTTCCGTAAAGACGTGTCTATTACAAAAGAGCTAAGAGAAAGACGGAAGGAAAATGATGGAAGGAATGGAAGGTAAAAGCGAATGGTAGTGCGAGGCGGATCAGAAAATAAAAGAGAGTCGAAGTCAGCGATTTTCTCAGAAAATTGAATGCGACTCCTAAAGTAGCTGCAAAAGGGATTCCTTTCTTCCAGGGATTATCCTGTGGGAATTTTCGACACTTTCTCGTAAGCCTTAAGCTTTCGAAGTAGCCGTATCCTGACTCGCCAATGGGAATTGCCTTTCTCGCAATAATCTTTCGTTGTTATTTTTCGAAAATTTGACGGATTACAACCACGTGCTCGTAGCAGAACATTCGTCCATGATTGCCAGATATTATTTTTAGTTTCTTTTTGTTGTCCATATTGGAAATGATATCCCATTGAGTAGACATACCAGACAGCAGCCGCAAGATCGATCTCTTCGATGGCGTGCCATTATTTTCCATCCAGCTTCTATCAGAGGATGCTTTTCCTCGTGCTTTTTCACCCTCGAGAAACCCGTTAGAGCTCCGTGTACGTACCCCATTATAGAGGGTGACAATAGAATTCGCAGCATAGCCTCGCGCTACGCTTCCGTTTCCGGCTCTGCTTCTACTGCAATGATCCATCCCTTCGTATTTTACATTTCACGTGCAACTCTACCAGGCTTTCCACCCTTTTTCCCACCCGTCTTACTACCCGTCATGCCATCTCCATTTCCATGCTCGCGATTTCTGCCGAAAGCTACCAGCCCCAGCGCCGCGCCATCATCTCCCGACAACGGCAACAGCGGTAGCAATCTTCCCCGTTTCATAACTGGCACGTAGGAAAATTATTGTAAAAATTCTCACCGCTCGTAGTCGAGCAATAGTAAACTCACCCCTTACATTCTCGCACCAACACATTCACACGATATTCAACTATGTATCGATATAAGCTTGTATTTCTCACTCACCCTTGTAATTCCTATAAAAAGAGTTTGGACGTCGTACATTTCTCAGGTTGGAAAAATACAGTACCTGTTATTAATGGTCCAGTAAAATCTTATGATAACTCACGCAGGACTGCTTCCTAAAGGCGATTTAGGCAATTTATGAATTTCATACTCCTGTCGCTATTTCCATAATGGGAGTCTGAGATCTCAATTCTGATCATTTTTGGGGTGTTCTTTGTTTTCCATCAAACTTTTCGAGTGACGCTTCCTATTTTTTTCTTTTTTCAAAATGACAGGGTTCGAGTGGAAATTCTTTAGAGATACACCAGAAAGTCCAAGCTTCAATGGACTGGTAATGGGTTAAAACATAACACGGACTCAAGGGTAAAAATAACGATGGAAAAACACTGTTACGTTAGGAGAGAATTGAGGCTTGATTTGCTTCGTCGGATTCAACGGGTTTGTATTTATTTTCAACGTGGTGTTTCTGATTGATGCTCGATCGTCCTACTCTTTAGAAAGATTCCTATCCACCGAGGGGTAGGTATATGGATCTGGGAGGATGAGTGGCGCTGTGGGAGGGTAAAATCGTCTAAAGAGATGGGGATGAGTTTTCGAATCGCTGACTGTGCCGCGAATCTGGCCGCATCCTTATACGAGGCCGTTTCTCTTGATGCTTGACGGTAGAAATAAGGGTGGAAAATCGAACGCGACTTGATAGCGATACATTATCCCTTTCTCATTGAGTGATATTGGTTAGATTCATCCCCCGGACAGTCAGAATAACCGCCTGGTTGTGGAAAACATTCGAGAGGGTTGGAATCTTTGTTTGAAATTTCAAGAGATTGAAGTATCTATAGATTTTACTATGTTCAAAGAATTTATTTATTTACTGTATTTCCAATTGTCAATATTTTTTCTTGTCAATTTTTTAAATTGCCACTTTTTCCCCCGCAATAAATCAGCCTTGAGGTTAACGTGCATTATGTATTACATAATGTCTTGTAGTGTATTGTGAAAGTACCTGTATCAGTATGGCGGACTCTGTACTTTGAGGGTGGTCAGCCGTAGAGCGACCAGGTTTGGTAGCTGATTGGATTTATTATTTATCGATTAATTATAATTAGATCATAGACAGAGTAGTTGGGCGTGCATATACAGAAGCGGGGATTGAAGGAAGGAGTGAGCTACTCTCTAAACTACCCCTTTGGTTGGCCACGCTCGATTCCACCCGCTTGTAAATATCGAACGGCTGCTGGGTCAGGAATTACTACTAGCCTCAGTAGCGAGGAATTCCGATACAATTTTTCTTCTTGGCAGAAACCACTGACGCGTATTTCACCCTCGCGCATGTAGGGGTGGTACGAATTTTAAAAAATGTCCGAGGAAAATAAAGGAAACCCGATGAAAAATGCTTTCTCAATTAAAAATGGTTGGGCTCGTGCACTCGTTTAGCGCCCCTAAAGCACTTTGTTTTACGTAACGTACCACGCTTCACGTGAATGTATTGATACATGACTAAATACATATAAAGGGTTGGAAAAACTAAAGGGATGAAATCATTTTAAAAAATACGAAATTCTTCAATTTAATTATTAGCCATGCCCTCCATTTCAATCATTCCCCATTTGACAATGGGAAAATCCAGGTAGGTACCTACCTACCCACGACCTCTGTACTGCACTCAACATTTCCAACCCCCCAACCGCCAAACCCCCCCGACAACACGTTTCCACTTGTCGGCAATTCAGCAGGATGCGCTCGACAGAATGTTTCAGAAGTTCAAACAATGCCGAGGCCATTCATTCAACACCTCGCAATTTTGGGGGTGACCCACTCCAGCTTTAAATCTGCTTCGGTACCACCCCCTCTCTTTAACCATTAGCCTAGAAAATGAATTAAATGGCCACGCCGCTACTACCATCACCAGTATCACGTATTCCACGTACTATCTACTGTACGTGTACGTATACGTTGTCTGGCCAGACACTACCGTTACTACTAGTACTGGCACCAAGTTTCCCCCTTTTCCACTCCCTTGCTAGTATCACCACTACTACTATTAGTGCTAGCGTTACTATTTGTTACTACTGCTATCACTATTCTATCATGAGCAATTCAAGCCGCCATTCGGTACCATCATCCCCTCGCACCAGAACAGCTGCAGCTGCAGCAACCTGACCGAAATTTCTCCTCCTTTCCTTCGCATATATTCTATTCCATTCGTCTCTCTAGCCGCAACGAGTCACCCTGGAATATTCTCTCTAGCGAAAACGCGTACGAATACCGTATTCGTCGAGCTGGTTCTCTCGTTCCTGGTTCCCTGGTTGGATGGTTTGCCTGATAGCTCGGGACACCCATGGGAATTTCGGGAATTCCTCTCGAATGAATCGCGAACTTTGACCTTCGATTGAGTTACGTTCACGCGAGCGTATCTACCATTTGACATTTCTATCGTGTAGTCTCACGGTAGATTGATCATTCTAATGGAATAACGTAGTTCCCACTGTAATTGGTAGAAAAAAAAGATATTTCCTTATGCGTGATGCGAATACGTCACAGCGAATACAGACTTTTATATATTTGCCTATGATACGCATAACGTACGACGAGTTACTTTTTATACTCTCTCCTTTCAGTTCTTCCATTTATCCTTATTATTTACTACTTTTCTTCAATTTCCTACTTCATCATCTCATTCTTCGCTTCGGCCCTTTTCAATTTGACTGTGTTTTTCCTACCTTCATTATCACTGGAAAAAGAAGCGGAGGAGCCTGAAGAAAGAAGGATACGGACAAAAGAACTTTACCAGGCATACTCGATTTACGAAAGAATGCAGGAGAGAGAGAGGGGGGGGAGGGGGGGAGAGAGAGAGAGAGAGAGAGAGAGAGAGAGAGAGAGAGAGAGAGAGAGAGAGAGAGAGAGAGAGAGAGAGAGAGAGGGAGGGAATGAGGGACACAGCAAAAGACATAGAGAGGCTGAGAGACAGAATAAAAAGGATAGAAATTCTGAAGGCCATACAACTATAATAACTTGTCATTACCGGAAATGATGAAAACAAGTCGTTCCCCGTAGCAGAGTAAGAACACTGTATGATCCTCTATTACTTTTTCTCCCTGATTTATAAAAAAAAATCATTATTGGGATTTTTTATAGGCAAATTTGAATACGTATCACGCTATAAAAATTTCGAAAATAAATTTCCGAAATATATCAAAGAACGGAATTTTCTTAGTATAGTCTTGTATCCCGTTCACGTGTATGCTTTCTTTATTTCCCGTTATGTATATCAGTGCTTTATCATGTGATGGGGTGCACAGAGGATAGAGGGCGCAAAGCGCAGGTCATGCCGGAAATGATACACCCTCCGTCACTTCCTTCTACTCCCTAGTGTATCCTTTGGAATTAGACTGTCCGCGATCTACTCGTTAGACTCTCGTTAGAAGCCTTCAAGTGGCCTGACTAGTCCCTAAGGATTTAACGTCTCCAATTTATCTAGTTATTTCCTGTGGGGCTTTCCACTAGATAGAAAATAAAACCAATTTCTGTCTTAAGATAATTTGACGCATCGTGGCGTCTAACGTTTTAACGTTATCTTTTCTACTGTCCCGCATATCACTAAAGGTGTCTTTACACAAGGGACAATAAAAATAAAATCCACAAATTTTACACATGACTTAAACAGCTCGAGAAGAATTATGTAAGTCTCAAAATTTTCATTATTCTACACAAACAAATATCAGTGTGAAAGGCCGCACAACGATGCTTCATTTGATTCACAGAAAACGCAATAGTTCCGTGAAAAATTCAACTGGTTTCAATTGGATATAGTATAAGATAGGGATCGTTGGTTTAGCGACACCCTTTATAATGGATATATATCCTCGGTACAATCCTTTGATCAGGAATTGTATTAAAATCGAGCAGCGTTGGTTCCAGTAGCCGAATCATCGAAAATGTATTTACTGGCACAAAGAGACATCATGGCGGTATAGCTACTGGATACTACCACTAGTACCGTTGGTACTACATAGTACTACTTCATCCAGCAGCAGTGCGGAGTTTCTGACATCATCCCTTTTGTGCTTTGTGCCATTGCCCAGTAAAGTAAGTTACGCCATGTTATTGCCAGGAGCTGAGGAATTCCCGTGGCATAGGCATTTATGGGTGTCAGAAGGGTGGTCGGGTGGTTGGCTAGCTAGTAGGGTGCCTGACTACTAACGGGATAGCTGGGAGGGTTTAATCGTATTTTCCACAGGCAAAAAGGTCCTATCCCTCTGTCCGAAGGGTAGAATCGTTATTGGCTACTCTAATCGGTTTATCCCTTTGCGCGAGATCCTTTTGGATTTACCTGTTTTATTTTATTTTACTTTATTTCTCCCATATCTTTCATATGGCAACCCTGCAGCTTCCTATCCGCAAATAGAATCCTGCCATCCCTGGTACCCACTCGGACTGAGAGTTTCACATATGGAAATTAACATTATATCCGCTATTTACAATCATTTCATTAATTATATTGTTATATTATCTCTCTTTCACTCTCTCTCGATATCGAACCAACTCCTAGCACGCGCTTTATAACCGCATCCCTTTCACGGAGAGATTGTGGGAGGATCCTGCAATTTCGCGACTTTACAATTATTGCCCAGTGCAGGAGAGGCCGCTCAGAAAAACTAATTATTGTCGTCATTGTATTAAGCCCCGGCATAAACAATTTCGTTAATTCCGCGTTTGTTAATGGGATAGAGCCGGTACTGTGCCAGACCAGGTGAGTCCGGTCCAGGCCGGCATGCATTAAATTCATTCGGGACTCCCTGTAAACTCACCCTCTGTATTTCTACACCCCCGTACTTCTATTTATACTACCCTGCATGTACACCGCTCAAACTCTCTCACACCCCTTCATACCCTTTTGCTCGTCCACTCGTCTGTCTGCCAACACATTTTTACTTACGCGTATGTAATACTATCAACGAATCCTGCACACATTTAGAGCGCCGTTAGGTGCGGTAGCTCTTTCACAACATTTACCACAGCTTTTTAATCGGCCGTAACGGAATTATCACGCAAAACCTCGACAAAAATTTCTTATGACGTTATGACCGTTGCAAAAATTCGTGGTGCAACATGCTTTTCGCAGTGATAACGGAAAGGAAGCAGAACGAGGTATAAAATTTGTATACATGTCAATTATTTATTTTTGCAATAGTTTATGCGTCTGTTAAATAATTATGTTAAATACGGTATAGTGTAATACATGTGTTCAATGTATTATCTGTGGAACGTATATTTATTTTATCTTATAATAATAAATCCTATTGAAGATATTCTCTGTAGACATAAGTTTAATGGAATTTATGTCGTTCACGTATATTATGTAACTCTCGTTATGATTTCCATTTTGTAAAGAGATACGAAGAAAGGGGACGTGTAAGAAAAAGAGACGGAAAATTCTGAGCCTTTCTTTTACGCTCAAATAGTTTTACCAAGAATCGATAAGAAGGTGCATATAGACTTGGAGAACTTGAAGTTGTCGCATTTGACTGCTCCTTAAGTTTCTTTTTTTAGTTTATTTTCTTTCCTTCTCTTGCTCCATTCCTCTTTAGTCGTTATTAGCTAACGTGCTAACAAAGACTCTAATTAAGCGTCTCGTCACTGCGACACCTTTAAGTATATTATTTGTTCAGTGATTATAACCTGTCGGGTAGAACAGGAAATAATCAAATAGAGAACGATATATATATATGTATGCTTTTATTCCTTTTTTCCCATCAATTTATTCCATTCCATTTCGCAACTCCATTTGTCCCGAAACGAGGAAAGCTTCATATCCTTAGTTTGCGCGAGCAAATTCATTTTCCAAATGGCTAATTCATTTAGTCCAACTAGCCCCGTATAGAGGTGCTTGTCTAACAATTTCTTCGTTTACCTCATTTCCCTCGTTTCTCTCGGTACGCCTAATCAGAGTCTTCTCGAAGGGATGAAATTTTCATTTCCTCAAATGCATTCACTTTATCGCAATGTAGATTCTTCACGATTTTATAGCTTTTTTTGTCACTAGTTTTCCTAGTATTAACCTCTGCAGACACCATCCCCATTACGCGATGGTATACGTACTGATGTACAGTTACTATAGTACGACCAGGGAAGGATACTTAAAAGCCGATAAATCACGACTATCGCAGGGTAATTATCGAACCGGTAAACTCAGCACCTACCCCATAGCGAATTAAACTGGTGTGGGCGTCAGTGGGTAGGGGTCGGATAATTAGGGGTAGTTCCGTAGAAACGACAGAGAAAAGAACTCGGTCGTTAATGAGCACAAAAGAGCCAACTAAGGTTATCCGATCCTGGGGAAAGTCACTAGAAAAAAATGGGTAGCTATGGCTTTTAAACTCCGCACAGCATATAGGACTGTAGGGTTAGTAAAAAAAAACTACTAACCTCTGCAGGAAGTAGGTATCAGTAGATGAATCATTCCGGTCTAGACGAAATGGCTGAAACGGCCGAGAGAACATTTTTCTAGAATTACGTAAAAGAAAAAAATGCATGCATGATGTATTGTAATTTTTTTTACATTTTCATATATTTTATTTGGTAGCTACTCACGTTTGAATAAAGCGTCTCCGAGGACGCTCGAACTTGTACGCTCTTGCGCGCGATTTAGAGTATCTCGACCCTAGGGGATGAAACAGCCCTCCGCGGATTTACCGGGCTTTTTAATTAACGGCATTTTTATTCGTCTTTTTTATTCGCCCTTGTTTCGCTGCCTTTTTGTCATCATTCCTCCCACGATGCGCTTCACTTATTCATTAATTTTCCAGTGTAATCTTCGTTTCTATGTTGCATTAATTTGCGGGATATTTTAAATGCGAATTGATCTCTCTCCCTTTTTTCTTCTTTTTCATTTTTATTTAAGCACATTTCCACGTGAAATCTCATATCCAATTAACTCGTCGATACGAATTTGTGCTAATGGATTTATACAGTTATCTATGTTTTGATTGCAGCTAATACCAATCTACAGTATAGCTTATCGAATATTTCCTTCGCCCATTTTTCTATCCGGTGCAGTACTTTTTTATTTTTTTTCTTTCTCGGGATTCTCTCTCTCCGCTCTCCCGACCTCTTCCGTCTCTCCTGTTCTTCCTGCTTCACGGTTCCAGTCCCATGGGAAAAGCTATTTCCAGTGTTTTATATCACGCTCTTGGGAATCTCTTAAAGTCACGATTTTTCATAGCCCTCTTATCTAACGGGTGACCTCTCCACTTGTAGAATCCTTCTGGATTTCGTTTCTCGGCCATTTCCTTCTCCTCCTGTTCATTTCCGGCAGGTTACTCCGTATGCGATTCTCAATACGAATCGGATGCGCGTATTAACGAGGTATTCCCTAAGGAAACATTTTTACCTCGCGAAGAGAGAGCTGAATTTTCACTTGTGAAAGGGGGAAACACGAGAGAAAAAAATTGATGAAATTTACCAGTCAAACCACGACACAGATACTTTCTCAAAGGTGAATAAAGATTCGAGCTCTTTAAGAAGAATCTACATTTTTTGAAGTCTCTTTATTTTAAAAAATAATACAAAAATAAAACTCGACACCAGTTACTCTCAAGCCTTCCAGAACTGTGATGTTGGCACTATTATAAAAAATTCCTGTTACATTTATAGCAGAAGCGAAGTAAGGTTTGTCGAAGATGCACAGGAGACGAATAAGGGATGAAGAGAGAGAGATAGAGATTGAGAAAAAAAAGTTATCAGAATAGCTTGAGTTTCTATTTGAATTCTCGTAATACGAGAGAACGGGAATGCTTTTTTGGATTGGTATTCGCTAAAGGAAAGGACGCTTTCATCCCTCCGTCGCATCCCCTAACCAACATCCTTCGACGAGTCCTTTCTGCGGGAATTCCGTTCTCTCCTACTTCACCCTCTCACTCTCTCATTCTAATTCCCGCTTTTCTCTCTCTTTCTATCTCTCTTGACAAAGTCCTTTTTATGTCTTCCCAATGAGTTCACAATAGCCAAGAATTTTCCTTATAAAATTGTCCCCCCTTATTCTTGGCTGATACAATCACCCTCGCGACAGCGCCATTGAAAGATCATCCCCCGTTCAACGTATAGACACAGACTGAATATTTCACAGGGTTCAGTTCACGGACTTACACTTCTCCGCGCTCTTGTACAATTACTTGATTACATTATTTAATTTACCCAGGTAACAATGAACTTTATGAATTCCATCCTCTTTGTTCGCGTAAAATATGCAGATCTGTATTTATACGTACTTAGCTGTTTGCTCGCAAGCGGAGCAAAAAGAAAGTTGAAAAGGTAATGAAAAAAGAACTTTCTGATTTTTGTGCAGGAATCAGTTCGAAAAATTTCGGAACACAAGTTATTTGCGTTTCATTTCTTCTACCATCTCTCACTTAGCTCTCCCAGCCACGTTGAGTCGTTCGAAAATAAACGAGAAGGCCGATTGACGTCGCGAGTCGAGCCCGTCCGCGTCGTCCAATCGACGTCGCGACGCTCGCCGCCACTCCCGTTTATCCCAATTACGAAACGTCCCAGCTATTTATAAACTGTTTTTCAGGAGTGTGTTTATTTCACTAAGGCGACCCCACACGAACGATCCTCTTATTAGCGCATAACAATGTGCTATGTAGTCAACGTTAAAATAATGCCACACGAGACGCACATATTCCACGTGTATTTGTCACATGTGAAAGGACGTCTTATATCCTAAACATATTAGTCTGCTACTACGACTTGTTTACATTCTGCAAGTCTGACGTTCTTTCAACGAATTTGGATCGGACCCTATGCCAAAAAATTGACGATCACTCTCATCATATTTGTATTTAGATATTTTCGTGATTGAATAGTCACACCTGCCGTTGCATATATGTTCATATGAAAGAGGTATAAGATATGTTTACCCCATTACCACGTGCTGCGCAACTCGGCATAAACAACTGTGTCACGCGGACTACGATTCTTAAATAATTAATTCGATTTTATTTATTAGATAATTCTATGTTCTGTTTTGAATTATATGTATATTTATACTGGTCGAATTGCGGGTATAGTTCCATTGGGGTCTGAGAACCCCGATGGAAATTTGGTAGATTCCATATGGCCTTCGCATTTCATAAGGATAATTGAAGCCGCAACGCGCCATATGAGAAGAATCATTGTTCCCACACGTGGCCAATTGTTGGATGTCAATTAAAGTCAAGTAAGCCGCTCGTACGATGTTCACTCGGTCAATGGTGGCTATGTGTTGTATAGTCGAGCCTCTTGTTGGTTGTAGATCTGAATTTTACAATTTAAAGTAATTCTGTGATAATAACTGATTCTCTAATATCTCCTGTTTCGACTATATTTAGGTCTGAAATGTTCAGCTCTAGAATTCACACTGTGCTCTACTTACGTGGGATTATCAAGTTACTAATTGAATTTGAAAATTGAACGTTCCTTTTTTCTTGAAAAAAAATCCAGAAAAAACGAATAAATTTTACATGCGCGATACTCGTATATTTTTAGTGACGCTTGTACGCTCCTCTGCCTCAATGTTTGCTACACAACTCTCGTGGGAATAGTAGAAACTGCGAGAAATGGAGAATGAACGAAAGAGCAGTAATGTAAAGGGTTTGCTCCAATGCAATTACATGATTACTATTTGCTTAAGCTAATAACCTCTCATTAAACGAAGTAGATAGAATTCGGTATTAAAATAAAGGGAATAAACGGATCTGGATAATTTGATAATTGATATTTCCTCAGGATGAAAAATCAGAGGAGAGAAATACGAGTGGGTTTCGAATTTCGAATTTCATTTGACAGGCAAAAGATATTCATGGTTGGATGATGCGTGAACTGAAGTGGAATCAGCAAAGTAATATGTATAAAATGTACGTGGGATTTTGTGAAAAAAAAATCATTTCATGATCTCGAGGGACTTTCTAGTAACGACGATGAAAATGCTAACGAAAAAAGATTTTAAATACAGTGACCATTCGCAAAGGAAATCTAAAAATGGTGCTTGAATGAAATTATATAGCCTCGGCTAGTGTACTTCAGAGTAAGTTGAACATGGCCGCGAGTAGCTGGACATATGGTTGGGTAAGGTAAATGCTCCTATTAGTGGCAGGTTAAGAACTGCGTCACAGAAGAATCGAAATATTGACGAAACTATTAATAGCCGGTCTTCGAAATGAATTCTGCCGTGGAGAGGACATTTTTAGCTAACCAAAAACCCCCCAATGTGACCCATTAGCTATGTTCTTTCGGAAAATATGGCTAAATGAAAAAATAATTGTGGTTGCTCCTATTAGTGGCACCCTCGATACTGACTTGTTCCCAATAGTGGCCGCTGCATGTACCCATTAGTGGCATACCTTATGAAGCTCGTCTATAACCTATAATCTATAACTCGTCCAGAAGAGTCAATATAATACGAAAGATCGTAACCTGCCACTAATATGAGCACTGCCACTAATAGGAGCGTTTACCTTAGTCCTTCCTACTGGGATATATGCTAAATCTTGTTAGTGGTTGCTGTGTGTCAGCACATCTCCGTGGCCAGCCATTTTGGAGAAAGATGTTGGGTTAGTATAGTCTGGAACCTGTCAGAAGGAACTACCCTTGGAAACAGCCTTGAAAATTGAACAGCTTTCGTAGACGCAACACGCCTCTCTCTCTTTCATCTAACTTCTCATTCTCTTCGTCTCACTCCTTCCTACAGTAGGGATTTATTTGCTGCTCGTGATGAGGGGTTGAAAAATCGTTTAGCGTAGTTACGCGTAAAGGTACACGCTGGTACGCATAGCTCTGTAAATATCATGGAGGAAAGGCAAATATTAAAAAGAGAAAAAGAACAGAGATCTGTTTGATTACGCACTTAATAAATACAGTGTAAGAACGATAAATTATATTTTAAAAAGTTAGAGATAATACAATAGGAAGTGTAAATTAAGTTGGCTTAACTATATGAATATAATGGACAAGCCAACTTTAGTTGAAGCATTTGAGCTGAATAATCATTATAGAATAAATAGAAATAATATATAAAAATATAGAGATACAGTAAGTATATATACTTATAATTTAGATAGTTACGTTATAGCATTACAGTATACAAATTTAGAAATTAACAAAGAACACATAACAGCCACTTCTGGGTCCTGCGCAGTGTTACTGCGCAGTTAATGATATAAAGACGTCTTACACGCATTTCATATTTGTCCTCAATTGAGGAATAAAACCAAAAACGGAGAAGTTCTATTTGCGCAATATCGCGATTACCTAGGATACATTTCATAACTCAACTGCCGTTACGATTTTTACATTTGATTGGTGGATAATAGAAACCAGTCGATATGATTGGTTGAAAGTCATTAGTCGCAAACGTGGTTTAGTTTTGGAACATGCACTTACAGTTGGTGGACATTTCATTATTTAGGGTGCGTTCCGATATTCGCTTAAAGCGCTGCGAACATGGTTGTGTCTCATTCTATTGCATGTGAATAAACAGGGACACAACGATACTCGCAGCGCTTTGAGTGAATATCGGAACGCACCCTTAGTATGACGTCGGAGATGTCAGGCCAACCAGACAACAATAAAATCACAAGCGACATGGCATTCTGAATTTTTGTGAGACAAGACGGCAGAATATGGCTGGATATATGGATCTGAGGATAGAAAATACCTGATGCATAAACGAGTAAGTTGAAGACGACTCGACGAGATAGTTTCTAACCTTACTTTTAAGTTCGGTACTGACAGAAGATCGGTGAACGTCACCAACTTATGAAAAATAGGAAGAGGAAAAACTGTGCACAGTGTTACGTCGCAGGTCTCCTGCGACTATCCTTTCTCTTCACTCTTCCTTGTTCCCAGGGTCCTGTCATCTTTGAAGTACTTGGAGAGTCCAGTCTGAGAACTCAACATATCGACTATCTCCAAATACTCCATTCGCAAGACCTTTCCCACGTGCACAATATCCACTTTCCTGCATTCCATAACCCGCACGCACTAATTTATGTGTCCCTATCTTCAGTCCTTGACTTTGTTTTCCAATTCCATATCCAGACTCCCTTCCCAGTTTTGCCAGAACCGAAGCTTCAGTCGTCTCAGACATTCTAACAAATAACACCTACACGCTCCTCTCATTACACTGTATCAATCTTCAATATATTCATGTTTTACGTTAAAGTTACATCAGTCTTATATAATTGAAATATCTACCTCCTTTAATTACTAGCGTCAGGAGTTCACCCATCGTCCGACGCGATATTCAGAATACTAGCATAGGGCGGCGTGAACACACAGAGTTATGTGAAGGTGGAAAAAGAGTGAAAGAACAGAAGAAGCTAAATAGAAATAAATTACCTGATAAGAGAAACGGAAATGGCGCCGAGCCAACAAAATTTGACAGTGTCGCCTGGCTCTTTTTTCCCTTTATTTATATTCTTTTACTCATTCCTCTATTTTCCGCACGCAATATCTACTACGTAATTGACCAGCGTAGGTAAACACGGTGCTAAAAATAACCTACGTCAATCTACACAGGCTGTGTTACTAAGGAAAATTGTAGTAGATTTTAGCTAGGGGCGTATCAAGAGCGTAGAAAATGAATGGGAGTAGAGGGGAGAATACTGGGCTCCCTCAAAGGCATCTTTTGAAATATTCCAGGCCTCCACTCTTCCATCCCTCTTTCTACCATAAAGGGTGGCCCCTTCATAACGTATTTTTTGACTCTCTCTCGATTCTACTACGGCTTGGTTAGTCAATTCTTCTAGTAGGTGGTTCAACAATGAAAAATTTATTTATCGACATTCCGTCAAAACTTAATTCGACTAACGAATATCATCCAGAATCGATTAGCTCTTGGACACAAGCACAGCCCTTTTTAAAGTCAGTGGTCCACGCATAGCCCCCCCCCCCCCCCCTCATATATATAAGGGGTGGTTGGCACTATTTTCTTTACTCTCACTACTTCGTTAGAAAATATAACTCTCAACTCAACGAGTACAAAGAATCTGTCGATCAACCCTCTCTATACCTCCCCATTCGATATATTCACCCTTTCATCAATACGTATATGTAAGCTGGTGCCTGTACGAGTATGTGTGCATAGCTATAGAAAATGATACGCATTTATAGGTCAAAGATGAAATTGGATTAATTAGAGCGGTAGAGAATCGAATGGCGAAATAGCAGGAAAAAATTAATGACTCTCGGGTAAAAGGATTTCTTATTTCCTTTTCTTTCTACAATATTTGTGTTCTCGCTCTTTTACCGGTATTGAATGCTATTATGCTGTTAATGAATCCTATGGTTAGTAAAAGATAGATAGTATTAGTAGAAATTATAACATGACTTAGATAATGGTAAAAGAATAAAATAAAATAATTATACATAATAATTTGACTTTTCGTTATAAACTGTATTGGGGAATCGTATAGAAACATTTTGAGTTATGATCTAATGAACTCTTGACTCTTGCTACTATCTCACGGTATACGTTTAGGATATTTCAGAAACTCCACTCGCAGTAAAATCGATTCGACGCTTTATGTTACGAATTTTTCTGCAGGATCATTTCCTGTCTATTTTCTACTCCTTCACGTCATAAACTGCATTCATTATTTGTGAATGTATACCCACGTGGAATATATCCCGATATTCTTAATATTCTGGATCTCTAGTATTTTTAGTCTCTTGAAATACACTATAGTCCATAACCTCAAAACTTTGACTCAGTTGGAAATTACAAGGGATTTCGATATGGATCTCTTACACAGTTATGTATTCTATATAATAGTTGGTGGATACCTACTTTCACCATTGAACTGGTCTGAGAATTGAGTGTGTGTCAGAGCGGGACATTCAGAGTGAGAGTATCAAAAGGATAGTTGTTGGTTCACTACAGGGTTCCACGAGCACCCTGTACTTAATAGAACATCACTACTGAAGGAGTCCCACCGGACTAGGTAGTTACTTCGAGCTACATAGAAGTAGAGCAGGAGGGTTTCTCAGATGTGAAGGGAAGCGTGAGTAGGACGACGAGGCTGGATAACTTTCGAAAAGAAGAAGAGATATTGGTACTGGGGATGGCTTAGGACATAGGGGGAGGTCTATCAAAGCCTATAATCAAGGAGCGAAGACAGAAAAGAACACTCAACTTCGTTTCCGATTAAAGTCAGAGACTTTGATCAGCTCCTACCTACTGCCAGTAGGATAAGAGTGGGTAGGTACGAAAGTAAGAAAGTCAGAGAGAGAAAGAGAGAGAGAGAGAGAGAGAGGGTGGAGAAAGAGAGAGTGGTATCATATGAGAAATAAAAAGTCAAGCAGAAAGTAAAACAAATGTAGAAATGGAGAAACGTAAGAAGTAGAGGATCTTATTAATCCCTGAGGTCTACTTTAATCATGGAGTTACACTCTTCTAACGAAATCATACCCCTGGAATATCGCCTGACTTTTAGTCAACGAACTTGCTCTCTGTCTTACTTAGAACCACAATTATCCCTAAAGACACTGTTGAAACTACAAAAAAAATTTCAAAGAGGACCAAGTGGAACCTCTATTACTCAAGTTCATTTACGTACCAGGTGCTCTATTAGGATTCAGAAGCTTCAATTTTTATTAGGCCTGTTCCTTAAGAGTCCTATAACAGAATCTTCTAACCTGTTGCTCGCTTAAACAGTCTCTCCCTTGGAACCTTTCCTCTCTTTCACCCTTTTTATCCTCTTTCCACCCTTTAATCAAAAATCCATAATACTCTTCCCATACGTAAATAATCCCACGTGCCTTGATAGTTACATCCCCTATTATAAAACTTTATCGTATTTCTCAGGTTAAATTTCATGATACTTCATGTAGCTGGACTGAATACGGTACATATGTCAAATACATATGTCACCAAAATACAGTCTGGGAATCGGTCATAAACGTGGACAATGGGTCAAAGGGCGATCGAGCGAAGTGTCAGTACTATAAGAGGGGTGAGTACCTGTTGCTTCTGTGTTAGATAATTCCTTTTCGTTGACTTGTCCTCTACGCTCGAAAGGATATCCATTGCCTTACCTTATTTGGAAATGTTATCCTTCTGCCAGGATATCCTGCTAGTTGCCATATCTAACTACCTACCATTACGTACCAGCCATGTATATATACATACAGCATACCATGTCACGTATCCATCCTACAATGCGGAGGCATGAAAGTACACATGTCCAGGACATACGTGGTGGAGTCCTCCCTCGTAGTCCTGCCAAGGAAAAAGTCAACAAGCTCCGTCAGGACAAGCTTTCTCGATTACGTGCAATATATATACATATATAGTATAGTATACAAGCCTGGCTTCATTCTACTACAGCCAGGTTCATTCTGGTTGGCTGACTGCTTCACCGCTTCAACTACTTGGCTTGCTGGCAAAACCTACACGTAACCTCTGCTACTTCCAAGGATACGTACACGTACATAGGTATATGCTATTCTCTGAGTTCTATACGATGCTCTTACAGATACTGTACTGGCATATATGGTAGTATATACAATCTCATGGTACCAGCTCACCTTATGTGTCTGTCTATATGGTAGCGAGTACTACAACCCCTGATAACTATACATGTATATATGTACGGTCATATAGAGGATATTGGAGTATCCTGATACATCTGTCTTTTCGTGTGTGATTGTTCCTGCCAAATGCTTTGGTACGTTATACCTAGCTATAGAGATACTGTATGGTAGATGGGTCTATGGTCGTTTGACTGTTAGACTGTCTAGTCGGAAAAAACCGTGGAGGATCTAGAAAGTAGATACTACCAACGGGATTCTAATGTTTACCATACTTCTCCTCTAGTGGCTTCGCTCCAGCTTTCGACCAAACAACAGACTTATTTGATGCGGGGTGTACAGTCTGTGTTACAGGGATTGAAATTGGGGTAGAGGATAGGGATATGTCAGGAATACAGAATTTTTGAATAGAAGATGTTGAGTGCTTTCGTTTTTGCCTTTTTTTTTCTTCTTTATTGACGTCTTTACAGGAGGATATTATAGAGGAAGTGGGACTATGCAAATAGTAGCGTGTAAAAGGGGATGGATCTGATGGAAACTTTAACGAAGGATCTTAATGAAATTTCCAAGTTGCCGGAAGTTCCGTTACAGCTTACGTGGAATCTATGGGAATGGGTCCGAGTCGAGGGGGAATGAGGGAAAGAGACAGACAGTTGAGAATGGGGCGGATGACTGGGACAGAGGGGATAGGGTTGGCGGGTTTCGATTATTCCGATAAGTCCAACCCCCGATCCACCTCGAGATAATCGAGCATTTTGTTCCTCCTAATTAAATCCAATTCCAAGCATCGACGATCTTTCTCATACCTCTATCCTGATCCTTTCTCTTGCTCTTATTGTCCTTTGGCCTCTCTCGTACACTTGGGCACACGTACAACTTCTCTCTGGCTCTCCTAGTTCTCTCTCTCACAACTACTCTCTCATCGAGCTTCCTCTTCGTTAATTCTCTCCTTAATTCCATTTTCTTCAGTAGATTATACGTTTGGTACCCGCTGCCAATAACACGTAACTCTCCTGTCCAATACTGCTGGCCCCGTTTAACCCCTTTACTGTCTAATAGCATTAGACGTACAGCACAAGCTAAGCTGTAGTTTTGAATTTTTTTACATTTGCACGTAGATCAATCATACGTCAATAACGCGGAAATCTCTTGTACAATATCGATATCCCCGTTTGACCCCCTTTATCATTTAACATTATTATACATATAATAGAGCGTGAAGTATAATTTTAAATTTTTTAAACATTTCACATAGATTAATCAGACGCTTTTATTACAGTCAAATAATAGAAAAAAAGCTCTATTACAAATCCACCCTCCTTTACACTCACAGACAGCCAGTATCAGCGACAGCGTCACAAAGTGTCCTGAAACAACAGGGCCATTGATCGCGCCTTGTGAACCCATCGTTAGGGCGACATTTGCTTAACAAACACTGCCCTTTGAGGGTAGCATCAGGTCCACGAGAAGCTTCTAAGGAGCACCCAGTTATTGCTTCTCACCGGTTTCTCACCCTTTCCATGACCATCCACCGTGAAGTTCTACCTTGCGCCGATAGTATCCCTTGCCTCCTGTACACGGTCTACTACTCGCTAATAGAGGTCGAAGGTCAATCTCTTTGGGATGGGAATAACTTCCATGGGACTTAAGTCGGCACGTGTCGATGAGACAAATTGTCACTCGCCCTGTTCGGTGCCTCACTAAGTCTCTCTAAAGCTCTATAATTTCTGGTTTTTGGAGCTTTCGTCTCACGGTTAGACAGACTTCTCAAATTTGATACACAAGTACCAGTTACCGTAGTATGGTACTTCAAGGTTGACCTTTGATCAGCTACAAGACTGTCTATAAGCTAGGGGATAAAAATCTTTTCAGCCAAATTGCCAAGGACCCCATATTAACACGTTCGTCGCCCAGCGTGAATCGGTGGAGTTTCTCCCGGAAGAGCGATACGATGCAATGCGTCCGAGAATTTTATTTTATTATTAGTATAAGTATATTTTTAATGTTTGTTTTTGTTTACATTATAGTTTATTGTTACTTTATATTGTGTATATTCGTCATAATTGTGTTACAAATAGAATTACTATAAATTACCTCCAAAATCCTGTTCTAATTGGACGAAGAAGAGTGTCACCCGTTTACGGGTGACGGGGCCCCGCGAAGAAACATAGCCGTCACCCATATCTGGGTGACGGGGCGACGAACGTGTTAACCGTTCCGAATGCACCAATCCCTACACGTATACATTGTATTAGAGATTGAATATCTATGGGCTTGTGAGAAAGTATGTATATACTATATGTGCTTTCTAAGAAGCTTAGAAGCTTTCGAGCGGCCAATATATTATTCAGTGTTCGAGGAGGGGACACCTTGGAGCAGGTTGGCACCTTGGCTCTAAAGCAGGACTGCCAACGTCTCGTCCATGCTCTTGCAAGCTTGGCCACCTGTCGGCTGAACACTACGTAAGCCAAGTTTTTCCACTAGAGAGCTTTCTCTCCCCTGTACCACTTATACTAGTCGCACTAGTTTATGTATGTATAGAATAGGTACACGTCTGAGAATATAGTCAAGCTTATTAATAACTTATTTGCTTTAAGCTTTTCTTCAGCGAATAAGCTCAGTCTAGCCTCTGTTTCCAATACCATATACCATGCTGACCTATACAGGGCTATTCAGTAGCATTGTATCAGCAGAAGTTAGCTCGTCCATTTAATTTCTATGGCGGAACCACATTCACGTTGTACAATATCCCTGAATAAAGCTGTATACAGTAGTTATAGACTGTTAAATAATTCCCATGGGTCTAATGCACGAGGTGTATATCTTTCCTACTTTCTCAACCCTGATGGATAGGATTGCATCTGCCAGTCGGGGGTTAGAAGGTTTTACGTAGCAAAATTTTTAACGTCAATTCACTGACCAGATATTCAGGCAGCAAGTTCAATCCATTTCACGCCTGTCCGCCGACGTATATGGGACTCTTTTTGGATACGTGAGCTTTCGTAAATGGCAAGCCTCCCTTCAGGCACATGGACGATGGGGTGGGTGGGTGATGACAGTAAGGAAAAGCTCCCTGCGGCAGAAAACAAAGATCAAGCTTTTGCGGCAGAGAATGGTTATGTTACTGTGTTAAATCAAGGTACCACGTGAGTCTGACGTTTAGACATAATAGGTAATAATAGAGATAGTTCCTGGCCATTATACTTATCCCCCTTACAGTAGATATACTCTTTGAGGATTCTGATATATTTATACGTACTAAACGCATTCACTATGCACCCTATCTAAGTATAGTCATTCCCCGACTTACGTCGTTTTGACTAACGCATCGTCTATCGGGGAACCAATTACGACGTAACTTCGGGGTATGAGTGTACTAGGTACGCTTTCTATCGGGGGAGTAACTATATTTTAATTAAACACATGATTAACGTGATTTATGTCTCTAAGATTTTTTGTTGACATTATTTTTTATTTATGCTTATATTTATGCTTATTGTTGAATCTTATCAGAGTTACTGTGTACCATTTTGTAAGAATTTTTATGTTTGTTCGCAAGGAAATTGTGTTTCTGGAACATAATAATATTCTCTGCTTTTCTCTATCTCTCATTACTATATATTATCAAGTGTCTGGTCTTAGACAGTAGAAATTCTAGGACGGATTCTACTTGAACGAAGACCGACTAACCGACCAACTAAGTAAGTAGGTAGAGGAAACTCGAATCAGCCAACTTTCCGCGCGTGCAGAGTGCTTCGGTAAAGTCTACCTAAAATGGGAACTTTGTACCAACTAAATGAACAGATGTTATCGACGATATTTACTCCATCTTTAATTTACTTTAATTTACTTTAATTTCTGCTATTTCTTATGGATTTTACTGAGTCTCCCTTCAAGCAAACATCGGGTTCATGTTACTTCCAGAAAAACATTCTGCTACCGTTTAGGAAAGACGTATATCAATTTTATACGTAGATTGGTAAGTAGGTACTAGGAAAAAAGCGAGGGGGAGGGAGTAAAAAGTCCAAAGCAAATGGATAAACGAGGATTGGATTGGGCTTAGTTGGCAAAAAAGGATAGGCATTCACGGATGTTTGCTTTACTGGAAATGTTCAACCCTTTCTAATAATTAATGGAAAGTAGTCGAATCGGAAAATTATTCGGTCCCGCGAGGCTGCAGCACACTAACACCGAGATACTTTGATATAAGTACAAGCACATGTCTTTAATTTTTGATACCAAAGGTTTATCTCGGTGTAAGCACGACCTCGTGGAACATGCATCGCAGAAAAAAGGGATGTACGTGCAATAAAAATTTGGAAATTCGATTGTTATATCGTGTAATTTGAGTTTCACGGTAATTTTTAACGAAAATTTCTCTCCATTTAATTATAACGCAAACAATTAATCATCATTATAGTTAGACGACGAAAATTTCTCTTACAGTCAACTGACGGTATTCAACCCCTATTACTGGCATTTAATTGGTCCTTTAGAATCGGTCTATTTTTCAGAGCCCCTTATTTCGCACTCCTCAGCCCAGCCAAACCTTACGACTCTCAGAGAAGGGCGACGGAAGGGTGGTCAGAAAATCCGGTAAAGAAAACGAAGGAATCTTATCGAGATGCCAGAATCGACTCAGCGGCTCGGTAAAACTGGCCATTTATTTTGCGCTTCCATCCCTTTACCTCGATCCCTACCTCCTCAAGCTTACGCTAGAGCTCACATTTTACTCGAATTTTTGGCCAGGCAGTTTACCCACGGGTGACACAGTTCGCCACGTTGGGAAAGGTCAGTTCATTACTCTGAAACTAGGGGTTACACCTATACACAAGAGACTGCTAGCCCTTTTTCATCGGGCGTATTAAGAACAACCCTTGCTTTTCTATTCAAACTATCCCCTAATTTTTGTTTCATTTTTTTTTTTGTATCCACCCCCTCGTAAACCATATGCCTTGTGTTGTGTCGGTACTTTGTTGGACCATCCCTACTGCTGTCTTTACCACCATAAGTCTGCGTCTAATGGTCTCGCAAAGCCGAGCCGTCAACATTTTATAAATGAGTCGCGTCTGGCATTTAGCCACCTTACGTGACTACGCCACCCTTTCGAGCTGAGCTACCCCTAACCTACATTTACTGACCACAAAGGAACCCGTGGAAGTTATAACAACCAACTCCCTTTGACCTTCTGCTTTTTGTCGAGTAACCTCAACCTGCCTACACCTATTCGCCTTTCCACGTCGTTAGTAAATCAACCCCTAATTTCTTTCATGTCCATGCGCCCTACGCCCTGCAACGCCCCCAATAAAATAATCACGTATTCACTATTCACTATGCTTGAATAACAATCTAGATATGTTAATATATATCGCATATATATATATATATATATATATATATATATGATACTTTCATTTCGGAATTAAATGCAAAATATTAGACATTTTTAATATCCACTATTTATTGTTTTCATAAAATCTGGTTACAATCTCATCTGCTATACCTTTATCCCCAAGAATTTTCTCCTAGAATTCGATACTGTTAACTCCCTCAGGAGGATTTGGGATGATTTTGGGCGTTCTCTAATGAGTGCACGTAGAACGCACGCTTAGTATGTCGCCAGCATCCACAGGGTAGAGACGTAACGTAGCCGAGTCTTGGTTTTCTAAGGTTCCTCCTGTGTTGTTGTCTCATGCTACTGGATAAACAAGTAGTAACAAGCTACGTGCTCGCCCTCTTTTACCACTACCGTTGAAGGGTGGTACCGACTAAGGAGAACACCCCGCATATACATACCTACATACCATATCCAACCCGTACATATACGCCTTTCCTTTTGCAGGATATTTTATTTCTCTCTCCCTCTCTTTCTCTCTTATTTCATTTTCTATTTTCTCTTTTATTCAATTTCTCTTACACGCCTCTTCCTTATGCTCGATATTTTTCTCTCTTCCTAATCCTTTTTACGGGGTTGGTAACTCTAAACTACCCTTCTACCCTCGAGTACCTGCACTTGGTCTTTCTTGTGCTGCGTATAAGGGTTGATTGCATGGCGAAGATCAAACTCCCGTGTAATTGTATTAAGTGAATATATGTATTCTCTAGAAATTCATGTGACATCCGCCATCTTTAATGCTTATAAGTATATATGTCAATGGAAGTAATATTGCAAATATGATTTGACGTTTTATAGATACGTTGATCGTTTCAATAATATATTGGACTGTCTTGGTGAAACGATGATATATGGTGCAGCATTTTAAAACTTAAACCGCTAATTAGTAAATCAAAATAGAATGAACGGTCGGTAATGGTAGAATTATTATTTATTCATTGGCACGCTAAAGATAGTATTGTGAATTTTTTAATTTGTTTCCTAATTTCTTGTATGTTATATATATTATCCAGTTCCACAGTCGCGATATTCGTATTATTCTGTGAATCTATAATTTCGCGAAAGGTCAATTCGCGACTCTCCCGAGAATCGCACCCGCTTGCAAATCGTATCATTTAATAACCCTTATTATCGTGACGCCCCAACTCATTGGAATTTCAAAATCTCCTGACATTATCTCCTGGATGGATATTTTTCCTACTAAATGATACATTTACCAATATAACGTCAAACATCCGGAAATTTGCCTAGAAATTGGAAAAAAAATAAAGCAATACGGTCCAACGGAATTTCATTGAGCAGATTTTAATTATCCTCGTATTACCTTAGCTCAACTGAAATCCATTATTGACACTTTGGTTGTCAAACGCTTAGAGGATACTAAGCCACTCTTAACCCGCCTTAAAATACATTGTACCGCTTGTACAATTAAGAACATATCAACAAACCCGCAAGTATCAGCTTACGACTAATATAAAATAACGTTGCGGATACTGATACTGATACAGTATGGAGAAGGGATAGTAAAGAGGAAAAAGTAAATAACTAACAAATCAAAAAAAGTTTAAAAACTGTAGATAGTTGAGGTACCAGGGTAATGGGAGGTAAATTAAAATCGAAGGAATTAATGAAAAAAAATAAAAGGAGAAGGAAGCAAACACGGGAATAGCATCGGCCGTCTGGTAGTAAAAAAATAAAAGTAATTGGACGTGGGAAAAGGCAGAAAGGCCAGAGGGCATCACCAGTTTCCTCGTTCGTCTGTATTCGTATGTGATCCCGTTATATATATATATTTTTACCCATACCCAACATACACTAACCTCGCGTGTGCATACAGATGCAGATAATACATAAATAATAGAAATACAGACACAGCCGTATATATATATATATATATAAGTACGACAGAGAGTAAGGGTGGTTCTTCGGGGGTAATTGAAAAGAGATCTGACAGTGACGTGCAGGCCCGACGGGGTTGCGGATTTAAAAGAGAAATATAAAAAATACAGAATTACCGGCAAGAAAAAGAAGTAATCGCGGTGCGCGCGAGTCTGCTTACACGGAAACGGATCCACTCACAGTCAAGAAAAGTGATCAGAGTGTGAAAAGGATAGAAGATGTGAGACAAGGAGAAAAATAGGAGCATTAAAAACAGAAGACCCTACAATAACCTCTCGGTAATGAGAGGAAGCGAGATAGTAGAATCAATAGACGAGTATCGAGGGGATGGTGGAATTCAATTAATTTCGATTTAACTACGACATTTCGCACCTCTCTTACCAACGTACACCACTGTCAACCTTACTGAGCTTTTCATTTTTTTTCTACCTACCCTTTTTTTGACCTCTTACCTTCCTTCACTTCTCCTCTTCCTCGCCCTTTCGCCATTCCTCGTTTCACCCACTCACATTTACCAATTCTATATACTCTAGCAGTCTTTGAAATATTTCAAATAAAAGGAAAGCCTACTCATTCCACTTTACGTAATCGTTATTTCCGCCACTTTTTATCTTAGAATAAAATAATCAGTAACATTGCCGTACATAGGCGTTACCTCTATGGGAATCTTACCTGGGGTATGTATATACACTTTTGTGTTCATATTACGTTATTTAATCAAAGCCAAGTCCTAAGTATGACTGGATAATGAGGTTTTTGCATAATTAACGAATACACCCTATGGATGGTTAGGTCAACAATATACATGAATTCTCTTTCTTTTTTTTCAGTAGGGACACGTGGAACGTGTGGGAGTACCTCATTTTGGATTGTAGATACATATGTCTTTGCTTGTATCTCGTGTCAAAAACGTTATCAGCATTTTGTCGGCTTTTATTAATAATCCGTTATCGTAGGCGTTACAATATACTGTTCCATATCCTTTGTATCGCAATTACTTATTTGTACCATAGGCCTGCAATGTATTATTAATTATTAAAAATTTGCAAAGGCGCAATTAACATGTCTAATAGTACATCATTACGGGTACTTATGCATACCTATTTAATATAGTACATAGTACGCCATTGTAATACCAAAGTATTATAGTATGCTATACTGTGCTATAGTGATTACAGTCGAGAGAATGAAATACAGAATATTGCATTAAGATTAGAAGCGGGTGTTTAGGTTATGCTTTGTTTATGCTAAATCGTATAAACGTTAGTGACGTAATTCCAGACATTACATTTACTATTTTTATTATCTTTATCCTGGTATCGTGTCAGCCTCGTATACTTTTTGTGTTGGACAAATATTTTTCAAAATGCACTTCAGCTTATTTACTGGTGTTCGAAGAGTTCAGATTTTTTGTAGATTATGTAGGATTTTTATCTTCTAAAAATTGTAACATTCCACTATTTATATGCATAACTATGTTTAGTGTCAGCTACGTACGCAATAACTGCATCGTGAGTGCATCTCAATGACTGGCCCACATAGCATAAGATGTCCATTATTTGTCGTGGATTTACCAGGACATCCTGTAGACGTTTCATTTGTCTATTATTGGTCTTGGACATCATGGATATCTAAGAACATTATCTGGACATTCAATATATCCGTAAAATATCCGTAATAATCGCGTAATGTCCGTGAGACATCCACGTTATATCCTGGGGCTTTATTCTTGAATCGTGCTATGAAATAGCACGTTATAATTATAGCATGGTTGTACCATTGGCTGCTCAGAGGGCTGTCTCAGAGTTAGCTTCCACTATTGGCTGGCTCTAAGAGAAAGCACTATGTAATTTTTAAATACATAGAGGCCGTACATTTTTTATCTAAAATTTGCCTGAGAGTATACTTACACATAGATGTGACATATGCTTAAGGAGAGTTGGATGTCGGCAATGGCCGAAATCGTGTAAAATTAGCTTGCATCGATGATTCATTTTGTCATCTTTCCTTTAGTTTATATTAATCGAACAAATTAGTATTAACTTAGTAAATGTTCTAGAAAATACAAACAAACGAATTTAACTCGAATATTAACTGAAGTGTGCAAAAATAGCTCTTATTGGCTTTTTATTACCGGACCGAACGGGAAGTCGATTTTTCGGTTTTACATCGGTCTCATATTTTTCCTGCAATATCGCTTTAGCATATGTATTACAGTTCTAGGTCAAACACTGTAAAAGTCTTTAAAAAATCCGTCCGTCGTCTAAAGGTTAAAAATGAGATTGGACTTAATTGTACTCAAACTATTTCTATTTATTTTAGAAATTTTCCATTATATTAAAATATTGAGGATTATAATTCTTATTTGAAGCACCATTTACAAATTGGGCTCGTGACTCAGTGGGTAGAGTGTCACACTCCTTACTTCAAGCATCCCGGCAATCGCAGGTTCGAGTCCCACTTACGGCAGCGCAAGTAGATGTTTGTATGAATTGGGACCTACTCACAGATGACTCATTGTAAACATTATCCATATAATTACCAGTAAAAACCATGTAAGTCACTCATATTACTCTGACATTTACAGAATATTTTTTGTAATAATCCACTGGGATGTAACTTGGATATCCCTTAAAGATGTCCGATGAACATCGGAAATGAGGACATTTGGACATGTTGTGGATATCCACTGTACGTCTGTGAGACATTATGAGGACATCCAATGGATATCTTAAAAATCCTAGTCAGACATCCATAAGACTTCTTTTGGACGTCTTTTTGCTATGTGGGGGTTGTTTACATTTGGCTTTTGTGAACTTTGACCCTATCATAATCATTGACGCAGGATTCTCATTGAGTTGAGTTCAGAGAAACGTAATATCTGATTCATATTCGGCAAAAGACGTACGCACGCTATAGTATTGCTGCAATATGTTTGCTGTTTAGTAGCTTTTTCTCAAAATCCAACAATACACGCATTATTAATATCCCGACATTTAAAAAATGGTTATTACACGTTTCAAAAAAAAAGGCAATAACTAAGATATTGAAGATTAGTCGACTTTGTTTCTCGACCTAGATTTATTGGATATGAATTTTTCTCACATCTGATACGCTCCGAAATTCACTGCTAGTACTGCGAGCATGATTACGTCTAACTCAATTGCATGCAGGTAAACAGGGACCCGACGATACTCATGATACTGATATTGAATTTCAAAATATACCCGTCGTTCCACGTACAGCGAATTCCATCGTATCAAAATTCACTTAAATATAATGACTCGAAAAAAACTACACTAAAGACCTCGCAGCTTAACGAATTTATTAAACGCTCGAGAGCTTTGCTATTACAAATTTTTCATATTCCAGCACAATATACACGTAAGACACAATAACCAGTCTCGTCTTCCTCAATGCCTGTACAATGTTTTTCATTTGTTAGACAGAGACACCGACATCGAGTACTCCTGCTTCGGTGGATGTTTTTGCGCAGCCTAGCAGAAGTTTCGCAAAGGGGTTGCATTGTTCGTCCAGAACTTCCCCAATAAAACCCAGCCAACCTCCAGAGCATGTGCGTGCATCTATCTGTGGCTGACTGTGTGGGTATGGAGCGTTGAATCCTACGAAGTTGGCAGTCATCCTGAACCATCCTCTATCATCCCCCCATGACAGTGCTTGAACATAGTGCGACCATCCCCGTAGAAGATTTCCACCTACAGATATCTACATAACACTGTCACTACCCCCCTTTGGGTTGCTTTTATCACTTTCGAAAAGGGTCAAACCGTTTCCCTAGACATTGAAATTTCTCCCGAACCCATCAACCAGAATACCTCTCCTCCTCTTCCTTCCTAAAAAAAGCATTGTTATCCCTTCTTATCCCCGTCGCCTTTCACCTTTGACCCCCTAACCCCCTACCCCTCACTGGATCTTGTGGACTCAAAGAAGAAAGAAAACCCGAATCGAAAGGATAAATCTCGGAAAATTCTTCTTATGGCAACCGTGGAACTTCTCCAAGAGGAAAAGTACTTTTACACCCTTTGGACTTTTGGACAGCGGGGTTGTCCCTTCTTTGGGATATGACACGAGCATTTTGCCACCTCCTATATATATTTTAAGAATTGCCCAGCTATGTTCTTGGATGCAATTTTTCTATTTGTCAACCTAAATCTGGAATCAATATCTTTTATATTGGGATTATCAGTATGCGGTGTATGTGCAATGTTAAAGATGGCGGTACTTTTATTGACGAAGGGTGGGAAATATGGTTGACATCGGTCGAGCCAAGGTACCAAATACTCTGATCGATCTGATAAACTAACAGGGGTATAAAGCACGAAAAATGAGAACGGAAGCGGTAGAAAATTTTCAATATAGATAGAATCGAAAGCGTTGGGTAAGGGTGGCGTTTTGTTCATTGAGGGGGTGACGGTAATACAGATACTAATTTCCTGCCAAAAAGGTAATTTAATCTAAAGGGAATCACCATTGGTTCCGATGTCCTCGTTTACCCTAAACCGCTATCAAATCACGGCTTTGACGTTCCTCCGTTTTCATTTTTTCTCCTCTTTCAGATTCCCTAATCACACTCTCCGTCACACACGCTCTCTTTACCCTTTATTATGTCACCCTTTGTCATCTATATGTGTACGTGTATATGTCCACTAGAACGTTTCTCCATTTTTATTCTTTTTCTTTTTTGAAATTCCCTAGTGAAAACTTCATCCCGATAACTCCTCCCTCGGCGACGAAATCCCCACCCTTAAGAAAAAGGGAATCAACGGAAAGTCCCATTGGAATTGGACGATCGCATTTCGCGAATTTCGCGCGAGGATCAAGGTGAACACGCGAAAAACCAGACACGCGAAGACGCGTTCACACGCCAAGCGGTGCACTTACACGCCAGAGAAAGAATACCAAAAGCGAAACTTTTCCAATCTTTCCTTCAAGTTCTTAGGGGTTGTTGAGAAAGCATCCCTAAGCCAGGAAAAGAGAGTTTTCGGTCCCGAGTATTAAGGATGCCAACCTACTAACTACGTATACCTGAAATCATGGGAACGGTATAGCTTCAAGAATTGTCTAGGTGTACCCAGATGCCTACACATCTGATGACGTGCTTTGTCACGTGACTTGTCATATACACATACTATGTATACTGCGGGAGTGGAAATAGATAGACGGACAGATTCACGCAGGGGAGTAGACAGCATGAAATGTGGCTGGATCAGTGATACATACACATCGTAAAATTTTCATCACACTTAGAGTATATAATAAGTTGGTAGTCCTGTGCAAAGCGTATTGCGCAGTGGATAGCATCATGGGTTGTAGGTCACAGACCATTTTAACATTGATTGTGTTTGTAGTTATCACTGCTGATTGGATTGAATGTCCTAGTCTTTTTTATATTTTACCCGCCAGACCAAGAGTGCACAGCCACAAATAGTCCTCCAGTTTATTCGTTTCCAATATTTTCTTCTATATTTTTTTTGGTATTGTCAAAGAAATTTTTTGAATCCTCCTATTGCTGGCTCGATTGTATATCTTTTTTTCATGTCCATTTTTTTGTACCAAAATAACAGGATAACGCTTATGGAATCACGTGATCCATTTTTTACACGTGTGCCTTGACTATGGCGGAGAGTGGGCAAAAGACATAAAAGTCATGCGGAAAGTACGAGAATTACGAGTTTCCTAGAAACTTGATAAAGGAGCAAAAAGTTATCCGACGTCAAGAAGACATCAAAGGCGGCAGATTTCACGTACCTACCAGCTAGAGTAGAATTCAGTAGAGCCTCTTATTGCTCTGATACGCTTACAGTATTCACCCTTATTTCTCAACTCCTTCGTACCCATATCCCGTGACCTTTGGAAAGTCTTCCCTACTGGAGAAGGGGTCGGCGGGGATGGATGGGGAGAGGCGCCGTACCGTCGGACGTCCTTCGACGTCGGAAGACTCCGTCGCGACGCTCTGTATAGGAAAATCGAGGACGACGTCTATAGAGGACAGTACGAGGAGGGATAACCTCGGCGGTAAAAACGTAAAGAGGATGATACGGAATGGACGAAAAATGGCAGGTATGGATGGATGAACATGAATTCTAGTATGAAAATATTCTTTGTCCCTTCAGGACGCAAATCTGCGAGGGAAGATCACGGGCCTCCTATGAAGCAGCTGGGAGCGTCGGGACGGCATATAAAACGGTTATGCAAGCGCTCAATTTGGCGATAACAGACAGGCGCCATTTTATTGCGGGCTTTTACCCTATACTAATCATATGATCCAGCTGAAGTCTGGGTCACTGTGACATCATATGTACCACTCCATTACACTGTACAAATAATACAGGCCAATTGTCTCAATCTCATATAAAGTTACAGGGTGATTATAAAATTGATTGCAATATTTATTAAATTCATTATACATACATTCAAATGAATAGAATTCAGTTGGCTTCAATCATTTATACAATTAATTATATACAATATAATCAGTAGTTTATATTATATACTCATCCAAGCTTTATTTACCTGACCCCGTCATATTTGATTTTATCAATGTGGATAAGACTTTTGAATTACATTGTATAGGTGAACACACGTCTAGAATATTATATAATTGCAAGACTGCTATTAAAAATGATTATGGCGGACGTGGTGATAGTTCCCTACATACAGTACTGGATCCAAAATCTATGGATTCTGACCTTGACCTTAACCCAAAAGACGAGGCAGCGTAATTCATGTCAAACGTCCCCGACAATTTCACAAGTGTAATGTGTACTGATAATAGTAGTGGCACTAATAATTAGTATCAGTATAGTACAGGAACATTGAGTCTAGCTGGTACATTGATTTTGGCAAATTTTCAAAAGACACTCTATGGACCCAAACCATTCCTGTTCCTCCTTGAAGGAGCCTAGAGTGGCGGACGGTTAGGACCAGACTGACGCAAGGAATGGGGCGCAGGGAGGATGGATTTAATTTAATCCCAAAGGACGGACGCGGCCTCGTTACAAGAATGCTTTCTCGAATGAGGAATTTGCGAGAAAAGCACACACCGAAGTTTCACGAGCAATTTGGCCAAAATTGGTGAAGGGACGAGTATCCAAATACTATACATAGAGGTTTCGGTACCAGACATTTAAAATCGGAGAAATCATTCCCTAACACGGAACCCACGTATACCACCGGCATAGAGAGAGAAAGAGGGGTAGGATTTCCTCACAGGCAAAATCGGCTTTTATGCTTTTAATTTATCATCTTTAAACCCAACAAAAAAAATATCGCGAAATTTTTATCTCAGAAATATTCATATATCATATATTGTGTATATACATATGTATGCACACGTTTAACGCATATACCTACGGGATTGCGTTATTTACGAGTTTGGTACTGACGATATTGGTCGTAGTCACGATGGTGGTTGGTCGATTGTTGTGAGAGAATTTTACTAGAGGCTACTACTGCGTATTAAATCATTACGGAACCGTGCCATCGGAACGGCCATTAATTTTCATTAGGCGTTGACAAAATTCGCCCCAATTCCAAGGGGGTTGGTGGGGGGCCCCGACCAACTAGCCGACCAACGAACCGACCAACGTGTCAACCCTCCAGAGCCAAAAGTCCCCGTCAACCGTGGTGCCACGTAAGGGGGTGGCTGCTTTCCGGGTGATATAGGAGCATTTACAGGATGAAAGGGGTGGGTGGCAGATGGTGGTTCCTACCGGATGGGAAATGCTTTTGCCACGCTACCGAGCCTTGTTCTCTTGTTAACGCGTTCCCGATAATTTGCAGTCCGGTCCCAAACGTGTCCGCCGCCACGCGATGATTAACTTAACTAACTTTAACAGTTGAGCCATTCGCTTCGGCGTACGTACCAATATTATCATCATACTGTAGCACTGTTATTTATATACTTTATTTTCAACCCTGTAATAACCCATGCTACCCTTTTGACCCTTTTTTAAGGCCGAACGGATGTACTGTCAATGTAGAATACAAATTTCCGGTAAAGAAAAAGCGTCAGGAAAGCGCTATACCCTAAAGGTCGGATAACGTGGATGTCGTGATGGATAATTGATGAAGACACTTTTGTTTTTTTTCTAAAGAAAAATAATCGTTTTATTGCGAATGTTTCTTAAATAACATGACACTCCCATTGGTCGAGGTTTCTCGGTGGGAGCCTCGTGACCAGGGGACGTATTTACAGAGCATGTGACCGTCAACAATGTATTTATAAATAAATATTCTTCGCGAGAATGAAATCGATTTAATAATATAATATATATATATATATATATATATATATAATACGATCTTAAATATATATACGATTGGTGATATACCATGCATACGTATACCATATACATGACGTACGTATTCATAGTTCTCTCTAGGAAGGTGCCTAATGAAATAATACTAGAAAATTCTCTTTCCAAGTGTTCTCCTTCTCCAGGTTTAAGTATCTCTTTCTCATTAATCGGAAGAACCTTGGCGCTAATGAGAAATTAATCATGCATTGTTGGTAAAAATATATATATATATAGACAGACGAAACTCATAAAAAATTTGCACTAATAACACTTATACTCTCACCGGGTATAGACAAAAGTTCTGCCATGCGCATACTATTTCACACACACACTTCGCACACATGCATCATTTATTACACAGTGCGGACACATTCGCTCCAACACCTTTTTATCTCATTCATTCATGACGTATGACATATGACGAATAATGAGTGACGTCTCAAGGGCATCTCCACATACCGCGGCACAGAAATAGTGATAAAATGGAAGTGGAAGAACCAAAAAAAATGAAAAGATAGTTCAAATCCACTTTGCGTAGTATATGCGTATATATACATATACAGACACCCTTGAAAACGTCACGAAAAAAAATACCACGCATTTGCATCTTCCTACAACACATCATGTACACAGTACAAAATAATAATCTGACGCGGTGGGGAAAACACGCGCGAGACTCGACATACTTTTTCTATGGTTTGTCTGTTGTTCACTTAATTTTTTAACCTTTAATTAATATTAAATACAAGCAGACTGTTTACCATTGCTTCACGAGTATAAGCTTGTGCCTACTTACGTGACGTATGGGGGTATGTTACAAAGACGCGTGGATACGCAGTAAACGTGGGAACGGAACGCGTGCGATATCCATTTACTAAAGGAGAGACATAGAAAGGCGTGATATTGATGGGGAGATAAAGAATAAGAAGAAGAAGATAACTTAGCTAAGTACAGAGCTTTTTCTTTTTCCTCATTCTCTCTTCCCCTTGACCCAGCCTCCCTCCCTAACAAACGTCGTTAAAAATGAGATTCAAAGGTTTTCCTCGCAATTCGTGTATCTACTATACTTTGAACTCGCAATCTTCTTTTCTTCTTCCCTTCTATTTTTACTTGTAACGTACATAACCGCGCACACACGTGCGCGCATGCGCACTCTCTCTAGTTTTTATATTCTCCGTTGAACTTTGCGACATTTCAAACGCAAATAAACTTCAATTTCTATATATATAATAATGATATACGCGTGCATGTGTGCATGGGTATATATATATACAAGTGCGCATGGATATACACAGTCTACGCAGTCCGTATAAGGCTTAATTATAGCTAGTTTAATTGGTAGGATCGTAATAATCTCCTTCCTTCCTTCCCACGCACGTTATACTTCTATATCCTATATTAGAAACTTGCGCGTTATAATCCTAGACGCTTAAGCTGTGAATTGGCTAGGTGTGCACTTGGCGCGAAAGTTACCATTGAATTTGACGTAGAACACACTAGTAGCTACTGGAAAGAAATTGACTGTGAGAAAAAACTCTAAATGAGCTTTCCCCACTGGGCAAACGTACGGTTGCGCTTTTATTTTGTTCCATTGCGCAGTCTGCGCGTATTCCTTCTAGACCCTTCCGGTTACTCACTATGCCCCCCCCCCCCCCTCCTTTGCATTCTCCCAGTCCCGTCCACGTGCGTGAATCCGTCGCGGTCCTCCCGTGACATTCCGTCGCGGAAACTTTGGTACCAGCTACTAGGATGCTGCACCGGTGGATCAAATACTTTCTGTGTAAACGGGCACAAGTGTTTCCGTTGATTCTGTCCTTTCCTTCTCTTTGCAGGACCCAGCCTCCTCGTATTTCCTTATCCGTTATTTTCCTTCTTTATGTGATGGCGTTACGCAGGGGATCGATTTACGTGAAGTATCGTCCGAGGGCCAAGAGCATCACGGGAACTATCAGGTGTCCGGTGAGTCTCTCGCTTCCGCTTCCGGGGATACACTCGCCATTGGCATAAGGTTGACAGTGCAGCTATTTTAATTAAAGGGAAAAAAAATTAAAAAATAAAAATCAAGATAAACCAACGGTATCTTATTTTTCATTTTACAAAAAAAAACGTAAACGAGAAACTATAAAAGAGCTAAGGTGTGTACGCAATATTTTCCTTACCTTTATCAAAGAGCTGGACATTCTGTCTAGAAATCTTTTCGTGTACTCCGCGGTGTTTTTGCCACACTGGCGACGCACAGCGTGATGCGAGCATTCGAGGTATTCTTGAAAAGCGCTGGAACACAAGAGCGAACAGAAAAATGGCAGATGAAAAAAAACGTGTTCGCTTAAAGAAGACATATGTGGTGCGTGGCAAAAGTGTTTGAGCATAGCGATAAATCCTTGCAGAACGAATCGTGAATTCGTATATGAATTTTTTACGGGGCGTAGGCACGTCAATTTTCATACTTTTGTTTGTTTCTTTGTCGGCGAGTACTCGACGATTTATTCACTTTTATCGGAAAATGTCGCCAACGAAACGACCACGTGCCGCGGTACGCCGCGCGCACCAGCTAGCACGTAACGTCATTAGCCTATCGGCAACACGGTCTACTGCAGCTTTTCAAAGAGATTCCAACCCTCTGCGTACGTGGGATGTGTGTGTGAGAGAGAGAGAGAGAGAGAGAGAGAGAGAGAGAGAGAGGAAAATGTAGAGACAGAATTAAAAATGAAATAGATAGAATAAAGCAGACCGCGATAATACACGCAGTGTTATGAGATATTCGTATCAAAGACAGACTTTATATCTAAATATAAAACTGTTCTAATATTTATAATAATTATTTCCCCCTTAAAAAATCACAACGCATTATTATCATTAACACTATGCCGTCCGGTGGCACCATGTTGGTGTCACGCGTAAATCGGGTGACAGGATCAAGAGTTATTGAAATATTCATGTTTCACTACGATTCTTCGTAATTACAATATGAACGATCGCGCGAAAAGAGCCAACGACAGATGGTAGGATCTACGCGACATACCAGCGGCAGACAAAAGATTTTTTGTCACACATGCGAACGTCAAAGTGTTAATTTAGTCAATTATTTATCGTATCCCTTCTTATCATTGCGTAAACACTTTTCCACGACTTGCCAATATTTTCGCTATAGCCGTCGACTATCGTTTAAAAATTGCCGGAACTGCCATCGAATTGACTGTGGAATTGAGTGCAGGTCGCACGGAGGCAAAATGGAAATTTCATACAAGCACGTTTACTTGATGCGGCTGCACTCTATTGCGTTGCAGTCTATGCATTCGTTAGCTATGCTAACGAAGGCGAATGCACTTGGCGCACGTAAATGGGGTGTCAAGGACGCCATGCAAGGGGCACACATTTACGACAGGTTCGCGTTCGTTTGGCCGCGCGGATAGTTGCTGCTTATTATTTTAATTTTAAGCTTCGCGGGGAAAATCCGTAACGGAAAAAAGATGGCGAAAAAAATAATAAATAACGGTCATTCGCTTACCAGCAAATTGACTTGACTGGTCCACCAGGAGTCGTTCCGTTTCCACTCTCTATAGCCAGTAACGTGGTCTGATGTCTCTTGGAGCACAACTCGTACTCCTCTTTGACAGTTTGCATGCAGGGTGCGTGCTTCAGAAATTCTGAAAATGACAAGAAAAACAGAAATAAAAAATCAAATTGACGGATACATGCTCTTCCTTTCTTTATGCATTCCATTTGCTCGTGACGCGAGCCTGGTGCTTTATGAAGAATTTGTATTCATTCCTATGTATTTATGCGTACCCGTGTCAATTAAACTTGACTGATGCTAAATAAGAATTGAACTTGTAGCCGCGCGATTGGAATTGGATTCAGGGGAGAGGAGAGAGAGAGAAAGAGAGTGATTTAGGAATTGACATTTTCGGATTATACATATTAATTATTTATTCTGCACCTTACGGATAATCAATTTCGTTGGTCCTTCAGTTCGAGACTATCGATATGCCAGGAACAATAAGATTCGAGTATTAAAAAAAAATGCTTAAAGATTGTTCACCGGGATTCTCTACTTTTTATTTTCTTTTTTTGTTGTAATAAATCAATATAATCCTTACCATCCTGAGCTGGTCCATCGTGACACAGTTCACGAATAGCCTCGTTAATTCCGCTGTACATGGAATTGAAGTGACCCCGTTGCTGTTCGTTCAGACACCTGCTGGTATAATGTTTGATGCACTTTGTACCACTCTCCAGATCACTGAAACAAAACAATATGGAAAATTGAAATCACCACTTATGCATAACAAGGTGCATGAAAAAATGACAATAAGAGTCGCTCGCGGTAATTATTTTAGTGTTTGAAAAATTGTCTTTTCTCCACAGCCACCCCTCGACTCGGCATTTCATCGACAATCGCGCAATCTCTGTTTTCCTGAGAAGGGGCGGGTAAGGGGTGGGATATGGAGGGGAGAGAACGAGCGAGTGGTGACTGTTAGTCATCTCATGAATAGAGGTTGAAAACATAGATGAGTCGCGACGAAGGGTTCGCGAGGGTGACGCGAGCGCGCGTAACGAGGAAAACTCGAAAGCGATATCTCGCAGTGAGAAAACTCTTCGAAAATTGATCGGGACACATTGGATGGGTTGAACAGCCGTCAGGGTAGTTTGACTTGAGCTACAGAATGAGCTGCCTTCGATGGGTAAAATCTGAAAGAAGGTCTGGAGGTACCCCGTAAAGCGGTGGTAAAGAAACCCGTCCCCAAACAGCGGCGGTTGCTCGTAAGGTTGGTGTGCGCGAGAGAGAGAAAAAAGTGGAAACTCTGAATTTGCTCTCACACCGGCACAACCGGCTTCTTGCCATTCTCGTTCTAGGACGTCACATTTAAATTTCAGATTTAAATTTCAATTTCGCTGCTCCCGATATAGTACATAAGCACCGCGAACCCGTGAAAAGGCAAGAGGAAGAGGAGATAAGAAAGTCAAGACGGAAGATGGAGGGAATAAAAATAACGGATATTGGAAGGAGACAAAAGCGGTCAAGATAATAAAGTGGGGGGGGGGACAATCTCAGTGAGAAATTTTTACTCAAGGGACTATTATACTTCCTTGTACCTAGATATATCCTCTTGAACATTTAACCTCTAAAAGTTTCAAGTACTCCTTTTACAATATTTCCACCCTCCGTACCATAAATATACCAACCCTTACACTAGCACTCTTTGATCATAACCTTCCTGTAACCTACTTCAAAACTCGTCTTAGATAGGTAGGTATATACTGTGTAACGTTCCATTTCCGGATCGAATTCGAACAGCCCTACTTAAGGGTGCAGAGTTTATTTTACGAAAAAGGGGTAGCTCGGTTCAAGGGTATTTTGAATTTCCATCCAATCTATCGGATTGACCATCGATGGTCAATGTAAGATTTGAGTACTGCCCTCGCGTGCAGATCTACACTCGAGGGTGTTATTCAAATCTCGGATTTAACCCGAGGAGACTATACAGTAGTGCACCGTCTACGTTATGCATACAAGACGGGATAAGGGTCGGTATTAAGTTTGTGCATCCCGTACTTTCTGTAGGAATCAATTTATCTTTTTCTTTATCCCTTTCTTTGCTTAAAATTTTACTATTTCTCGTTGAACCTCTATCTATATGTGTGTGTGTATATATATACACACCTGTACGTGCGTACACGTACCAAGCCCATAAAACAAATCGATACGTTTGAAGACCGAAGGAGATATAAAGAAAATTGGTCGAAAGGAGAGTAAGCGTGTGAGGGAATACAAATAAAAAAAAAGAGCACATAGGGATTAATAACTACCTATATGTACATTAAGACGAGCGCGCGTGGCTTCGATAGCTTTTTCAAGCTTAAGACTTCATCTCGTTTAATCAGCCGTAGCTCATGATTCAAAAACCCACCAGCCTTGTATCTCGTTCATGTTTTGAGGCTCTGACGTGAATATAGTCAATGATGACGAAGAAAAATAACAGAGAGAGAGAGAGAGAGAGAAAGAAAACAAAAAGAACGACAAAGTGGACCCTATTAAACTTTTTTTGATGAGCTTTGGTGATGACTAATGACGTTCATGATAGATATTCTACTATGCGTTTGAATATACCTATACAGTAACTAAGAGAAATTCGTAAGGTTAGAATACCAAAAGAACGTACAAGACGAGATAAAGAAAAAATAGGCTTCGCCCTAAGGAAGTTCGGTCGAACTGCATCTGCCGGTTATGACGTCAGATAGCGTCATCGAGCTTGGCAACTTTTCTTCGAGTGGACTTAAGCCCTGCAGACGAGTGCTTCGCTCATAATAAGATGATGAATAAAGTTGTAAGAGGTAACTGGTCGTCGCGACGACTACTGCCCCAACCACTTCCCTTACTGTAGTCATTCATTCGACATGAAACCACCCCACTGAAACTAGCAGATTTCTTGGCCAGACTCTCTGAAACAACTATAACCATCCCTCTGGGCTAGAAGAGGTCCCTTTTCACGACTCTCATTGAGAATCAATTCCAATCCGATTTCCCATTCCGTAAAGGAGACACCTGAGTGCGGACTCTCATCACCCTGGCCGAAGTTGTTGCGTATTAACGATCTTTCGAGGTGGATAAATGGGTGGGCTCCCAGGGAGTGCTAACCTAGGAAATCTGAATCCTCAGCGATGAAATACTCCTAAGTCGCTCCACGGTTGCGTCATTAGGCGAGATTGCGATAGCCGCGGAATTCATTTGGATAATAACCAAAGAGACGTATTATTTCGTGGATTGGTATACCCTAATCGGCTGCTACGATCTTCGCTTCCCTACAGAGTGAAATACTTAGTGAAAGTTAGTATACAGTATATGACATATAGTACAATTATAACAATTATTATATAAATTTTATCAATTTTTTCTATGTACTTACGGGCACAGTTCCTCAAGTTCCGCCTTGCTCGAGACGAAACCAAGCTCGTTGTTTTTGGTGATCTTTTCCAAGGGGCGCGCGCATCTCGTCAGCTCCTCGTGACCGCACTTTTCAGCCCGGCAACTCGCCAGCACTGAAAATTATCCAGAAACAGAGAAAACTATTAGTTGAGTGAAGGAGATTACTAAAATTACATATTTAAAGAGTGATCGACGTATATATGTAGTGTAGGTTTAAACAAGTTATTCTGTTAAATACTGAAGGGAGTTTTACTTCATCTACCGTTCCCTCCAAAAGTTATATTTAATTTCCCGATAATGATGCAAAAGTACGTGTAATAATCAAACTATACTGAAATCAATTCCGACCTCCTTTCGCATACACCATCCTGGCCTTAGAAAGCGTACACATCACTTCCGTCTAATCATTTCAAGCAACCCCCACTGAGCAACCCCCTAACTGCTGTTCCTCTACCTGGAACTCCCGTGTAGCTCCAGGAAATTATGTATTTCGCAACTGTTTCATTTCGCTTTACCTTTATTACTTTCGCTTTGCGTAACCATTAGGATTTGTTGGTATTCTTTGTTCGTTTCTTCCTTTCCCGTTTTCCCTTGTCCTCCTTTACACAATTCGACTTGGCAGTGTTCCAGAAATTTCGCGTCGAAAAATCTCAATGGAAACATTTCCTAATTCTGACCATAGTCAGTTCCCTCTCTCATAAGGGATGCCTTTGCCATGTAGACATTTCTTTCCTAAAGGAAAACGTCACTGGCTGGCTGGCTGGCTGGCTACTCTGGATGACTAGTATTATAGTCTGACATGGTGTTTGTCACAGATTTATACCACTGATACTACTACACGTTTTCATGGTGTCTGGCTACTACATGACCAACGCTACTACCTACTTGATCCACTTGAGCCAAGAATTTCTCTTTTTGCCAGATTTATCAGGATTACACCCTCGTCTCTATTTCTCGACCTGTTTCTCTGTTAGTGGACAAAGTAGCGAGAAAGAGCGAGAAAGAATGCGGGAAGAAACATACTACTACAGTGAAAGCCCGGACAAAGTCAAACGGACAATGGCGTAAAACGCACCCTTTATCAAATTCCCAGCTTCTAAAGGGAAAAATTCGCGATCTCCTACATTAAATATATAACTAGAGTTAACAGTGACGTCGGTATAAAATCAGCTTTTTTTTTAAAAAGTCTGAAATAAAGAGGGGGAGAAATATATAAAAGGAAGCAAGGGTGTTTCACCCTCCCGAACGAATGAGTCTCGCAAATTCCTAGAGAGAACCTTAATGGCTGCTGACTGGCTTGTGCTAGGGAACAACGACAACAACAAAAAACCATACGCCAGCGAGAAATGGAGGGAGTGAGCGAGGTAGGGATTGCAAAAGGAAATAAAAAGAGAGAAAAAAGCAGGCGGGTGGTGGCGAAAGGGATGGAGACCACACGCGCGCGGCCTAAACAAAAGCCATTAAATCCGAATCAACTTCTTAATTCGAACGAATGGTTTTTTGCCAGGGTATTCACCGTCTATATAGTCGAGAACGGAAACCGGCGCCAACAAACAGTTCACCCCTATGGGAGTTATATCTATTACAAAGACTACTAGTGGCTACTATTACCGCTATACTAGAATCCCACCCCCCGGGGGTAGCACGGTATTACTTAATAGTCGCATAACCCCATACGTAATATCATATTCATCTATCATCATTAAGGTGGCCTAGGTAAATGCACTTTCTATGTTTTTATACGAGCGACAAGAGTACGAGGTTCTGTACGGTTCAAACTGGGAATGGTTAGGGGAGATGGGGATGGCATCCTCGCCGTGTGAAATTCCCATTTTATACCCGCTAGATATTACCCAGCGCCACGACCCTAACACGTTTCGCATTTCCCTGATTTTTCCTTTTTATTTCATTTTTTTTTCATAGCGAAAAGCATTCGCACCAGGGGACGCAGCCGCCACCGCGTATCCTAGGAAATATTACTGCAGCGCAGAGAAAAGCGAAACTTTAGGGCGCACTTTGTTCTGCTCATTGTCAAGCTTTCTAGGCTGTAGATATTTCAGATCCATACCGTTACTTTTCCGAAGCCTGAAGTTATGGCCTTTACAATACATTTTGTTAGTAGCCGTTAGATATTACGTTTGTGTGTATAACGCACGAGGGTTCGCATCAGGAAAGATTTAACCCTCGGTATTTGCAAATTCTGTATACGGGTCGTGAGTGGGAGAAAGACGGTCTTAAAAGAACTTAAATATGATAGAGAGAAACAGGTGGATTGAATCTATCAAATTTGCCACTGGAAAGTATACCCCTTTGACTAGACCAATATTTTACGATCGTACGAGAAAGGCCTGGAGCTTGAATTTTTTGACTTACCTATATAGTAATACTACGGTTAACGAAGTAGATGCATTCCGCGAAATTACTTCGTGTCGCGAAACTTCGTTAACAGAGGTAAAAGTAACATAAGGAGGATAGGATTGTATTTTTCGTGCACGAAATGTTAAAATTAGCAGTTTTTCTTCAACCTCGTTATAAAGAATTTTCGTTCTCAGAGGATTCGTTAAACGGGGTATTACTGTACTGTATGTTAGTGCGACAGAAACAGACTTATGGGCGTCTACATGCTGCGAAGGGAGACAAATATAGTGAAACTCAAAAGTCTCTCCTAACACACAATCAGGTATTCAATCTATATTTTGGAGAAATATAACTGAATCAATACTGTCTTAATTGAAATCATCCCTTTAAAAAAGTACTGAACTCTATTGACTTATTGAAAGAACTCGAACTTTTTTTTCAACGACTCTCCTCCTGGCTACAGTCATTTAATTAAATAAAGCCACGTAACGAATCGGGAAGTCTTCCAGATTACGGAAATATCTCGAAGCATCATACGGAGTTCGTCCCTTCTTTTTATTCTTGTCACGTATTGTCTACGTCAATGAGTGAGCCACTCCAGGGTGAGCTTTCCGCGCACGCCCTTTTCTTTGACAACCTGTCTCTGGTCTGCGTTATAGATACAACGTTATCCTCTTTTCCTACTTCTTTAAATTCCATTTGACGTGCAAATCACCAACGGCGTCTATTAGCAATTGGCACATATAAAATCTACCTTTATTCGCCTAGTCAGCTACAATTGTCATAAGACGTCAGACTTCTCTTGTGACGGACAAATCCTGAAGACTAAACGTAGAAAAAGCCCACTCTTATACGAATTATAAATATGTCAATCTAAAAGTCTGATGTCGAACGACCATAGAACAAAGGTACGTATATAGCTACACGTATTTTTCTCAAATCGTCAAAGGGTTCCTACGTCTTCTATTTTCTTGATATTTTTCTTTGCTTTCATCCCTGGCGTTGGCAAGGAAACGAGCAAAAATACTGAAGGTAAAATATAATCATGTAAATTTAGAACGATCATTAGTCTCCCGTATACAATTACAAGGTCCACAGTGTTTCTTTGAATGAGGTATATATACATACAACGGCGCGTGACTGCCGAAGTTTCTTGACTCGCAACGTATATTTCCAAGTGGTGCAAGGAAGAAAGTTATCCCTTGTAAGATTCTAACCGTATTGATTTCACCTTTAATTGCGCACTTTTACAATAGGAAAAATGAATATTTCCCAAGGATAAACCGATCTCTCGCGTTCATGTTCCGTATAATTTATCACCAATCGCTTATCACGACTTCCTGCTAAAAGTCACCGTTCTTTTTCTTCCAGGTACGGAACGTCAGGCTTCGACACCCTTACTACCGGTAAGAAGCACCCCCGAGAGAGAGGATGGAAACTCGGAGAGGAGAACGAAAAGAAAAAAAAGAAGAGAAATAAAGGTGGTCCATTAAGGGCAGATGGGAGTCGCTCGATAGGTAACGCGCGACGATAAAGCCGCGGCGACCCTTATCGGCCTCATTAATCGAACGTTTATACACACAGGCATACACGTACGCGGGTACATACAGGTTATATCCACGGCATCCGCGGAGTACGATCAATTTTCGATTATTGGAAAAGCAACCGTGGGATTTCGAATTCGAGGATCTCTAGGCTGGGATATACATACATAGCACGTCTGTACAGTCTTTATACTTCTCGACCCTCCTGGGTACCGTGATATCTATGTATGACTAATAGATGCTGCTATTACTGCCATCAGTAGTACCGCTGCTAACCACGAGTGGCGCTAGTGTACTAAACAGATATCGGTTACTTACTAGTAGCTAGCTAGCTCTGTAGCAGAAACCATTGCAAAGGGACGTAGAATACGGTATATATGTGAAAAGGGTTAGAGAGACGAGATAGAGGCGTACGTGCCACCCGGAAGATTCCTACGGATTTTCCCATCCGGTTGGTGCAATGCGTCTCGAATGTGTACGTACCTAACCTCTCTATAGGTACGATCGACTAAAGAGTTCCAGAGAGAGCATTCAATATTCTTTTTTTTTCAAGCTTCCACATAGCCACAGTTCCGGACGACGCAACCGAAAGTTTTAAACCCAAAAGGGGCCAACGGAAGCGGAAGGCGATGGAAAGAGCATCAGCTATGAAGAATAAAATACAGTGAAAGTTATCTTTGATATTTTTTACCATAACTTATGAGAGTTTCTCTACGGTTGCTGGGGGGTTAAAATCATAAAATTGACGTTGCTAGACATTAGTTAATTCAAAGGCTTCCAGTAAAATCCGCTCTAGTGAAGTCTACTATTCGTAAAGAGCTTCGTGCACGTTTGAAGGGATGCCTTTATAAGGATCGTTTTTCTTTTTTGACCCCTTTGCTTTGGAAATATTCTAAGCTTCCTCCGGCCAAGTAAATTTCATATCCTACCGCAAACTGTTTTTCCCGCGGTGTACATGCGTGTATATATATATATATATGTATATAAACACACGCACGTGTACGGTTAGATCCCACACAATAAAACTCTTGGCGATTCGAGAAGTATCGCTTACGAGAAAAAATGATTACGTTATCTATAAAAGTGGCGCCTATGTCTGCAGGTGTGAGGTAACTCTATTCCCTGCCGTCAGAGGCGCTCAACTCGTCGTTATCTCAGACCATCCCTACTCACTCTCTAACCAAGAGAATCTTGTACAATTTGATTTTAGTATGGTTGCAATAGTGACGGTTTTACGGTGGCTTACCGTGGCGCCAGCAATTTCGGAAATGCCTGAAATTCTAACAAGAACCCACCCATTCCTATATATATCCACCACAATTCAAGGACCGACTTTTGGAGCACCGAATTCCCAGACAATAATTAAACCGCAAAAAAAATGGCTCAAAGTCGGAAGTACTAATGGACGCCAGGTAATTCATAGTTAAAAGTTCAAGCCAAGCCCATAAGGTAGGGCTCGCCTGATTTACGCTACAATTTAAGGTCCGTCGCGTGTGACACATATACATACGCGGTATACCAAGAGCGTTCAATTCTTTCTTACTCTTCATCCTCCACGAGCATAGTTACGTGTATAAAAGCCATCGAGACACACGGGAGTAAAAAAAATGTCTATCATGCAGGAATTGTGAGACTGTGCCATGTGCGTGCGTCCATGTAAACCCGTGTTAGACCGGGAGCAAGCAGGCTGCAAGGCCAGACCGCGAAACGGTCTCCCATTGGCTGTTCCACATCGTACGATGGTCCTGTCGCGCGATATAAATACGCTCGACCACCGGTATGACTTCCCTTTCCCCTTTCACATATGAGCATCCATCCCTCCTTCACTATACTTATAGCATACGCTTTCCTTCTCGCTCTGGCTTACGCACATGCGTTCATAAGGTTGAGCGGAACATGTACGTGCGTAATGTATCTACACTAGTGCACATATGCATAGTAAAATAGATAGGGCATATTATGTACGACTACGGACGGATGAGCATATGTGTATGTTATAACATTACATTATGTATGGGACAGGCCAATGACGATGGAAAGGTGTATTAGGTTAATGAAATCTGCTAATGGCCGTTTATCCGTTCATATGTGATTAGTCAGTTGGATATTCACACATCAGAGAACACGTGTTGCTCGGAATGACGTATGCCGCATGCTTCCGAATCTCTTGTAAGTCAGCTTGGTATTATTATAACACAGCAAAGTCTGTTATCTCTATTTCTTTTCATATCTTCTACTCTCCTTTATATCTGTCAAGTTTATTGAAATAAAAGTGTTACGAGATTCCTGTCAAGTCCCGTAAGACGATTGTCAAGATACACTTAATGAAAATGGAGAATCTTTTTAGAAACTCTTGGTAATTTTATATATATACTTTTATATATGTTCCTGAGCTTAATTCTGTGCTAAAGTAAACGAGTGTTTGTCCCCAGGGTATTGTGCATTTCAGGTGTAATGTCTGTACACCAAAATATCATAGTTACGTGATTTTAGAAGACATTAGTTATACGTCATCTACAGTTTGGCCATGAGATCAGTCTTTTCGAGGTATCAACTGCTTACGTGTTAGCACGTAAAAGAGTCCCCTGAACGTGACATTGATGTTGCAGCCCAATTTAACGTAGGAAGAATTTCCAAAACCGATATCATCAGACACCTGCTTACCAATCAGCTGATACAGTATACGGATTCTGGTGAGATGTTCAAGTAACGTAAAACGACGTTCACCTTAAGGGCAAAGCGTTGAGGATTGAAAAGGTAGCGTAAGGTTCTCGACCCTAGCTAACTGACCTAGCATAACATGACGCGAACAAGGCAACCTCCTTAAAGCATAGCCTTCTCGGTATTATATCCGCTTATTTCCGAACCCGAAATTTATCCCTAGAGACGAGAAAAGTTATTTTTACAAGAAAAATTCTTTTTAAAAATTCTCTAGGTTGTCAATAACGCATTAATTACCTCGGTCCCATCATTAGCTAACGTCAAGAAGTCTTTGAACCTTCACCGGCTCTCAAAATTGTAAATATTATACACAGTACCGGATATAAAAAGTAATTGGCAAAATTTACAATGGGTCTGATACGGCGCAGAGGAGACCAGACTGCATAAAATCAAAAGGACACGTATCGGTGCATTTCCTTATAATAACGTAACGTAACATGTCCACACTCACGCATTACGCATGTATCAGTGATTGGTATAGGACATACTTAAAACGTGCGTGAGTAGTCGTTTATACGAGCGTATCTCTGTGTTGGTAAAGTCGCACGCCCATCTGGTCAACCAATGGGAGCCCGCTACGTCATCTCGTACGATGTAACGGAGAGACGCTGCCCACGTGGGGCTATGCCAGCTTTGTCCTCTCCCGCCAGCACTGTAGGTATAATGGAGCCGCCACGCTATTTTCGTACGTTGTCTTATACTGGGATACATGCCTCTCTACTCATGGAGCATTCTAGAATACCCTACAGCCATCCTAAGCAGCGTCAAGGGCTTTTCTTAATGATCCCCTTTTCTTTTCTATTAAAGCCTGAAAATCACCCCTGTTTATTTTTACTTCGAATTGGATGGGGTTGTTTATACGAGCATTCCATAAAAGTTTAGTTCCACATAGGTTGCTATATGTGCGATGCTTAGACCTTTACTGTCGTAATATACTTGACGCATAAGCTATAAGACATTTTGGTTTCGTTTAGAGAATTTTCTATGAGCTGTATAGCGCGATTTTAGCTTTTTCGATACGTCAGTACCTCTGGCACTGTTGTTGATCATTAAGCTGTGGATAGGTCAGCGTCTCATTAGTCATCCTGGCATGGAAATGAGTTCTATCCATTAGTTACATTTCGCAAAGAGATCATCAGAAGTTGCGCGTCTGATTTGTATGTAAACAAGCGATTCGAGATAAGTTTGATGTATATACTTCTTTTTTTTCTTGAGGTTATACCAGACTCTGTTTATCTCTGTCTGTTCGAGATAGTGTCCGGTTGATTTTAACGGAATTTACTGTTTGAAATTGTCGCCATGTGACTGATAAAAATCTAAGAATTTTTGCACTCATATTACGTATAATCAGGTCTTCGTCAATACGGAAAATCTTCGGCATCGAGTCAAGGACGTTTATCTGACATGATTTATCTTACAGTGCCATAAACCTTACACCGTTTCGCACGAACGATCCTCGTAAAATTTGAAGCTGTATAGAATCTTTCACAAAGAGAAAAAATAACGTAAACGTATGTGGATATACTCACGGGAGTAAAATGCTGTCATGAGTAGTGCGATCCAAGACAGTTGTCGTTCCATGACGTTTTTCATAACAGTCACGCGTCCACTGTGTATCTTCAAATTCGTCTCTCTTCCTTATTCTTTTAGTTCGCTTGCACCCAATACGTTCCCCACAAAATGTTCTTGCCGCACAGACTATCTCTCCTGCTATATGTTGGTATGTATAGTTGTTCTTATAACTTCAGGAAAATCTCTATTACGCGACTATTTCAGAAAAATAAATAAACTTATTTCTCTATAACCTCTACGTTGCGTGCAGTGCTAACGTTCTGCCGTTTCTGTTTTTCTTTTATTGTTTTCTCTTATTTATTTGCTCTTATAAAGCCGGGTAACGTTCAAGCGCACACGAGATTCCTCTTATCGTTAACGTAGAGGGTCCGTTTCATGTGACTCGCCGTGTGCGACTGACTTTCTTAAGTGAGCGCTTTTTGGCGGCATATCCTACGTTCGAAGTAGCTTTGAATCGTGCGCATGCGTCAGCCGCTCACGCCACCTTTTCCCACTCCGCATTCTCTGCTGATATTCATTCCCCTTCTTGCTCTCGCTCTATACTTCGACTCCTCTCTCTTACTCCCTCACGTTGTCAGCCAAGTAGCTCCGTCTCTCATGGTCTCACTATGATATCAGGAACTGGTCTCACACCACCAGTCTACGGAATGAGAACTCCAGGAAAACTGTGTGAGAGTCACGACGAATCATTCTCTATTATTCGAAAAGGTACTAAATACTATGAATTCGATTTTTTAGATTACTGCTTTGTTTTTAAGTCATCAACAATAATTGCAACGCTCGCCTGCCGTCAACTATGTCTGATTATGTTTTTTGTTTCGGATAAGACTTAACGAGGTCTTTCAGTCACCTACAGGATGGGGATATAGCAATGTGATTCTGATAACGAAAAGTAAACTTTTTTCACAGTTTCTTATTAATCTGTCATGGAATTGTCATCATATGTCATTCAAATTTTTTTATCGACAGTGGAAGCCGTTTCGATTTACGATTGTACTACCCTCTTCGACCGTCGATGATTCGCTCCAGTTGCTGACTGTGAGAGGAATGAGAAGAAATCGCTAAGAGGATCACAGAACCTTGAAGAAGATTACACCTGTTTCTTGAAGGGCTAACGAGTCGTACCCATTTTACAAATTAAAGCTCTCAAATCCGTAGCCTTTGTACATCCGCTTTCTTACTTACCTCTTTGTCATCCCCTAGTAAGATAATTCCGAAAACAGATAACTTTCTCTCTCTCCCTCTCCCTCTCCCTCTCCCCCGCCCCCTTCTCTCTCTCTCTCTCTCTTCCTCAATCTGATGCTAACAGATTTCATAGGAAAGACCGACTCTGTTTTCTTCAATTAAAGTCAGGCTGAACTCTTTAGCCTTTAGTACTGGAGTGCCAGGAGCGGCGTCCTAAACCGTCAGTAAACTAACAAATCGAAGGAAATTCTATCCGATCGGATGGGCAGAGGTGTGTGTGCCTCAAGACCATTTCGGAAATCTCGTATCATTCTAAACTAGTATGATATGCGACACACGCACATACGTCGTATCAAATAAGCGAGAGGATTTCGTAAAATATTGTCAAGGCATTTGACGATGGGGGATGGCAGAATAGCCTAGGGGTAGGACGATAAACTTATTTCGCGACGATAATATCAGTGGATAAGTTAATATACCACTAATACTATATAAAAATATGGTAGCATTACTGATAAAAAAACTAGTCTAAACAATGATACTTTAGAGAGAATTTTTCGTTAAGAATTACCATGAAAATCACGGTTTTCGTGTGACATCATAGCGTTTCACGACGTATTGTCTGTTTAGAGCAATTCATGAAATTGCAGGAAAAAGTCGCCCATAGCATACTAAAAGTGTCCAATTAAAATTTTGATACTTGGAAATATACCGTATTACAAAAAAGTTTGTACCTTGTTAAGTTTAAAAAGTTATCTGAAACAAACAAATTGTCTAGTGCCCTGTATTCAATTTTACCGTAGAGCGAGTTACCTTTCTTACCCGTTGAAGTCAAACAGGAAAAACATCGTGAATTTCTACAAGTTTTTCCTAAGGCGTACAATTTTTACTATAAAATCTGGTAACAAGTCATTTTCGTACTATTATTTTCGATAAATTTTTGCTTCTGCAGTCCAGCATTAATTGGATGTGCCGTATCAATCACCCTCTTCCTACTGTGAATTGACCCAGCCACATTTACCGTGAAGCACGGTAAACATCATAATGAATACATTTGCCGTTTACTCTGTAAAATTTACTCCTACTGATACTAGAAATATCCTGCGTTATCGACAATAGATATTTTCCGGATGTTCCACAATTACTTTGTCCACGGTAATCTTAATCGTGAATTTAACATGAAAAATTAACAAAAAAATTCTCTCCGCGTAGTGATGGCAATCCCATGAAAGGAAAGAGAGAAACGTGGCCTAAAATTTAGGGAATGAAATTTTTATAAGGGTGGAATTCGCGTATCGACACGTGTCGAAACTAATAAAGAATTAAATGAAACAAATAACCATGAACGAGAAAAAGCTCGAATAGGAAGGCTTTTACGGGGCCAAGCTTAAAGCACCAACACCACCTCCAGCAGGACTACCAACGCCTCCGCCACAAGCAAGAACATGGCCGACGTTGGAAAACGAAACTCGTAAAATTTTACGGGCACACCAGACGACCGAGCTTATAGTTCGCCACACGGAGATACGCCGAGAGGAGTTTGCGAAAAGCTTCTCCGCCGAGGATACTCCTGTACGTACGTGCGTAACCATATATGTATATACATATACGTAACATAATCCCCTTTGCGCCCTTATTTCTTCACTCGCTACTTACTACTTCACCCCACATTCGGAATACTCCATACGTGATGGGTGAATGAAATCAGTCCCATAAGAAATTTTCCATAGGCATATATTTATGCCATCCATATGTGGTACAGCAAGATCAGTCGATGTTGACAATGTCTGGTAATAATGCCACCACCAAAAATCACGCCACCTGAAATATGGGTACGTACTTATGTATGTATATCTATATTTCAATACTATGGGCCACGTCAAGCAACAGTATGTGACACGCGGCGCATTAATGTGGCATTTGAACAGATGTAAAGAGAGAGACAGAGATAGAGAGACTGAATAGGACTGTAGAAAGAGAGAGCGAGAGAGAGAGTGAAAGAAACACGTGTCAATGGCATCACTTTCCTTAAAACATTACACTTAAATTAGGGCGTTACGTCAGGATCGTACGATCCTGGAACGCACCAATGATTCCAGTCTGGCGCCTATTACAGGGAGACACGTCCTCTCTTTGGGAATACTCCTAGCCCCCCCCCCCCTTCCCCCCGTCGTAGTTATGCCACCTACTTTGTCCCCCCTCCTTTCTGATACAGTCTGTACCGCTATTGCCATCGTCACGTCCTTAGCAATTTCACGGCAAGATTTCGTACCTGGAATATTTGATTTGGTACTAGAATCTTACGCGATAACTCGTGATAAGAAAGCCTTGGCCTTACGGTACTAGTCACTAACTACATAATACGTATACGCATGCTTATATACGTGTATCTCTTTGTATACATATGAATCTATTTATTGACCAATGTTATATACATATACGTGTGTGTATTATGCAAATTCACGTTAATCAATTAAATAACAAAGTCGTATGGTCAACGAATGAATGTATTTCAAGTGAAAAAAATGCATATGTCAGAAAATATTTTTTTTTCTACAAGACATTTCGACCTTGGGTATGCTCTTGGCCCTTACCTTGTGAACCTTGAGGCTAAGCCGGGGACAGGGAATGCGGCATGCTAGACATAGTCCATTAAAATTTTCTTGGCAAATCAAAAAAAGAAAAGAAGCATGTCAATGTCGCTTGCGTTCACACAAACGCATGGCTGTACGCGTCACGAGAAAGTTGGTCGCTGACATAACGTGACGTCTGATTTTGATTATTTTGTTATTTTGGATTTTAGAAAATTTTATTTCACGCTGTGCTCCTTGGCGGCTCGAATTTTCTTTGTTCGCCTGTGTGTGTATATATATATATATATCTCGATCAACGTATCACATGAGTATCCATGTACTTCTTGATCTCCATCTACTTGTGCGCCTGCCATAATGTGATATATATATTCACATATGTATACTATATTTATGTATACATACGTGTCCCTCGACTCGCCAGGTCTCGCAGAAATTACGTCAGCAGAGCAGTCTCATGCCTGAAGGCATAGAGCGCGTCGTCGTTCTTGGTGCGTCTAAAATCTATTTTTCACTCACCCCTTACCCTTGTCGCCTACATTCTTTTCTCTCTCTCTCGACTTTTTTACTCTCTCTCTTTTTTAAAATTTATTTTCGTACGCTCGACGCCACAACGCGAAGTCACAAACGGGCGCCGTGTGAAAAGCGCCGAATTTGCATCTATTTGAATCTCAAAGATGGCTAAGCTAGATTAATCTGCATTCGCAAGTGGAGGTCCGCGGTGTGTCCACCGTGATCAGTATATCATCACCGCCAGCGCCAGTATCACATACGCATGTGTCACCATGCATGCATACGTAATATAACAAATCCAGAAAACCGAGTAAAAAGAATATTTTTTTAAAATTCACCAACCCTTCCTTCTACATTGAAATCGTTATATCTTGCATAAGTTTATCGAATATAATTAAATAGTGGGTAGCAGTAATTTACATGACGCGCGCCAATTGATCAACGTCTCAATCATTCGTATTGATTGATATCGAAATGGCAATCATTCATTATGTTATATTAAGGTGGTTCGATCATGAAGGCACTTACAAGATACGGATCTGAATTTTGTATATGTTCTTGACAGGTGCTTAATGGTCGTACGTGCAAAATTTCAAAATTATTTACCATCTAGTTTGCGAGATATACGGAATGAAAGTAGCCAAAATTGCACTATATAGATATACTTCGCACATTAAAATAGCTATATTTTTTTCAAGATATCTCAGCTTGTAGGTGGTAAAAGTGGATGAAATTTCTTGGAAACACTTCTTTTACATCGAACATTGCTACGATGAGTTTTGAATTAAAAATCATGGAATTTTTCAATCATTTTTTTACTGAATTATTTTTAAACAGTATGCGATACGAAAATTTTTCGAATGATGAACCTCTGTTTTTCCGCCTGCCTCAAAGATAATACCTTATGTAGGAAATACGTAATAAACAATATACATGGTATTCATCGAAATAAAAATATTATTATTATGATACTAGGCGAACCACCTTCAATTGCGTCTGTCCTCTCGCAGACTGTCGATGATTATCACGGAATATCAATGATACCAGATTATGAGCGAGTGGTCGCGTCATGGCGTGATTTCGATAGTAACATTTAATCGTTGTCATTAAATCGCAACACTCGATCAATGACAAATTTCATGAATCGCGCACAGGGCAGTTCACGCATGCCCGGAAAATCTATTTAACAATATTAACTTGATGGCATAGAGTCATTAACGCTAATACATGGAAATTCCGTTTGCCCTGTGTCATGGGTTTCCTGTTTCTGGTTCCAGGTTTCTGCTTCCCGGTTCCACGGTTCCATCAGTTCTGGTAACAGAGTTAGACTTCACGCTAGTCCCACAGGACGCTTTACCTATCTATGCATGTTATGTACTTATGGCACTAGCTATACATACATAAAGCCGTGTTCACTTGTATCTATTAGTATATCTCTAAATTCGACTTTAACTCGTAATGTCGAATATCTGATAACGATAACCTACGTAATAGAGTTTAAATCGCATATACTAATTAATACTTTTTTCAGTCTGTCTCGTTTCCTTTTCACTTCTTTTAAAAATTTTTATCTCTCTTTCTGATTTGTTTACCCCGCGTCGACAAAAACAAACGCACGAACGCGCGGTTTTAGTCGACCGTCGTGCGATGCTCATACATACGATCTGCAAAAATCTGCATTAATCGTATCTACGTCATTGCACGTATTCTGCCATTCCTACGCTTCCTACGTTAACGATACCTCACTGTGTCCCTCGTCTTGTCTATTTTTCTTCGTCGTAATGCTTTCTCCGTAAATAGTCGCGCGTTATACGCCATTTCTCTCTTGTTTTACTTTCTTATTTTTTTTCTTCAACAAAGCTACATGTATAGACCAGTACCCGCATTACTTTTGCTTCCTGTGTGAGATACGGTATGAGACAGTGCGCAAGGCGAGAGAAGGATAAGACAGAGAGAGGCGGGGGGGGGGGGGGGAGAGAGACAGTATATATGTAGGGAGGATTGCCAAGAATACGATGGAACCGACGGTAAGCGTAGGGACAGATAGAAAGAAAAAAAGAGTATGTCAGAGAGACAGAGAGAGAGTCAGGACATGGCAGGATGAGGCGCGAATAACGACGCTCATAAAACTCGGCTAATTCCAAGTTGGAAACTTTTAAAAAGCACGGGATATCTCGCGCCCCTTCGTCGGGCCTGCGGATGAGATAAAAATATTGTTTTCCAAGTTTTTCTTTTATATCCATCCGACGTAGGTGGGTAGACAGTTACCAGGACTGCCCGTCTATTCTACTTGCCACTGCGTAGCCGTCACTGCCACTGTTAAACTACCATTTCTTTTTGTCTACCATTTCTAGTACCTTTTAGTGTCTATTCACGCTGAACTGTCCCTTGGTGCGTGTAACCATGTTATCGCGCGCATCAATCTCTTCTAGCACCAGGGACAGTATAGGTACATACGTATACCTACGTACGCGGTATTGTCAACAACTAAACGACCAGAATCCACCGAATTGACCCCTTTTCGTGTTACACTTTTTGAAAATGTATGTAAAAACTCGGTGGCAACGAAAAGTAAAAAAATATAAAAAAGGGACGAAAGGACGACGTAAAACAGATCCCCAAGGACAATTTAAAATTTCGTAAAGCGAGAGACTCCACGAGTTGCGCTCCGTGCGAAATCATGACACACTGCAGCCGCTTTATTAAATTCTTGCCCGAGAGAGGCTCACTTAAAAACCTCTCAAGGGTGGCACGAGAGGAAGGGAGGGCAAAACCCTTTGGAAGGAATCTCACATTTTCCTCTTGAGAATTTCTTGTTCGCAAGCCCTTTTTTAGGTCCTTCCTCTTCTATCTTTTACCGTTTGCTACCGACGCTAGGTAGTTGAGTCCTGCTTGTCTTAATAAAGTCACCCTGCGGTACTTTCGTAGGTATCCCTTGACTTCATCCCTCAGAGGTACCAGTCCTCGAGCATCTTCTCATTCCACCCTTATTTCGTCGTCTTATACGAACATCGGAAAGCTTCCTTCCTGTCGTTTATTACGAGGTTCCTCACACCAAAAAGAAACACCCTCCACAAAATCATCCCTACATACTTATTGCTTGACTACCTACAATCCATGTATACAGGGTTATTCAGAAGTATTGCACTGTACCAAGTTGATTTTACCATAGGAATAAAATGGACGGATAAATTTCGGTTGGTACAATGCTCCTGATTGACCCTATATAATAATGTACAATGTCGTATATGTTTCAGCAAGCCTAAAAATGTGCACGTTTCGTTTGCAGTATCGTGGTTTGATTTATCATTTTTCGTAATGATCGAATAGATATTTTTTCTTCATTTTCACTGCGTTGCCTGTTTTTACGGATAACGGACCAAATGGAACTGGTTGATAGAACGTAGCATTGCGGTTAATAGTTATCCTGTCATTCGAGATTACTGGAAAAAAAAAAGTTGCGTTCTACAAAAATCCACTCTCGGTATATTGTACGCTGTTCTAAAGGTGCATCGACATTATTAGGTATCTATACACGTTATAAAAAAAGTAGTGCAATAGCCTCTCGTTACCGATTGAACGGGGGTACGAATGAATGCAAAACCTTTACGTTATTGATAGGCCGGACTTGTAGGCGAATAGCACGCATTTATTTTTTCGACTCTCTCCTGCAATTTTTACCTTGGCTCCTCCATACATGTATACATGTATATACCGTAGATAAATACTGCTGGCTATCCTACAAAATAGTTGCGCATAGATACCTGCGCGCGTGATGTAGGTATACGCATAGACACGTGTGACGTATCTACCTTTTATACATAACGTAACCAAGCTAAGGATTAACGCGTGGGTTAAATACGCTTTTTTGGAATTGGTAACTATGAATTCTTGAAGCCTTTGAAAAAAAATCTCAACGTACGGAGGCGAATAAATAAGACGTACTCGGATTGAAAACAGTGATAAAGATAAATAAAGAGAATCAACGAACAAGCAGCGAAAAATAAAAACAGCGATTAGGAATGAGAAATTCAAAAATCGAAGAAATTCGCGTGCGTCAATTCTCCATTCATAAAGTACTTTTCCCACTATCAGTTTTTATCTCTTGTTTCTTCCATTTCTCCTTCTCTTATCTCTCTCTCTCTATATATATATATCTCGTTCTCTCTAACGCATACTCCTTCCTTCTTCTTTTTCTGTCATTGACGCAAACTCCACTCAGCAACTCAGAGTGGCTGAATTAGACATGAAAGCCTCGACCGGTTTCGACTTCGCACTTTTCAAACCACCCACCCGGTATATTTTAACTGAGAAAACGCATAGTGGATAGATAAAAGGACGCTCGTTTGTGCTAAAGGGCATCAGCACACTTCCATCTACAAGTCTGCACGTAAAGTAATCTCGAAGTGATACACGTGGTGTACCAAAGGCACACCGAGGACATTCTCGTTGACCCTTACGCGGAAAACCATCCCCTAGAATATTCATGGGTAAATAAATCCTGTTTGAGAGCGATCGAAAGCTCACAAAGTACTGCGTGATATAGGTACATTCGCTCGGCGTATACCTAATATGGGCATAACTATTCACTCGTATCCTTAAATTCTATTAGAAGAACGTTAGAATCCACATGACGTTCATTGGCTATGCGTAAGACATACATATAAGATATTTACAAGATACCCTTAATGTGTGAAAGTAACGTCATTACATTGTTTAGCTTATTACTAACGTATTACGTCAGCTTTGGAGATTGATTTTTTTTTCAAATTCAAAGTAACGTCACACTCATACATAATATCTACCTACCCGTTAACGATCGATTTTTATATCCACCTTAATCATTCCACCCCAACTCTCCCTTGCTGTAATCGTTAACGCATCCCTTTATAAGAATGATTCCAAGTACGATAGACCCTCTCTATAAGGCCGTTATTTGTATCTCTCATTTCCCTGTGATGTATAGAATCTTGTACGTAAAAGTGATAGTGGGATACATAGCGGCCTTATAGAAAGAAAGTATACTGTACCATTTTTACAAGGGAGAACATCCTTGAAAATCATTTAACATTTGCTACCCTTGTTAACTCTTCTACACTCCCGCAGCTTTTCTCGAGCTTCTTAAGTATGTAGATCTACGTTTATATATTGTATATGTAGTATATACATATATATACTACACCACCACCTGAAGATGGGTCTACCGTAAAAATTAAATGGACAGGCTAACTTCAGGTGGTGCGTTTGTCGTGAATAACCCTGTATATATAGTTGTTAACATACGAAACATTAAGACTTCGTTGCACGTGGCGCAGATACTCATTTCAGACTTTCAGGACATGTACTTTCGTAGTGACGAGCCTGATGAGATGTTCAAAGGCTAAAGAGACAGACAAGGAGGGAGAAATATTAAGAGAGGGAGAGAGAGAGAGAGAATGAAACACTGTGTTATGGGAAACTTGCTAGAAATGTGGTTTTGGCGTAACTATGGGAAATCTGAATTCGAAATTGTGCGTCTGTTCTGAACTGTATGCCTCTATCTTGGACGAACTACTCGTAATATAGTTTCTATCCCGCTGAGCATTGGAACATCTGAGAAAGCGCAGAACGTCCCAGAAACATTAGATTGTCTTGTATATTCATTAAACGTACCATATATCAGACTATCTGATTTTAACGAACAGCTTCATGTACTATGGCATACAGTTTTCAGAATTTTTTCTAGCGATATAAATGCAGAGTGCAAACTCATTGCAAATCAATTATAAGGTGCGTTGAGTGAAGTTTCATTTTGAGCTGTCATTATTGTATATCATATTTTTTGTTTAAAAACAACCAGGTAAAATCATAGAATTTACTAAAATAGATATTTTTGATTTAAGGTATTTAAAAGCATTTAAACTAATATGGTGCTTTTCTTGCGGATCGTTGAACTAATCCATATAATGTTTGTTGTCCCATTAAATTTAATTTCTATACCTCAAAGGACAATGAACGAACGTATCCTTAAGGTACAGTCGACTCTCTTTATAAGGTCACTCTTTAAGAAGCCGTCTCGGATGATAGGCTCCCCCCCCCCCCCCCAGACCAAAAACCAAAAGGGGAAGTTGGATCAGATTATGATGCCACAGCACACAAAACTGAACATACCGTACTCTTTGTACCATGCATACAACTTACACATCGTACACGTATGGGCGACGTTAGTAGATTAACGTTAGACGTAGGGCATCTGAACTCTATTCCCCTACACCCCCATAGCTGGCCTTACAAAGAGAGTCGACTGTATTCGAAGTTTTTATCACTTTACTTATGCGGGAAGTATATTCCACCTTCGATCCTTTGCGAGTCGCTTGGCAGGCGCGTCGCCAACTTAGCGAAAATTGAATAGATAGCACGGCGGCGGTAAGAGCGCTGCCAACTTTTCAAGAATACTTCTGGAAAGACTAAGGGCCCGGTCACACTCGTCAAACGCGCGTTCGAACGCGACTGCCGACCAATAATACAACGTGAATTCCTGTGGA